>JARYHS010013630.1:114702096-115302096 GCA_031002005.1 Vandiemenella viatica | reverse complement strand
AACTTAAAATTCTTTATTTACCTAATCAGGATTTACCAATTTTGGTCAGGTTGTGTCTCTTTATACTGATGACAAATGGTGAAAGATAAATTAAGATTGTCTCTTTTAAATTGATAACATTTAATTGTTTAAGTTATTTTTGATTGTTGTACTGCCAAGCACATGGTGAAATAGACTTACAAATATCTCTTTTAATCAAATGTTTAGGCTATACAAACTGTACATCTAAATGCTTGTTTTTATTAGTACTAACTGTGAAAATGAATGAAAAAAAATCTAAATCTTTCAAATTTTGGCCTTTAGACTTTTATTTTTCTTTACAATATCAATTTTCAAATTGAAGGTAGCTTTATTATTAAGATTTATCATTATTATCTATTTGCTGTATTTAATTATTAGAACCATCCCTCTTTAAAACGTTTTAAGAAACTTATTTATACATAACAGGAGCTGAATTACAGCCTTTTTTTTTAGCATTTATTCATTGATTTATTATGGCTTCATGATATTTGATAAGAAACATGCGGTTGGGATGAGTTTCAGAACATAATTAATATGTCAGAGAGACAGTTAATGATGTGCAGAATATTGAGGTATTATATAATCTGTGGATTATTGAATTGCTTAACGTGTTTCTGCACATGACAATATAGTGGAATCAGGTATTTCTAATGCAAACTTCCCACATTTAGTTAGTTGAAGTGGATATACATTCTTACTGAGGTATCATGAAAAATACTATAGTCTTCTGCACCTTGGTATTATCTGTCAAGTACCGGTATATTAAATTTGATATGGGTAACACAATATGTCACTGAGTTTTGAATCATGGTGAGTCTTAAAAGCTGACTTGAAATCGAAGGAACTAGAGTTTCGATGTTATTGTGAGGATTGTCACTTTTAAATTGTAGTCTTATAACTACAAGTTCCTTAAAAAAAATCTTAGGTTATTTGGCTCATAGTCTCATGTGTGGGGGAGTTATAATGCTTTGAGTTTTATATTATGAATGGTGAAAGCAATTATTCCACAGTGGCAGTATTCCTAAAGAAATATTTATACTGTCTGCACATTTTAACTAAAAATTTCTCAGTGTCAGGTATATTTTCTGTCACCTTCCTTGATTATTTTTTCTGGTCTTCACCATCATTAATACCAAAAGGAAAAAATTTACTTTCCTTGTAAGGACATAAGTTCACATCAGGGTTAGTGCTAAACCATTCCGCATTAACTCCAAACATGCACTATTCCTTGGATAATTCAGTTTGTGCTTTACTAAAACTTGGACACATCCTAACTTGATCTAACCCCAAATTAAGAAAGGTATGTACTCATTAAAAGTTACTGTTGCAATTTGATCTGTTGAACCACATATTATTACAAAAATTAATAAACTCACAAACTTAATGGTATCAGAAATCATCACCAAAGAAATGAAGTCTTCACAGTTGTACCGCCGGATAGTGTTTTGAAAACACGATATTTTGACGACTAGCTCTGTCGTCTTCATCAGGTGTCGAGACATCTGCACAGGTCGGCTGACTGTCGGATAATGAGGCAGCCCGGGTGCCGTACCTCGTTATATAGGCCAACGACTCTCTCCGACGCCCGCTCCCGGCGGCTAGCTGTCAGTGGGTGGGGCTACAGTTGTTCGTTGTGGGGCGAGGAAGTTAATATCGGGCTGTTTGTGGCTATTGCTGAACATGCGTGCTGCGCTCTCTGTGTAGAGTTTCCAAGGCTGCTTTCCATGCCTCGCTAAGACATAGCCCACTATCTCTGTTGTTAGTATCAGCCAATCGAATTTCAATCGCTTCTTTGACTATGGAATCCAAAAAGTATGAGGTTCTAGTCAATATCATAATGCTGTTGTAGTCAACTCTGTGGCCATGGTTGTACACATGCTCGGCGATCGCTGACTTGCTATACTGTCCCAGGCGATGATGGCGTTTGTTTTCTTCACACCAGTTTTTACAGTGCAGATCGTTTGACCAAGGTAGCACTTTCCACACTCGCACAGGATGCTGTAAATTCCAGGAACTCTGAGGCCAAGATCATCCTTAACTGAGTGGAGCTAGTCCCGAATTTTAGCAGGTGGTCGGTAAAAACATTTAATTCCATGCCATGCGAGAATTCTGCAAATTTTCCCCGAGGTGTTTCGGGTGAAAGGCAGAAAAGTGGTGGCCTCAGGCGTTTCTTCCTGTTGGACTGGATTTTTCTCCAGGTTGCAAAATATCTGTTCCATCTTTTGAGTCCTTCGGTTGGCCATTGCGACCACCATGTAAAGAATCCATGGAATTTGTCAAGACCATCAAGACCATGAAACTGAAGGACTCTGACATAATGGTGACCTTCGACATCGTTTCATTATTCACCTGCGTCCCATTGAAGGACACGCTGGAGCTGATACACCAACAATTTGAACCAGCCATTGTGAAACTTTTCAGACATGTGCTGACATCCACGTATTTCGCTTACTAAGGGGAATACTACGAGCAAGTGGATGGTGTTGCCATGGGATCGCCACTTTCTCCTGTAGTAGCCAATCTATACCTAGAGTATTGCGAAGAAAATGCTTTGGAAAGGGTGGTTCTCAAACCGACATGTTTTTTCCGTTATGCTGATGACACGTCTGTCATGTGGCCCCATGGCATCAGTGCTTTAAATGAGTTCTTAGAACATATCAATGGAATTCATACCAGCATAAATTTCACAATGGAACTGTAAAAAGACGGCCGCTTACATTTCCTCGACATACTAATTGAAAGAAAGCCTGACGGAATGCTAACACATAGTGTATACTGAAAAGCAACACACACAGACCAATATTTGGGAGCCACAAGTTTCCACCATCCTATGCAACTTCAAACTGATCTAAATACACTTGTACACTGGGCTAGGGTGGTTTCTGGCTAAGGAAGCCTACCATAGGAACTGGAACATCTAAGAACTGTCTTTAAGCGGAATGGTTACACTGAAAGACAGATAAGAAGAGCAACTTATCGCAACCTGGAGAAAACTCCAGTCCAACAGAAAAAACGCCTGAGGCCACCGCTTTTCTGTCTTTTGCTGGAAACCCCTCGGGGAAAATTGGCAGAATTCTCGCACGGCATGGAATTAAATGTTTTTACCGACCACCTGCTAAAATTCAGGACTACTTCCGCTCAGTTACAGACAATCTTGGCCTCAGGGTTCCTGGAATTTACAGCATCCCGTGCGAGTGTGGAAAGTGCTACATCGGTCAAACATTCCGCACTGTACAAAACCGGTGTGAAGAACACAAACGCCATCTTCGCCTGGGACAGTATAGCAAGTCAGCAATCACCGAGCATGTGTACAACCATGGCCACAGGGTTGACTTCAACAATGTTACGATATTGGCTAGGACCTCATACTTTTGGGATTCCATATTCAAAGAAGCGATTGACATTAAATTAGCTGATACCTACAACAGAGATAGTGGGCTATGTCTTAGCGAGGCATGGAAACCAGCCTTGGCATCTCTATGCAGAGAGCGTGGCACACATGTTCAGCAACCGCCACAAACGGCCCATTATTAACTCCCTTGGTCCGCAACGAACAACTGTAGCCCCGCCAACTCACTGACAGCCATCAGGCGCAGGCATTGGAGAGAGCCATTGGCCTATATAAGGAGGTACAGCACCTGGGCTGTCTCAGTATCTGATGGTCGGTCAGCCGACCTGTGAAGATGTCTTGAGACCTGATGAAGTCAACGGAGCTAGTTGTCGAAATATCGTGTTTTCAAAACACTATCCAACGGTACAGCTGTGAAAATTTCAATTCAAGCATACTCCAGGAAAGTCTCCATTCTTACATCACCAAAGAATTTTAATAGCAGGAACGATTAACTGACTCAAGACAGACCAACCTCATGACCTCTAACTAAATTTACAGTCACATGAGGTGTTCTAATTTCGCCACACGCTCACCTCAAAATTCCACATGCCTGCCCGTGCATCTACTTTTGCCTAGCATTGCAACCAATTAGCGCTACAAAGTCGCGTGATGAGGCTTTAACTGATTTTCAAAGACTGGGGCAAGGAATGTCTAGTGCTGCTATATGTATATAGAAACACTTGTGGGGACACACCATTTTCCTTTTTCCCATGAAAGCAGTCCAACGATCTGATCAAATGTATTCTCTCAAGCTTGTGGATTTTGTTATACTTACTTGTAACCTTAGTGACTTAAGATATTTCTATTGATCTGAAATTGGCAGTAGCTAGGTTGACTTTTGAGTGTTAATTTCAATCCTTATTTTTTTTTAAATTGTAGCTCTAATGGTTTGGCCATAAAGAAATTATTTTATGAAATTCCAAAAAAAATTTATATCATCCTCAGTTTTACAACTAAGAAACTGAAATAACTTTTATTTTACTTATAATTGACTGCTCTTTCATTTGGTTCTAGAACCACCTTGTTTACTATTTTCTAACAGGTTGAACCAAAATTGTTATAATCACGAAATTGATATCTTTTAAAATAATTAAGTGACAGTCCTGAAACATACTTTATAGGTGTGAAGTTTTGGAGTTGCTATCTGATTCCCTCAATTTATTATGAATTTTTAAATTATACACTGTCTCAGGATGATGCAACAGGAAATATTGGCTTGTTCAGACATTTTCTAAAAACTGTTAAACTTGATTTTTGACTTGAATTATGGGAAAAATACTTTAAAAGTCCATGTTATTCAATTGAGTTCACTGTTCTGTGACTATATTTCCTTATGTACAAGGTGTGTGAATTAATTTTAAGGGTTTTTTTCTGTAAATGAAAGGTTTTATTATGAACAACTGAATACATCATTCTGTTTCAAAGTATTGTCCATTGCTAGCCACTACTTTCTCCCATCTTTCTGGTAGCATACGGATTCCGCGTCGAAAGAACAACTCATCTTTTGATGCAATCCACAAATCAATCCAATTTTTCGTATCTTCGTAAGTTTGGAAGTGCTGCGTAGCCAGGCTGTGTTCCATGGATCTGAACAGGTAGTAATCTGATGGAGCAATATCTGGTGAATATGGCGGGTGGGGTAAAACATCCCATTTCAACATTTCCAAATATTTTTTCACTGCACAAGCAACATGTGGTCGAGCGTTGTCATGAAGAAGAATCACTTTATCATGTCTTTGCTCGAATTGCGGACGTTTTTCTTTTAAAGCATGGCTCAAACGCATCAGTTGTGTTCTGTAGTGTTCACCAGTTATTGTTTCATTCGGTTGAAGCAGTTCGTAATACACAACACCGAGCTGGTCCCACCAAATACAGAGCATAAGTTTTGCACCATGAATATTAGGATTAGGATTATCATACCGTATCCATTTCTCATCCCCAGTGACGATCCGATGCAAAAATCCCTTCCTGGTTTGGCACTGAAGCAATTGTTCACAGGTGAATAATCGGTGTTCAATGTCTCTCGCCTTCAGTTCATATGGCACCCAATTTCCTTGCTTTTGAATCATACTGAGAGCCTTTAAACGTTTAGAAACGGTTGTGCAATCAACATTCAACAATTCAGCAAGTTCATCTTGCGTTTGAAATGAATCTTGGTCGAGTAATTCTTCCAATTCCGTATCTTTGAACTTTTCCGGTTGACCTGTCAACTGTATCGAAAACACCACTTTTAAAATGTCGAAACCAATACTCTCACGTTTTTATTGACGGAGAATGTTCGCCATAAGTCTTCAATAGCACTCAATGACTTTTATTCGAATTGAACAGGAACAATAACACTTCCCGCAAATGGTGTTTTGTTGGGTCGTACTTCGACATTTTCAGACCTGCAAACAAATGTGCTGTTTACACATCAGCCCAAATCACATACTAAACAGCAAAGCCTATTCAAAGAGCTTACACGAGAATATAGTTACACACGAGATTGATGCGATATAGCACAAGTGGCACCATCTATTGAAAATCCCTCAAAATTAATTCACACACCTTGTAGTTCGCGAAATTTTAGGTTACCTGACATCCTCTTTGCATGATATCAAGTGATAATTCAAGGGAACTAACTACTATCCTATTCCAGCCTCATCATTAATATCACCACAACTCACTTTACATATCTCCCATTTCCAACCTACTTCCATTATCATATCATTTAATAATTATATTTTTTCCTCCTTTGCACTATGTCCAGCAATAATATGGGTCCCATCAGTGCTGGATCTAAGGAGGGGAGTCAAAACGGGGCGCTTGCCCTTGGCGCCAACTTCAAGGGGACAGCAAACTCATGTTTGAAGGGGCAGGAAATGGCACATAATGGTGACTTTTTTTTAACTCTATTGCATTTCCACAACCTTTAGGGGGTGTCAAAATCAAAGAATAGCTGTATAATGCCCCAGGCAGCAAGTTCATGTTTGTAGGGGTGGTGCTCCCAAGTATTTGCCCTGGCTCAGAAAATTCCTAAATTCACCACTGGGTCACATACTAATCCATTAATCACAAACAAGTTCCTGACAAAGATTTAAGATTCCAAATTAACCATCCTGATATGTCTCCTCATTCTTCTTCTCTTCAAGTTTCATCATATCTTTTTGTATCTGCACCACCTTCATGGCAGGAAGGAGGGATACATCAGATGACCCAAAGCATCTTAATTTCTTATAAAAGTTTGCAAACCAATTTGCTACTTTAAATAATAATAATAATAATAAATTTTACCAATTATTGAAGCACACACATTGAATTTAGGAGATATTAACATAACTGATTAGTGAAATTTTTTTATATGAAATCACAAAATGTTGTTGGCATCTTCAAGTATGTAGTATCTAAAAATAATGGAAGCCAATTAAGGCCTGACCACAGGTTAGGAACCAACTTGCAGAATGATGATAGGCATCTAGCAATTAAACCATTACTTTGCTTTCCTGTAATGTCTGTTCATCCAATAATTTAATGGCCATACCATATTAAAAAAAAAAAAAAAAAAATAGGCAAAAATATCTTTTAATTAATAGTTCCTCAACACTCAGAAAAAATACAGTGTGAAAGGATATTTACAGGATACAGAGGTCTAGAAGTTAAAATTATAAAATGTATTATTATCAATAGAGCTTATAGCGGCCTCATGGCTCAGTGATTAAGCGTCGGACTGGAGATCGAAAGGTCCCCGGTTCGAATCCCTGTCTCGGTGGGGATTTTGAAAGGCACTTAACCTGACCTTCACCTCTGCTACAGCTTGCTGTGTAAAGTGAAGTACACCAGAACGCTTCCATGATTCGGATTCCACGTTAAACTGTAGGTCCCTTGTACCCGGCACGATTGTCGGGTTAGGTTAAGGCAGCTACAATAGGGAAAGACTGCGCAGCCAATAAAAACCCTATCTCCAGGTCATTACGACGACACGGAATTATAATTATAATTATTAGAGGTTATATCTTACTGTCAGTTTTTTTACACACCTACTAAGGCTTAAATAAGATTTTTAATTTAAATTATTTTAATGGTGGAGGCATGTTATTAAGTGCATATCTCAGCTTCTTAAAAAAAAAAAGTAAGATGAAAAATGCATAGAAGATACTGTAACAAGTCAGTTATTTGTAAATATAAGTAAACTTTCAGGGAAAAGTGAAAATTAAAAAGCTATCATAGTTAATAGCTTTAAGTTTGGGATGTAGGGGCATTCCCGCAGATCCATGACCCAGAAAAAAATGTGTTTACTGTATAGTTCAGACAATACAATCCTGCTCAAAAGAATAAATCATTAACTACTAAACAAAATATCAATTGAATTGGGGATTAGTAATTTTAAGAAATTAAAAGGTGTGTAAGGGTTTGGGAAAGACTACATTAGCCAGTACAAACCAAAGATCATCCTCTCTTTCTCAAGGAACACCCTACTTGGACAGATGAGGCTCTGGCATCTGAATGATTCCCAGTATAAACAGTCAACGAAATGATTGTTAGTGGTCTCCTGAAAGGATGGAAGAATATCAGGAATGTAGTTCAGGGCAGTCATTTGTCCTTGGAGTCAGAAACGGCTTCTGAACGTAGATATATCAGAAATGATCAATAGCAAGCAACAGGAAGCCACCACATTAAAGACCCAAAGGATATCATGTGGCAATGTAATCCTCTAAATTACATATAAAATCATAGCTTCTTCATAGGTAAAATATTCTGCAGTTAAAATAGTCCCCCAATTGGATCTCTGAGTGTGAACTGCTCAGAGAGAAATCATCGGAATTCATAGAAACATTCTGCAAGTTGGAGTGTGGATTGTTAGAAGTCTGGAATAGAGCAGGTAGATTAGAAAAGTTAAAAATGCAGATAGAATGACTTAGCCTAGATTAGCACAAAAGTTGTCAATAGAGTTACTGAACAAGAGATTAGGGAAACAGGTGAGTTATTGTGAATAATATAGTGACAGGATTATTTTGATGAGGATAGAAATCATGTTAGTGCATATATATATATGCCAATGTCACATTAGGATGATGACAAAATTGAAGAAATTGAAGAATTAATTGAATTTGTGATGGGGAAGGAAAATCTAATAATTTTGTATGATTGGAATGCATTAGTGGGAGTAGGAACAGAGTAGAATACTGTAGTAAGTTCTAGTCTAGGAAAAATAAAAGACTAGAGAAGCAGCTTGTTGGAATTGTGTTGAAAATATACTCTTCATCATACACCATTTAAGAACTGTGCATGAAGGATATACACTTGAAAACATCGAGGGGAGACAGGTAGATATCAGCTAGATTATACTGTGGTTAAACAGAGATTCAGAGACCATGTGTTTTACTGCAAAGCACAGCCAAGAGCTGGTATACACTCGACCACAATCTGCTAGTTATGAAGTGCAGGCTGAGATTCAAGACAATAAGAAAGCAACAAAGAAAGAACAGATTGGCAGTGAACAAATTGAAACAATCTCTGAGAGAAAAATTTACAGAGACGGGTGTTACAAATATTTCTGAAAGGAGTTCAACTGAGGATGACTGTAATGAACTGAAGAGAAAAATAATCAAAACTGATAAAGAAACATAAGGAATCTGAAAAGAATCCACCCAAAAATTTTGGGTTACAGAAGACATTTTGGAATCAATAGACAAGAGAAGAAGGCACAAAAATGCTAAGGATAAAGCAGAAAACAGTACAGATATTTTATGAATCAAATAAACAGGAAGTTCAAGAAAGCTAAAGAAAATGTCTGCAAGAAAAGTGCGAAGAAGTGGAAAATAAAATGGTTATTTATAAATTAAATGCAGACTGTAGGGTGATCAAACAAAAATTAGAGGAAATGAAGAAAAGGTAATTAAACATTAGATATTTTGATGTGAAACCACTTTTAATCTCAGAAGATAAACTGATGGAAGGAATACATAGAGTAATTGTGTGATGGGGATAATTAGAGCAGAAGTGTGCTAGAAAAAGATAGAGAATGTCAGTGTTTATGATTTAGGAAATCCCATTTTAAGGGCAGAATTTTAGAGAGTTTTGAAAGATTTAAAATCAAATAAGGCAGATTACTACAGAAATTATGAAATTGCTAGGAAATAAAGGAGTATTACAAAGATTATTCAAATTGTATCAGAAGGTTATGAAAAATGAGAGATTCCATCTGCTTTTATTTAAAGTATCATCTTCTCATTTTAAAGAACATAAACATTAAGAAATCGGAGAATTGTTGCACTCTTAGTCTAACAGCACATACTTAAAAATTATTGATTAGAATAATATACAGAAGAATAGAAAGGATAGTAGAAGAGAAAGTAGATGAAATGTTTAAATCATTGGTGGTGGTGAGAGATAGTATTTTGTAAAATTATTAAATCTAATATTAAGTCCTTCAATGTTAAGGCTTATTAGGCCTTGAGATTGATTGTTTATTTTCGTTGGGATTCGTTGATGTCTGATAGTAAAGGGATCTCCCATCAGTGGTTTATATTCCACTGCCATTTCCCATGGCATACTTGATTGCTCTCTGAATTGGATATGTTTGGTAGACTCCTTTGCTGTACCCCCAATTGGATTTTAAACCTTTTCCCCCATAAAAATGCAGGGGACATTTTTCAGAAGACATTATAGTTAAGAAAGAATAACAGGAAATCTTTTAGAGAAGACCTAGACTCAGCTATCAGAGAACTTCCAGCTATCCCTCAGAAAAATGAGCTCTTCATCTACATGGGAAGTGGACATCCAGGGTACATGTTGTCAGGGACAAGACCGGATACCGGGGTCTGTATCGGCTTGTACACCTAAACTTGAGTTCTTCCAAAATGCTACAAAAAGTCAGAGCAAAGTTCTATAACCGTGAAAAACCTTGAAGTATGCTAACTGTAATGATAAAGACGGTCACCACTCACAGAATTAACCTCCTGTAAGAAAGGTACTAAATTAGAAAAGAAAGTTGAAGTCAGAATCACTAAAGGATATATTCTTGAAAATTCACTGAGTTTACAGAAAATGTCACAATTAGCTATGGCAATCGGAGTAAATCATTAAGCCGAAGATCACAAGTCATGAAACAGAACAGACCGCTCCACCCCAAAATGAAAGTAAAAGTTCACATTGATGAATCACATGGTGTAAAATTTCAAAGTTCTACCATTGGTACCACCGACAAGATCGGCCATCTTGATTTCCAGTTACCCATGAACGCCCGCGCGTCAAGAGCGCACAAATTCGTTTTGACACTGTTTTTTATTTATTTATTTATCAATCTTGTTCCGTGGATCCCTGCTGAGGAAGTACCTCTGGGATGTGAAACATGTCATTGTTGATACATATACACATAATATGAGTCATATCATAGTAAATATATATACATACATATTTTAAAAATACAAGAAATAATAATAAACATACATTTTTTCAACTGAGTTTTGCAAATGTTATAATGAGTACAATTAATTATTTTCTTCAAATTCTTGAATGGAGTAGAAGGAGTTGCCAATAAGATAATCTCTAAGTTTTTGTTTGAATACATCTTTATTATCTGAAAGCTGTTTTATACGATTAGGTAGTTTATTAAACAGATGTATCCCAGAATAATTAACTCCTCTTTGTTCTAATGACAGAGATGTTTGTGTTTTATGCAAGTTATTTCTGTTTCTTGTATTGAAACTGTGTACCTGTGAATTAGGTGTAAACAGGTTAAAATTTTCTATGACAAAGCTCATGAGAGAATATATATACTGAGAATACATTGTAAGAATATTGAGTTTCTTAAAGAGTTGTCTGCAAGAAGTTCTTGGTTTTACCCTACACAGAAACCTAATAGCTCTTTTCTGTGCTATGAAAACTTTTTTACTTTGTGAAGAGTTTCCCCAAAAAATTATGCCATATGACATTACTGAATGAAAATATGAGGAGTACACCTGTTTCATTAATTCTAGATCTGCTGTTAGAAAAAGTGTTCGTATTGCGAAGGTAGCACTACTTAACTTTGTCAGTAGTGTAGTGATATGATCATGCCAACCGAGTTTCTGATCTATTTTAATACCAAGAAATTTTATACTCTCTGTTTCTAAGATTGTGTTGTTTTTATAGTTTATACATATATCTGGCTGTGCATAGTTTTTTGTTTTAAACCTAATATAATGTGTTTTTTCAAAATTTAATTTTAATGAATTTGCCTTAAACCAATTTGCTACTACTCTAAGTACCTCATTTACATTAAATTCTATAGTACTGTTTGGTGTTTTACGCACAGTCAGGTTAGCGTCATCTGCAAATAAAACACTCTTAACTATGTCGGATAAATTTCCAGGAAGGTCATTGATGTATAACAGAAAGAGGAGGGGACCTAAGACAGAGCCTTGTGGAATTCCTTTTTTATTTTCTCCCAGTCTGATGAAGCATCTTTACTTATTTTAGAATCAAAAATTGAAACTTTTTGCATTCGGCTTTCAATGTATGATTTAAACCATTTACCTGCGGTCCCAAAAATACCATAGTATTCCAATTTTTTCAAAAGTAATTAATGATTTACACAGTCAAATGCTTTTGCAAGATCACAAAATATTCCTACAGGATTCATTTTATTATTCAGTTCCTCAAATGTGTTATTTAAAAATGAATATATAGCCATTCCTATGGATGATCCTTTTTTGAACCCAAATTGTGAATTAGTGAGGATATTATAGTGTGTAACATGTTTTATTACTCTACTATACATGACTTTTTCAAAAACCTTTGAGAATGTTGGAAGGAATGAAATGGGACGATAGTTGTCTACACATGTTACTTCTCCTTTTTTAAATAATGGTTTTACAACAGCATATTTTAGTCTATCGGGAAAAACACCTTGTATTAAGGATTCATTACAAATGTGAGCAAGTACATGACTGATACAGTCTGAACATCTTTTAAGTAATTTACTTGAAATATTGTCATAGCTGGAAGAATTTTTAGGTTTTAATTGTTTAATGAGTTTATTTATTTCTGAGACTGTTACTGGTGGCAGTTTCATCTCCACAAAGCTATTTGGGAAAGCAGTCTCAAGAAGCCTTAGAGCACTATGTGGGGATTGCTTTTCTATGCCTAATTTATCTACTACTGATGTAAAATGTTTGTTAAATATTTCACAAACTTCCCCTACTTCGCTATAGACATATCCATTTTGTTCTATTTTTATGTCTTTAGTGTGATTTACAGTTTTTCCTGTTTCAGTCTTTATTATATTCCATATTGTTCTCATTTTATTGTCTGAATTTTCTATTTTCGCCAATATGTACCTGTTCTTGGCCCTCCTTATTACATTTATTAGTATTTTAGAATAAAGGTTATAGTGAACTTTCAGCGCATAGTTATCTGATTCTCTCATTTTTAAATAAAGGTCCCTCTTTGTTTTACTAGAGATTCTAATACCCTTTGTTATCCATCCCATGCCCAGTTCATTGTTTGGAGTGTTGAGAATTTTCCTTTTTTTGAAACTACCTTCAAAAAGTGTTAGAAATATATTCAGAAAGGAATCAAATTTCGCATTAACACTTATATACTTCTAACCAGTTTTCATTGTTTAAGGTATCTATGAAGTGTTTTATATTATTTTCACTAATATTTCTTCTATAAACCCAGCTTTTCTTTATCTGTTTAACAGTGTTCCTGGACTCGATACATAATAGCTGGGCATCATGATCTGAGATACCATTTATTACTGGAAGTATGCTGTAATTAAGAAATATCCATAAAAAAATTATCAATTGCAGTCCTGCTATTATTTTGTATTCTCGTAGGAAAATTTACAAGTGCTGTTAAGTTAAAAGACAACATCAAGGCTTCCATTTCTAATCTATCATTGCTGTGATTCAGAAAGTCAACATTGAATTCTCCACATAATACTATTTGTTTGCTATTTGTAAAACTTAGTAGCAAAGACTCTAAATGAGATAAAAACAGTCTGAAATTACCTGAGGGGGCCCTGTAAATTGCTATCACTATCAGCTCTTCCTTATCATATTCTAGTTTAGTAACACAACATTCAAAATGTTGTTCTATACAATACTTACTTACAACTACACTACTGCATTCAATATTATTTTTAACAAAAATGGCAACTCCCCCTTTCTCCATTTTACATCTGCAGAAATGAGAGCTTAATTTATAATTTGGGATGGACAGCTGAGATATTCCTGTATCAGACAAATGATGCTCAGATATACACAAAACGTCTACATTAAAATTTCTGGAATTTTGAATCTCTTCTAGGCTTAAGGTAATGTCATCAGTTTTACTAAATATTCCTCTTATATTTTGGTGGAAAATACTGGTCTGAACACTTTGACGCAATGACTTTGAATTGTTTATTTTATTATTACATACTGGTATATCAGTTGGAATTTTTAATTTCAACAAATTATGATCATCAGAGACATTAATTTCCTTTAGACATCTTAATAAATCTATTTTATTTACCCTAAAAAAGGCCGCGACTTAACACCATCTATCACAGGAATACCCAACCCGTGACTTCCTATAAGTGTGTTTTGAGCATCTCCAGGACCTACCCTTATAGGAAAAGCCTAGACTGCGATGATCAAGGGGTGTACTTAATTATTTTTTCGTGCTGAGGGCTTCCAGAAAATCATTAGATGTAAAGCGTTTTGTACCAAGTATTGTGCTGAAAGTGGTTTTATTCTCAGAGCTTCCACACCGGTGTAAATGATTTATGAAATTTGATGAATCGGAAAGCTCGCCAACTTTAAAACTGTGAAATGTCATGTCTGGAATATGAATTTGCTAAAGTTTAAACTATCAAGTTTAGACTATATTCAAACTATTCTCCTGACCCTGCTGATTCCCAGGAGGTAAAAATTTTCCAAATCGGTCAAGTATATCGAAAGTTATGGAATTTCTAAAATTTGGTAGTTTTTCCAGCATTACTCAATTTTATTCACTTTTTATTTACAGCTTATTTCTGCCTGAGACTATTTTTAAAATGTTCCTTTATTTATTTTAAGTGTTTTAGGAATGTTTTTAGTTCGTGAAATATGTTTGCCAGACCGAAATTCTGTATACTAGTGAGCCATTACTGCGTAGTAGGATTACAATTTTTAACTTATTTGTATCTTTTATTTATCGGTAGATGGCTATTGGAAACTTAAAGAATATTGAATGGCATGTTATTAAGTGTTGTTAAGTTTACTTTTGAAGCTCTGAAATTACTTGGCTGGACTGAAACATTTTATTGAAATTAGCACATGGTTCGATGTTTTAAAAATCATATTTACTGCTCTAAACCTGTCGGAAACTGCTAGTTATTAGTGAATTTAATATAAAATGGTGAGATTATTATTATGAAAGTGCTTTACTGTGTCAAGATGTGTGGAATATTAGTGATACGGTTGCTTAACCAACTCTGTTTACTTGTAATTCTGGAAACCTATGTATTACGCTCATTTAGGTAAGTTTTATAATTTATATTTTATTAGAACCTGTTTATTTATCATTATTATGTCCTGTTTATTTACTTTTCTAAACCTGAAGTGTCGTTGTCTCGATTTCAAACTGTGGTATCATGTATCCAATGTTAACCTAAACTTCGCCGGATTTTAACCAAATATCGCAAATAAGGAGTAAGGTAGCTTACAATGTACCCAGATAATTCAGGAAATTTCATATCCCAGGACCAACAAACAAGTTGCTGAGAGATATTGTGAACCTTGCAGCACAAACCTTTTTAATGAGGAGATGACTGAATTGGGAAATAATCTCATGAGAGCCTTATGCCTTATGAAACTCTGAGAGAACAGACATGACCCACAGCAGCAAGATAGCTTCATACAAAAACTTAATGGCAAACCAAAAGCTAGTATAGCAAAAGGAAATCTTACAATTAACCAAATAACTAACCAATTGCTGGTTGATTGGAAATCTAAGAGGAGTATTAAATGGAGGAAATAAATCCATAGATTGATAGATGAAGAAAATATCATGGGTGTAACTTTTTCAGATGGAATAACATGAAAATAATTTAAAGAATAGGAGAAATTATAAAACTGCATGGGTAGATGGTTTGTGCACAGAATAGATAAAAAAATACTGGACTTAAGAAAACCACTGCCATAAAACCTACTCTCTACCTAATATGTGGAGAAAAATAAAAATTGTTGCTCTTTTGAAATGTGTAAAGAACCATATAAGCTGAAGCAGTTACCAGTCTATTTCATTGCTCTGCCATTTATTTAAGCTTTATGAACATTTAACCCAATCAGACCCATAACAGAGTTAAACATATCACACAACAAATGGGTCCCGACCCAGGAAAGAGCTGCATGAGTCAAAAGCTATGCTTGATGGAACATATATAAGCAGGTATTCATAGCAAACTAGTGAAAGTAGCAGCACTGGTGGCCCTCTCAGTGGCGTATGACACTATTAATCACCAACTATTACTTACAGTAATATATGACTTGTGCAGAGGTTTTAGCTTAATGAAAGTCACTGAATCTCTATTCACTAGTATATGTTTCTATGTTATCCTGGATAGCAGGAAAAGTAGGTGCAGAATTTAAAAGTATATATTAACCCAAGGAAGTGTGTTATCCCCTATTCTATTTAATACCTATCTTAATGGCCAATTCTTGCATCTTAATATCAAGTAGTTCCTGTATCTGGCAACCGCTGTACAAGACCCAGTAGATAATAAATATATGGAGAACTACATTTGAATAATGACTCCCTGCAGAAACGTAACCATAATAAGTTGGTTGATTTTCACTCCTATCCGCCAACAATTGCGCTCGACCTGACAGCAGCGAACCAACCAGCAATAGTGTAAACAGATATTCCACCAATCTTAAGTCCAGCAGCTATTGGCATGGAGGAGGCTTGTACTATCCACAAGATCTTCTATCCGCTTGAAGTCTTTGATGAGAAGATCACCACACTCACAAATTAAAATGCTATTGGTTTTTTACAACATGTATATCCTTGGTAGGAAAGGCTTTTGCTAGGATCCCACTGAACTGCCTCCAAACTATTTCGGAGAGAGTACTCCCGGAATGTCAATATGGATTCTGTACTTCAAGGGGTACCATAGACATGATTTTCTGTGCCAGACAGCTTCAAGAGAATTCTCTCTTTTTGGTTTTCTATGACCTACAGAAAGTCTTTGATACTGTGCCTAGATGTGCAATGTGGATTGTATTTAGACGATATGGCTGCCCTTAACATTTTTTGGGATTGATTAGAGAACTCCATGATGGCATGGTTGGTCGGAATCTTTATTAAAGCGATGTACCTGAAAAATTCCCTATCACAAATAGTTTAAAACAGTGCTGCGTACTAGCTCTCACACTTTTTGCCTTGAAACTGGCAGCTATATAAAAGATCATCTACTCCCAATATAGGTGTGGAGATCAGATATTAGTTTGATGGAGGACTATTAAATGCAACCAGACTCTGTTCATCAAGATTAACTGCCCTCACACTGATAACAGAAATGCAGTATGTAGATGACAATGCCTCTCCAGAACACATACTCTACTGCAGATTCAACAATCTATTAACTGCTTCAAGAATGTATATGATCAACACTCAAAACACTAAAGTGTTAGTACAACCAGCACCTGGAGCTACCCTCCCAGACTTTGATGTTACCAGGTGCGGCACATCCCTCAAGCAAGTAGACATCTTCTCCTACCTTGGGTGCATTCTCTCAACACAGTACACCACAGAGAAGGATGTAGAAAACAGAATTCGCACAGCACACATATCTTATGGATGACTCTTCCGACTGGTGATTCTGAACAAAGATCTTAAGCCAAGCACCAAGCTGCTGGTGTATTGAGCTGCCTTTGTCTCTTTATTACTGTACAGATCTGGGACATGGACGTTTTATCGTCATAATGTAAGCAAATCAAGTGATTTCACCAGCAAATACTTCATTCCATACTGAATGTCAAATGGGATGATTAAGTGTCCAACATTACAGTATTAGAAAGGGGACAAATATGCAGCATTGAAGCTCTCATCATTCACCAACTTAGGTGGATTGGACATGTTCAGTGAATGAATAACAGCAGACTCCCTTTCCAATTTTTATTTGGTGAGCACAGCACTGGCAGAAGACTTTATGGTGCTCCTCTGGATCAATAGACCTAAACATCTGGAATAGCCTCACAGAAGACCATGCTATCTGGCTGTGCACGCTTTGAAGAGGAACACTCAATTACTAGATGGAAAACGTGACATTCACTACCACGTTCATCACCCACAATTAGGAGCAACATATGGGAACAATTATTTCATGCCACGATTGGCCAGATCAGCCACTAACATACACTCAAATAACTGTATGCAAGTGAGAAACATATACTTGGAAACAAGTATTGGCCAACGAGAATGACAACACATACCATTATGGTATAGCTAACTGATATTAAAAGAGCAGCTGGCTTAACTCGTCTAGCGTTCAGTCCAAAGGACATATATGTGCCCTACTGAGACTGTAACAATTGCCACAAAAAAGAAACATATAATCTTCTGTGCAAGACATCTGGTAAGGGGGCCATCTTTGCTTCAAACCTGAACTACGCCTCAGGCCGGTGGAAATCAGAAAATCAGAGTACATACAAACCCAATCCATAATTCAATGCGAGCCTGGATACCAATAGCCAACAGACAGAGGTATAAAAATCACTCAACCACCCAGTGTTTCAAAGATTCAAAGAAGATTTAGAACAAGACCTGTCAACTATTTACACTTACTGCAAAGGCAACACTTTGAAACCAAACCGAGTCAAAACCGAGATCTGCAAATTCCACCTATGAGGCAAAATGGAAACTAAATGTTATATTAGAATGCCATTCATTGGAACATACAGACCTGAAAAAATATTTAGGAGTCACTATAAACATAGGACTTACTTATAAGAAGCACTGCAGTGAAAGAACACACAAGGAACAGTGTTGCAGTAAATATAATCAAATCTGGTGATTCTGTGTACATCCACTACAGCTCTCTGTTTTCCTACTGCAAAGTATGCAAGCCCTGATTGGAACCAATCTGCACATTCAAAAAAATTAGATGTAGTCTTGAATTACACTTGTCAGCTTTGAATAGCTGCATAAAACCAATCCCAATACACCTTGTATAAACCAGTTGGTTTTGATGAAACGAGTGCACAGAGTTATTCAAGTAAAAGTTCGATAACAGGCATCTAATATTGGGGATTCAAGCCCTCCACCTATTAGGTTAATCTTTTTTCTAAATTCTAAATTTTTTAAAATTTTGATCCTCCAAACTTGTACCCAACCTCAGAGAAAGAGTCTTGTGCCATATAATCAGACTAGGTAAAATGGAGAATTCTTAACTGCATACATACAGGAATGGCTCCAGTAGAAGCTTAAATATGTAACTGAGGTCTGACAACATATGATCAATGTAAATGTGGAGAACAGCAGTGCCAATTTTCAACAACATTCAACAACCTATGGAAAGAGAGAGATATCAACAAACTTGTCCAATAATGGACAAAATATTTATGATTTTTGGACACAAAAAAGTAAAACTATTAAACCCAAAAATGAAATACAAACTTTATCCTTCTTATTTCATAGTTTTAGTATCCAACAGTGGAACTATTTTAACAACTCGTCTAGAACTCAGTAGTGACTATTAACAACTAGAGTCAGTGGAATTTTCATTCAGACATAAATTTATATCATGAGCAATTAGTATTGCGGTATGTTCTGTATTAAACAGGCATTGCATGCAGATTCCACAGGGAGAGACGCCAATTCAGCAACTAATCAACCCACCTCTCAGGAATGTAAAGTAGTTGTTCTACCCTGTATAAGTGGTGATACAGGAAGAATTGGAAAGTTATTTTAAAAAGTTGACATAAAATCTGTCTACAAAGTGCACAGCAAGGTCGGTAACCAGCTCATCAAGGTTAAGGACAAGCTTCCCCCACTACAGTTTGCGGGGTTTATGAGATTCCATGCACCTATGGCCGGGTGTAGATAGGAGAGACAGGGTGCACTATAGGGAACAGGCTGCATGATCACATCTGCAATTATAAATTCAATAACATTGAAAAATCCACCATTGCACAGCATGCAGCCAAAACCAATCATGCCATAAATTTAGAAAACACCACCATGATAGTGCGCTAAGATAAAATGTGGCCAAGGAGGGTCAAGGAGGTATTGGAAATTGCCAAACAGCCAAAAAAATATTAATGAAGACAACGGGATTAAACTACACGATGGCTGGTTGTCGCTGGTGTATACAGAGCAGGTCACGTATGACCTCCCACCAGAATGCGCCTTAGAAAACACCAGGCCAACGAAACACGTTTGGGCCTTCCAATTGGCCGGGTAAACCAAACTCTCTAGATGGGTCACATACCACAGCTATATAACAACACCACACACTGATTAAACATGCAGTTTTGTCCTCAAAGAAGACCACAGAAGGATGGTTGAAACGTCGGCTACACGAATCATGATGCAGTGTTACCCAGACAGCCAAGAATCAATCAAAATCAAGCTGTTCTCAATTTTACCAGATATTTTATATATGTAATTGCAGAATCAATTTGCAATATCCTTAATTTAGGGCTTCATATTGGGTCTGTACTAATTTTATTACATCTGGTACAGTTTTTTTATGTCATAAATTATATAAAAGAAAAAATAATTTTTAATTATATATACCATATTCAGGAATCTCTTATTAGTTGAAAGAGGAGACTCTTGGAATTGAGTCAAAGATAATTTCATTTAATTTGGTCCAGTACTTGATTGTTAATTCAACATACGCAGTGTAGTGGCTGACCAAGGAATTTTGGGCTATAGTTACTAAAACTGGGCAAGAGTTGATTGCATACAGCAACAGCAGTTACATAGAGTCAAAACAGTTAGTGACAATGGAATGTATGCTATACAGACAGCAACTACATCAAAGAATGTCAGACAGTCAGCAGGATTGAGCTGGAGCAGGACAACACTGGGAGGAAGATGGTAGGGAAGGAATTACCACTATTGGCTAGAGTTACTCCCCACTATTGGTACTATGGAGGGGAGAGTCTAACAAAACTCAGGTACATGAGCAGACAGGGGCTGTCACTCTCTTTCTTGCAGAAAGGACATATTTCAGCAGCCATGTAGTGATGTAGCGAGATGAGGATGGACTTGGAGGAGAGCCACAGTCTGCAGTGGAGGCAACCAGCAGCCTACGACTACGACAGTCATTAAAGGGGTGGGAGAAAGCCATTGAAGTACAAGTAATATGGAAGGCATCTAATAGAATAAAGCAATGGGAGTCATAGCCCATGAAAGATTATGGGTAGTTAGGAGTGTTATTATTGTACAGAACTGATGTAAATAAATTGTACATATGTGAATATCCCTGATGAGAGTTGGCAATTATAAGTACTACTGCTCACATGACTGAAGTGTCTTACCCACAATTTATATGTTCCTCTCGGGAGTGGCAGAGCAAAGTGAAAGAAAGTTCGCCTATCCACCACAGCAGTAAATGAAATGGGAAAATTTTGTGCACGTACTACAATCACTCCAAAAAATACATTTATGATAAGCATGAATCTTTTATCTGTACATAGTTTGTAAAAAATTGGTTCAGCACTATTCCAGGAATTAAAAATAAATGATATTATTGAATGATCTAGCTGGTAACATATCGGCTCAAAATTTTCAAGACTTGGATTAAAATCCCTATAATAAAAAATATTGTTGGCTTGAAAAGATGTTTTGTGTATTTCATGCAAGGGAAAAGATCAAAAGAACAAAATCTGGTGTAATGCAGTAAGGTTGTTGTAGAACAGTCAACAAAGTGATTCCTTTTATAAATAATAGAATCACAACTTTCAAGGATGAATAAAATTACTTTAAAGTAGAGATGGAAATGTGATAAACCTTTAAAGAAAGTTATTAAGTAAAGATCATTTGTATCAGATGCATGTGACATCATCAGACAATGCAAACAATGGGTATTAGGGATACTGAAAGAAATGACTTTTCTTGAAATAAATAAATGAGAAAATAGCACATATTGTTCTCAGTACTGAAAAAAACTTAGACACAAAGTTTCAGCACTAAAGATAAATATAACTAATTTTATTTATTTATTTATCAATCTTGTTTCGTGGATCCCTGCTAAGGAAGGACCTCTGGGATGTGAAACATGACATGGTTAATACACATACATAGAATATGAGTCATAATCATAGTAAAAACAATTATACATTCTACAGACAAATAAAGAGAATAAAAATAAATATTAATTTTTACAACTGAATTTTGCAAAAGTCATATTGAATACAATTAATTAATTTGGTCAAATTCTTGAATGGAGTAGAAGGAGTTGCCAATAAGATAATCTCTCAGTTTTTCTTTAAATATATCTTTATTATCTGCAAATGGCTTTATACTCTTGGGAAGTATTAAACATATGTATCCCAGAATAATTAACTCCTCTTTGTACTAATGACAGAGATGTTTGTGTTTAGTGTTAGTTATTTCTGTTTCTTGTATTGAGACTGAGTACCTGTTAATCAGATGTAAACAGGTGAAAATGTTCTACGACAAAGCACATGAGAGAATATATATACTGAGAAGTCATTCTAAGAATATTGATTTTTTAAAAAGTTGTCTGCAAGAAGTTCTTGGTTTTTCCCTAAACAACATCCTAATAGCTCTTTTCTGTGCTATGAAAACTTTTTTTACTTTGTGAACAGTTTCCCCAAAAAATTATGCCTTATGACATACCTGAATGAAAATATGAGGAGTACACCTGTTTGGTTAATTCGAGATCTGCTGTTAAAGAAAGTGTTCGTATTGCAAAGATGGCACCACTTAACTTCTTCAGTAGTGAAGTGATATGTTCATGCCAACAGAGTTTCTCATCTATTTTAATACCAAGGAATTTTATACTCTTTGTTTCTTATATTGTGTTATTTCTATAGCTTACTTATAAATCTGGCTGTGCATAATTTTTTGTTTTAAACCTAATATAATGTGTTTTTTTTTTTTTCAAAATTTAATTTTAATCAATTTGGCTTAAACCAATTTGCTACTTCACTAAGTACTTCATTTACATTAAATTATAGATTGCTGTCTGGTGTTTTTCTCACAGTCAGGTTAGCGTCATTTGCAAATAATACACTCTTAACTTTGTCAGATAAGTTTCCAGCAAGGTCATTGATGTACAACAAAAAGAGGAGGGGTCCTAGGAGCAGAACCTTGTGGAATTCCATGTTTTATTTTCTCACATTCTGATGAAGCATCTTTACTTATTTTAGAATCAAAAATGGAAACTTTTTGCATTTTACCGTCCATGTATGATTTAAACCATTTACCTGCGGTTCCATAAATAGCATAATATTCCATTTTCTTCAAAAGTAATTCATGATTTACACAATCAAATGCTTTTGCAAGATCTCAAAATATTCCTACAGGGCTCATTTTATTATTCAGTTCCTCAAATGTGTTATTTAAAAATGAATATGTAGCCATTTCTATAGATGATCCTTTTTTATATTATTTTGTGTAACATGTTTTATTACTCTACAGTACATGACATTTTAAAAAATCTTTGAGAATCCTGAAAGCAATTAAATATAGTTATCTACACATGTTGATTCTCATTTTTTTAAACAATGGTTTTACAACTGCATATTTTAGTCGATTTTGAAACTCACCTTACATTAAGGATTCATTACAAATGTGAGCAAGTACGGTAATACACCACTTTAAGCAAAGGATACGTTCCGCACTAAATCATGTTAAGTGAAATTCGCATATATCGGGGTTTACGATTAAACATAGTCAAAAGTTAATGAAAAAAAAAATGAGAATCAATCACTTTAATTTTTTTTAAAAAATCTTTATGCAGTATTACATGTTTTTTTTGTCTTTTCTTTTATTTTATTTCTTTTTTTTTTACGGAAAAATACATCTATTGCTTTTGGGTAACGTTTCTTTTAAGTTCTCATAAAATACGCGTTCATAACACCCAACGTTGTTTTTAATTGTTTGACACACGGTCATCATCACTATCTACACTCTGCAATATGACCAAACCTGAATAAATTTTTGAAAGAGCATTTCGTATTCCACTTGAAGATAAAACTCTCTCTTCTACTTTTTCTTCCTCATCGTTTATGGCATTATTCTATAAGTCGATCAGATTTTCATTGCTGAGAGGTTCGTTGTAAGTTGCTAACAAGTTCTTCAAGATCTTCTACCATGACATCTTCAAGTTCAGACCCCTTAATCATTGCAGCAATGTCTTCTAGTCTGTGCATTTGGACAATTCTTCTAAGTGCTTCCATTACATCTGGCCAAAGATTATGACACACCCCATTCATACAACACCTTTTAACTTCGATCCAAGACTCATCTATGTTGTGAATAGCCTTCATGGTGTTGTATGACTCCCACCACTCTCACGTAGACTGTCTTTCTTCACCATCAGTTTCCTGAATTAGTTGGCTAAAACTGTGGCGATGGTAATAAGCTTTTAAATTTGCTATTGCTTCCTGGTCCAGTGGTTGTAATATTGATGTAGTGTTTGGTAGAAGGAACTTCACGTACAATTTTAAGTCTCTCGGCGTATCAAGTGAGGTTGGATGTCCTGGGGCATTGTCGAAGAGTAATATAACTTTACGTTCAAGTCGATTTCTGTCACAGTAGGATTTTACTGATGGGCAAAAACTATTAGAATACCAATCTTGAAAAACTTCCCGTGTAATCCTTGCCTTTCTGTTGGACCGCCACATGAATGGTACCTTGTCTTCTCTGTACCTCGCATTGCATGGGGTATTTCTGAATTGTAAACAAGTAAAGGTTTCAGTTTGAAATCACCAGTGGTGTTACCACCCTGCAGAAGTGTTGGTCGATCTTTCGCAGCTTTGAAACCACTGGCTTGATGTTCTTCTTTAGAAAAGAATGTTTGAGATGGCATTTTTTCACCAGTAAAGCCGAGTCTCATCAACATTGAAGATGAGACAAGCAAGAATTTTTTCTCGTGCTACGAAATCTTGAAACTAGTCTGGAAATTCAGATGCAGCTTGAGTGTCCACGCTGGCGGCCTCACCTGTTACCTGGAAATTTGAAGTTTGGAATGCTGCTTGAACTGATGAAACCAGCCTCTGCTGGCAGCAAAAGTCGCAGTGGAACCCCCTTCACCTTCTTCTGTCTTTAACATCTCATACAAAGATTTTGTTTTGTGCATATGAGATCATGACTCAGTGGTGTGTTCTCCTTATTTAAATCTTCGATCCAGACTGCTAGCAACTTCTCCATTCTTTCTAGGATCGAAGATATCAAACGAGAAAGTTTTGTTGCACTTATAGGTGTTGAACTTTTTCTGGAGAGTTTAATTTTTTCCCGATTTTTAAAAATCATTCTCACAGTCAATTCTGAAAGACCAAAATCTCTGCCAACAATTGTTGTTTTGCCTCCATTTTCCATTCTTCTTATCACCTTCATCTTCAATTCCAAAGTTACACTTTTACGCTCTTTATTCTTCATAGGAGGCATTTTTAATGTAGCGTTAAATTATGTAACTTCACAAAAAGTTAAAACACGACTTCCAGCCAAGATAAACATATGCAACAAATGAAACAAATGAGGCAATCCCCATAGAACAAAATTGTAGGACGGGGAATCCCAAATTCTTTGATCAGAATGGTCAGAGAAAGTGGAGATCCCCCAACCAAAGGGAAGCCAATGACTACATTATGTACATACATATTCTTAAGTAAGCAATTTGCGTAATACCAGGCATTTTAACGTGAAATTTGAAATTCGCGCTAATGCGAAACCGCACATAATGGGGTCATGTTAAGCAGGGTATTACTGTACACGATTGATACGATCTGAACACTTTTCAGTAATTTGCTTGAAATATTGTCATAGCTGGAAGAATTTTTAGGTTTTAATTGTTTCATGATTTTATTTATTTCTGAGACTGTTACTGGTGGCAATTGAATTTCCACAAATCTATTTGGGAAAGCAGTCTGAAGAAGCCTTAGGGCACTATTTGGGGATTGCTTTTCTATGCCTAATTTCTCTGCAATTGAAGTAAAATGTTTGTTAAATATTTCACAAACTTCCCCTACTTCACTATGAACAGATCCATTTTGTTCTATTTATATGTCTTTAGATAGATTTACAGATTTTCCTATTTCAGTTTTTATTATATTCCATATAGTTTTCATAATTGCCTGAATTCTCTATTTTCTCTGATATATACCTGTTCTTGGCCTTTCTTATTACATTTTTTAGTATTTTAGAATAATGTTTATAATGAACTTTCAGTGTATAGTTATCTGATTCTCTTACTTTTAAGTACAGGTCCCTTTTTGTTTTACACAATACTCTAATACCCTTTGTTATCCATCCCTTAACCAGTTCATTGTTTGGAGTATTGACAACTTTCCTTTTTTTGAAACTTCCTTTGAAAAGTGTTAGGAATATATTGAGAAAGGAATCCAATTTTTTATTAACACCCTGTGAATTGTATATTTCTGACCACTGTTCATTATTTAAGCAATCTATGAAATGTTTTATATTATTTTCATTAGTATTTCTTCCATATACTCAGCTGTTTAATAGTGTTTCTTGACTTAATACATAACAGCTGGGCATCATGATCTGAGATACCATTTATTACTGGAAGTATGTTGTAATTACTGTACTGAAAAATATCCTTAAAAAATTATCAATTGCAGTCCTGCTATTATTTTGTATAAATAGGGAAATTTACAAGTGGCGTTAAGTTAAAAGACAACATCAAGGCTTTGATATCTAGCCTCTCATTGATGTGATTGAGAAAGTCAACATTAAAATCCCCACATAAAACTATTTGTTTGTTATTTTTTTTACCATAGTAGCAAAGACTCTAACTGAGATAAAAACAGTCTAAAATTTGCTGAGGGGGTCCTGTAAATTGCTATTACTATGAGCTCTTCCTTACCATATTATAGTTTAGTAACACAGCATTCAACATGTTATATACTATACAATACTTACTTACACCTACACTGTTGCTTTGAATATTATTTTTAACAAAAATGCCAACTCCCCCTTTCTCCATTTTACATCTACAGAAATGAGAACTTATTTTATAATTTGGGATGGACAGCAGAGATATTACTGTGTCAGACAAATGATGATCAGATATGCACATAACATCTACATTAAAATTTCTGAAATTTTGAATCTCTTCTAGACATAAGGTACTGTCATCAGTTTTACTAAATATTCCCCTTATATTTTGATGGAGAATAGTGGTCTGAACACTTTGATTCAATTAATTTAAATTGTTTACTTTATTAGTACATACTGGTATGCTAGATGGAATTTCTAATTTCAATAAGTTTTGATCAGGAGAGACATTAATTTCTTTTAGACATCTTAATACATGATAAATGATAAAATTAGTAGTTAAAGTGAAAATAAATTTAAGACATAACTTAAAGTTTGGCATATTTTATGAATAATAGTGCTAAATGAGATATTTCCATAAATAAAAGGTGAAGTTAATACTCAGTAACTGTTTGACACAATTAACAATCCAAAGTAAGTGATTCTAAGTTTCAGAGTTTTTAAGAGTGGGGAAATTTCTAATAATAATAATGGTATAAGCCATTTAAAAATATAAAGGGAAATGTAATTCTAATTTCAAAATATGGTTAGCAAGCACACGGAGATGATTTAATACACAGAATATTGGTTACTAACTCCTAGTTATAGGTTTGCACAGAGCAAACTAGAGTTAAAAATGAATTTTTATGAACTATAACAGAGTTTCTCAACCTTTTTTAACCTGAGGGTCAATAAATTGTAAAAAATAATGCTAATTTACATGTGCTGAATATTTCATTTTTTTTTCTTTTATTTTTGTTTACTTCATCATTCTCATATTACCAACTCTACTCCAAACAGTGCTCCATCACATTTTCTACAAGAACCTCAGAATATGATGATTTACTTATACCTTAAATAAAACACTCTCTTTATGATGGAAATGAAAAATTATTGTAGGAACAGTGTTGCCCTATCCACATTCTGGAAACGTCAGATTTCTTCCTGGTCATTGAAATATTCACGGCTTTAGAAAAGTTGGGATTCTAGTTTATACCAATATCCAATTGGAGATGGGCCACAATTTTGATTCTATGTTAGCTTGCAGGCAATGTAATACTTTCCTATAGTTACAATATTTAAATGAAACAAAGATATAAGTAACACAGTTTTATTATAATCAAAAAGTAAAAAACATAAATGAGACTTTTGTAAAGGTTTTTGAGCTAGTATGTTCTAGAACATTACTGTTGGCAGGCAAATTCAAATGCGTTGGTGGATCACTTCATATCTTGTGGGCCTGGGGTTGGACAGCCTTGGTTTATATTCTCTTATAGCCTTATACAGCACAAATATTGTACTTAAATTTATAATATTCTGCCTGTAGATCACCTGAACTATCTTTGCAGACTACCTGAACTATTGTGAAGAAGGCCGAAAGACTTGGTGTGTGGGGAAGGGTTCACACCAACTACAGTGAATCATTACCACAACGTCCTCTGCCATTCTTGGGATTCTTCTACCGCTCCTTACAATCTTCTGCTGTTATTACTTAGAAACTTCCTGACACCACTGCGATTTAATCTACCAGTTGCAGAACTGGTTGGACTGTGGGGAAATCTTGCAGAAAAGAATTAGTGTCACGAACATTTAACATCTATTTATTGGCCACAATGTTACACAAGATATGGCCGAGGAGCGGGTCCACTTCGCTGTCAAGTAATGGTTATTTCCACAGGCAGGCGACAAAGTCAAAGTTAGGCAGCGGGGAAACTGTGCGAGAGCTGATGTGAATACTACGATGTTTCCGAGCTAAGAGAGCTCGCAAACCGCACTGACCAGCCTTGCCACCTCGGATTCGCGTCAGCGAAGTTCAGAAATTGCCAATTCGCATCAGCCACAAACAACCGGTGATTGGTCAGCAGCCCGGCCTGCACCTCGCCTCCTGAGAAAATGTAAATTTGGTGGTTTGGCACTTTGAATAATTTTAATGCCAAAACTGTTAAATATTTCATGAAAAGTACAATATAAAATGTTTAAAATAATTAATTTTATGTCACACTAAACTTTGAGAGAAGTCAGATAAAACTTATAAATCAGAACATGATTGCCAGAAACTGAAGACATTTTTCCGGGGTTCTAAAACTTTCTGTAACAATCTCAAAGGAAAAGAAGCTGGAAGCACCCATATTTGTTAAAGGAGGCTGAGATTTATCCGCAATAGTCAGCAAGCTAGCAGTTTGGGATGCGAGTGGGTACATGAGCATATGGAATGGAAGAGCCAGGTAATGCCTTGGAACTTAGGAATGATTTTGCTTTATTTTGGATTTACAATCATTTCTCACAATTTCAGGAAACAGAATTATTTTCAGTAATGTCTATTTGCAACATAGAAAATTTTAGGATAAGTCGAGAGAATTTCATGTAGTCTACAAATTTAATTAAAATGGTGATTATTTTGAAATTTCAATTTTTTTTAATGTATTTAATTGTGCTTGCCCTGATTGCAATTTCACTACAAACACATTTTATCCCTTACGTGAACCAGCTTATTTTTGCTCTCTACAAATGTTAATCATAAATTCTTTCGGCGTTTTTTGAAAAAACATTCATCATTTCCCTTGGTGATTTATTCTGTTCTGTGACCTTCTTACAAAAGAAAGAAATAAAGAAGAAAAAATTTTAATCTTTATCTTAATCTACAATTACTTCATTCAACTGTTGAGTATTGTACATTTATATCTGTGAGGAATGTTCTGGTGCTTGATGTATCTTTGGAGATTTATCTTTGGAATTGTACATGAGTGAGTGGAGTCGTTGTCTGGCTGTTGAACTGAAAACATGTGGATAGAAAGTTGTAGTGTGTGTGCCTCAATAAACGTATTATTATTACAGCAGACCTTATTGTGTGGTGAACATTATTTAACATGGTAGCAGTCCATGATTTAGTGGTTAAGTGGTTGAAAAAAAGGTCAGTGGCTTTCGTGTATTCAAGAAAGTTTGATTTCAAGTAATAATGGCTGACATTGTAATACCGTGCTTTGACGGCGCGGACTATGGAAATTGGAAGAAAAGAATAACGATGTATTTAAAGGTGAAGAAATGTTATACAGTGGTTTCAAGAGAGAAAACAAGTATGGATAATGCTGAAAATTGGTAAGAAGAAAATCTGAAGGCAGTAAACTACATCTATAGTGCTATTATGAATAAGCAACTTGAGTTTGTGAGTGATAAAGTGAATGCATATGAAATAATGACTAAGTTTGACGAATTATACTCCAAGGAATTGACTGCACTCCAAATAATTTGTAGAAACAAACTGGAAAAATTGAAGTTAAAAGACTACAATGAAACAGCGACATTCTTTAGTGATTTTGAAAGGACAGTAAACGTATTGAAAGCTGCTGGGGCTAAAGTGACTGAGAAAGAAAAATTAAACTACATGTTAAGAACTTTGCCGGACTGTTTGTGCTACGTTGGTGACTTGGTCGATGTTTTGAAAGAAGAAGATCAAACTGTTGAATTTGTTAAAAGTAAAATTCGATTAATGGACTTGAAAGACAAAGGTAAAAGTAAATCTGTAAAAACAAATGCATTCCATAGTATGAGAAAATCTGGTACAAGTCATCAGGAACAATTGTGTTAGGGCTGCGGAAGAAGAGGACATTTCAAGAGAGATTGTCGTCGTCGAAATAAAGAAAATGAAAGAGGCACATGGAATCACAGCAGGCAGTATCAAAGAAGCAGCAGAGGAAGTAACCATCAAAGTGGAAACTTCAGAGGTCACAACAATGATCAACCGTGGAGCGGAAGTAAGCACAAGGGATCCAGAAATGACCGGTATCGGCGAAGTCAAGAATGCCAACAAAGTGAAAGTGTAAGTGGAACGGGATCAAGAAACGGGCAGTATCGGCATGGTGAAGTATACCACCAAAGTGAAAGTGCAACAGGCAGTTTTGTAACAGAGGTTAGGAGCTTGATGGTGCAAAATAAAATGAACACAGGTAACAAAGAAAATATTAAAATTGATTGGTTATTGGATAGTGGTTGTACAGATCATGTTGTAAATAATGAAGAGTATTTTTCTGAGTGTGTAATTTTAGAAAAGCCTGTAGAGGTAAAGATTGCTGATGGGAAAATTTTGAAAGCAACTAAGATAGGAAATGTAGTTAGTTATTTTCAGTTTATGGTAAATTGATTCAAATTAATATGGAAAATGTATTTTATGTTAAAGACATGAGTAGAAACTTGATTAGTTATGCAAAAGTAACAGACAAGCACAAGATTGTATCTGTAGGAAATGTTTCAAAAGTTTTTGATGGAAATAACAGGCTAATTGCAATTGCTATGAAGGAAGGTAATCTGTATAAAATGACAAGTAGTATTTTTAAGGAAGATGTTAATGTAAATATTGTGAGTAACAGTGATTCTATGACTGAAAAGGAGAGATGGCATCGCATATTAGGACATGTAAATTTTAACTATTTAAATACTTTGTGTAAAGATCAATTAGCAGTTGGTTTACCTAAAAGTTTAGAGTCTGAATATATGAAGTGTAAAGTTTGTATTGAAAACAAAATGCGCAATTTACCTTTTGAAAATAATAGAAGCAAAGCAGAAGGAATTTTAGAAATTATTCACACTGATTTAAATGGGCCTCACTCAACTCTTGGTTTGAATGGTGAAAGATACTTTCTAACTTTTATAGATGATTATAGCAAAGCAGCTCGTGTTTACCCTATCAAATCAAAAAGTCTAGTTTATGATTGTCTAGTTGCATATGTAAATGAAATTGAAAATTTGACAGGTAAAACTATTAAGAAATTGAGGAAAGGGAATATTTAAATTCTGATGTTTATCGATTTGTAAAGGAAAAAGGAATTGTTTTAAATGTTTGCCCTCCCTATGTACATGAGTTAAATGGTACGGCTGAAAGATATAATAGATCTATCATGGATATGTCACGGTGTTTGCTAGCTGAAGCAAAAGTAGGTAGGAGGTTCTGGCCTGAAGTAGTTTGTACAGCAGTTTATCTTAAAAACAGAACTTTAGCTAATACTATTGAAAAGAAAACTCCCTATGAAATTTTACTAGGAAAGAAACCAAATGTTAAACATCTGAAGCTATATGGTAGTAAAGTTTTTGTAAGAGTACCTGAACAATTGAGAAAGTCTAAATGGGATCGTAAAGCTGATATGGGAATTTTATTAGGTATAGTGAAGTTGGATACAGAGTATTAGTGAATAATAAAATTGTTGTTGCAAGACATGTTGATACTGTAGAGAATAATGTTAAACTTATCCACTTAAAGGGTTATGATTCAGAGAGTGATTCTAGTGATGAAAATGAATCTGTAGATGAGGAAAGGAAAGAAGGAGATGTTAAAGGAGGTTTAAACAGTGATAAATGTAAATTGACTAGGTCAGGTAGAAAATGTAAAAGGCCAGATAGATTTAATGATTACGTCTGTAGCAATATCATTTATGTAAACTTTTGTTGTGCTGATAGTCCAGATAATTTCGAGGAGGCGATTAATTGTAAAGAGTCAGTGTATTGGAAACAAGCAATGGACAAGGAGACTGACTGTTTGTATCAAAACAAAACATGGAAACTAGTAAAGAAACCAGAGACTGTAAATGCTCTTGATGTAAAGTGGGTTTATACCAAAAAAATCAGATAACACTTATAAAGCAAGACTAGTTGTAAGGGGTTTTCAAAAAAAGGAAGTTGTGGATGATATATATTCACCAGTGGCTAAGATGCAGACATTGAAACTTTTACTGTCATACTGTTGTCAAAATGGTTTAACTATAGAGCAAATTGATGTTGAAACTGCATTTCTTAATGGTAAAGTTTTATCAGAGGTTTATATAAATCAGCCAAGAGGGTATGAAGATGGTACTAATAGGGTTTGTAAATTGAATAAAGCATTGTATGGTTTATAAGAAAGCCCTAGAGCTAGGTATGATTGCATTGATGAATTTATGAGTGATCTAGGTTTTGCAAAATGTGAATTTGATTATTGTCTGTATACTTTGATCGATGGAGATGATGTAATTTATTTAATAATATTTGTTGATGATCTATTAATTTGTTGTAACAGTAAAAGGAAAATAGATTTTTAATATTAAGAATAGTACTCGTTTTTATACTTAGTTACCACTTTTATTAAAGAAATTAAATCAACTTTTTGCTTACACATCTTTTGTCTTCTTGCAGTCAACCATAGTATAATACAGCATAGAGTATACAAACGAATGAATGCATAGATAATATATTCCTACAGAGTTGCCAATATAAATGTATAATTACCAACACCCCTCCTTACATTTATATTGCAATCTATAGGTAACACAACAGGTTCATAAAACTTAATAGTTTCATATAGACAACTTACTAAATACTACTCTAATTTTTAATATTTAAGGATTCTCTGAATTTAATAAATTTGACACTTCCCAAAGCTTTAGTTAATACATCTGCAATATTATTTTCAGACCCTATTTTAATAACATCAATAAACTTTTCTTTGACATTTTCATGAATATAATGGTATTGAACCTCAATGTGTTTAGAGTTCTTAGTAAAATTTCCATATTTAGCTATTGCTACAGCGCCTGAATTATCTTCATACATTTTTACTGGTTTACACATTTTAATAAATACATCATTAATTAGGCTTCTTAGAAAATTGATTTCAGTTACTGCTTCTGACAGGGCAATGTATTCTGCAAAGGTAGAAGATTTTGTCACACAGTTTTGTTTTTTTGATTTCCACAAGATAACATTTCCATACAATCTAATTACATATCCGGTAGTAGATTTTCGGTCTAACACATCTCCTGCCCAATCAGAATCCACATAGCAATCCAATATATCAGCATCGTAGTTTTTATAATATTTTAGTTTTAATGTCTTAGTCAAAAACAAATATTTCAACACCCTAAGAGCATACTTAAAATGTGTCTCATTACAACAGTTTTGAAAACGACTTAAATAGTTTACAGAGAATGATATATCTGGTCTAGTACCATAACTAACATACAACAATGCTCCTATTAAATTTCTATACTTGATATCTTCATTTAATTCACATTTTTCTAAATTCAAATTTATTTCCATAGGTGTTTTGTATAATTTAGCATTTTCAATATTATAGCGTTTTGCTAAAGATTCAATGTAACGTTCCTGACTCAGAGTCAAAATGTTATTTTGTTCATAGTTATACTCAATGTCGATACCAATGTAATTTTTTACTCTACCTAAATTTTTCATTTTGAATTTATCTGATAGCTTGTTTTTAATATTGTTAATAACATTTTGGTCTCTGCAGCAAATCAACAAATCATCAACAAATAACAAAATATAAACAGTTACCTCTTCTACTTTTTTGAAATATAAACAGTAATCATATTTGCATCGTTCAAACTCTAGTTCAGTCAAAAAATGTTGAAACATTCATACCATGCGTGTGGGCTCTCTTTTAGGCCATACAAAGATTTGTTTAGCTTATAAACTTTATCAGAGCCATCTTCATAACCTGTTGGCTGCTTTACATAAACTTCTGACAAAACTTTACTATTTAGAAATGCAGTCTCTACATCCATTTGATGGATTTCCATAGAATTTTGACAACAATAAGACAATAAAAGCTTTAAGGTTGGCATTTTTGCTACAGGAGAATAAATATCATCTACACAGTCAGTTTGTTGAAAACCTCTAACTACTAATCGGGCTTTATCCTCACTTTCACTCTTCTTTTTGTATACCCATTTCACATCAATCACCTTTTTGTCCTTGGTTGGCTTGTCAACGAGTGTCCATGTATTGTTTTTCACTAGGCTGTTCATCTCATGGTCCATGGCTGCCTTCCATTCATTTGCATCATCGCAGTTCACTGCCTCCTGAAAGTTTTCTGGTGTCATAGCATCACAGTAGTTTACACTGATACAATAATAGCCAAACTCATCGGCAAATCGCGTTGGAGGTTTAACTTGTCTTTTTGATTTCTTTCTGTCCATGTCTTCATCAATTTCTACATCATTGTTACTGTTTGGTGTATCTGTATCATTTCCTCCCACACATTCTGGATTATCCTTTTCAATTTCTTTTTCCTCTTCCAAATTTTCATCTCTCTCATCTTGAAATCCACACAATCTCACGTCTTCTTCTACAATATCACAATGTCTGGCTACTATTACTTTGTTGTTAATTAATACTCTATATCCAGTGTCTGTATAGCCAAGTAAAATTCCAGTTTCTGCTTTCTTGTCCCATTTAGATTTTCTTCTCTCTTCTGGTATTCGTACAAAGACTCTACTGCCATACATTTTCAGATACTTCATTGTAGGCTTCTTTTTGAAAAATATTTCATACGGACTTTTCTTTTCAATAGTATTGGTCAGGGTTCTATTTTTGAGGTAGGCAGCTGTTTTAATTATTTCTGGCCAATATTTTCTTCCAACTTTAGCTTCTGATAAGAGACATCTTGCCATATCCATTACAGACCGGTTATACCTCTCTGCAGTTCCATTTAATTCGTGAACATATGCTGGACAAGGTTTTATAACGATTCCTTTCTCTCTTGCAAACTGAAAAACTCTTGAATTTATATATTCGGTACCATTGTCACAACGTAATTCTTTTATTGTCTTATCAGTGAGGTTTTGTACTTCATTAACATATTGCACTAAGCAATCATATACTTCATCTTTTGTCCTGATACAATAGACTTTAACCAGTTTGCTGTAGTCATCTATAAAACTAACAAAGTATTTTTCACCATGGTCTCCTACTGTTTGATGAGGACCATTCAAATCTGTATGAACTATTTGTAGTATATCATCTGCTTTTCTTCTGTTATTATGAAAAGGTAAGTTATGCATTTTATTTTCTATACATGTCACACACCTAAAATATTCTTGTTCAGTCTCTTTAGGCAATCCTTCCAATGTTTCATTCTTGCACATCATTTCTAAATTATTGAAGTTTACATGTCCCAGCGTACGGTGTAATTTCTCTTTCACAGTCATTTTACTTTTACTTAAATTTGCTCCCAAGGTATTTTCATTCACATAGCTTCTCATCTTATATAATCTTTCATCTTTAATTGCAACCCCTATCACCTTTCTATATGGGTTATATATTTTTGCCAATCTCCCCTTTGACACAATTGAGTTTTTGTCTGTAATTCTTGAGTAACTTAATAAGTTTGCTTTCATTTCTTTAACATAGAACACATTTTTCAACATCACTTCTGATTTTTTTCCATAAACCATAAAATTTACCTTTATATTTCCAATCTTTTCAGCTTGTAGTATTCTACCATCACCAATTTTGACTTTTACAGGTTTCTTTAATGTCTCACAAGATTCAAAGTATTCATCCATGTTAATAATATGGTCTGTATAGCCACTGTCAAGTAACCATTCTATTTCTCCTTTTTTTGTCTCATTTTTTTCATTTGTTGTTGTATTATTTGCGATAGTTGTATGAAAACTATTCCCATATTGCTCATGATGATCATATCTGGGTCGCTCATTATTATAATGTCCTCGTCCATGAAAGTTTCTTGCATTATATGTACCTCGTCCTCTACTGACGGAATATCCACGTCCTCTACTTCCAAAATATCCGCGACCTCTATTCATAGAATATCCACGACCTCGACCTCTTTGTATATATTCAGTATGAGAACGACATTCTTTTTGAAACTGACCTGGTTTAAAACAGTTTGTGTGTGATGCTGATGATGTCTTAGTTTCTGCTCGAAAAGCATTAGAGCTGTCACGTGATGTCTCATTTGATTCTTCTTCGGTCCTTTTCAGTTTTATTTTACTTTTCAAATAATCTACTGTTCTGTCCTTTTCAGGGAGCACGTCAATCAAGTCCCCAATATGACTATAATTCTGCGGCAAAGATTTCAGCATATAATTCAGTTTTTCTTGTTCTGATATTATCGCCCCAGCTTGTTTCAGTTCGTTTACACACTTTTCAAAGTCGTCGAAGAACAAAGACACTTCTGCGTAATTTTTCAATTTGACATTTTCAAGGTTATGTCGGCATACAATTTGCAAAGCCGTCGACTTTTTCAGATACATTTCATCAAACTTTTGAATGATTTCGTAGGCCGTCTCTAATTCACTTATGTATTCCAATTGTCTGTTCGTTATTGCGCTGTAAATATAGTTGGTAGCTTGAATATCACGATCGTCCCATGTGGCATCGTCGGCAGACGTTTTAGGTCGCATTACTACATCTTTACACTTTTTGAATTGTAGGAACTTGAGAATACGTATTTTCCAATTGCTATAGTCGAAAATTGGAATGTCAATATCACTATTTTTCGCCGCCATTTTCACGTAGATGATCTTTTTATATTTTTCTTGTTTTTACACAAAAAATCCTTGTTTTCACTTTAGTCCTTTTAACAACCACGCTCTGCTACCATTTTAATATTAAGAATAGTACTCGTTTTTTATACTTAGTTACCACTTTTATTAAAGAAATTAAATCAACTTTTTGCTTACACATCTTTTGTCTTCTTGCAGTCAACCATAGTATAATACAGCATAGAGTATACAAACGAATGAATGCATAGATAATATATTCCTACAGGGTTGCCAATATAAATGTATAATTACCAACATAGATAAAATCAAGAATCTGTTGCCAAAGAAATACAAGATGAAAGACTTGGGTCAAGTAAAAACCTATTTAGGAATTAATATAGATTCAATCTAGAAGAAAATGTTATGAGTTTGAGTCAGGAAAATTACATCAATTCCTTAGCCTCAAAGTATAAAATTGTATGATACACCAATGGAAGTTAATTTAAAATTAGAACCTGTGAATGAAGTATGTCAAGACATTAGATACAGAAACTGAATAGGTGCTCTTTTGTACATCAGTTCAGGAACTAGACCAGATATCAGTTACAGTGTTAATTACTTAAGTAGATTTCAGAATTGTTACTGTAAAGTTCATTACAAGTATGCATTAAGAGTATTAAAGTATTTGTATTTAACGAAAAATTTGAAATTAAATTTCTGTAGAAATGAAAATGTAAAAACTTTGGATTGCTATGTTGATGCAGATTGGGCAGGTGATATTGTAGACCGAAAGTCCACGACGGGGTATGTAATTAGATTGTTTGGAAATTCAATATTTTGGAAATCTAGAAAACAAGGAAGTGTCGTTAAATCTTCCACTTTTGCTGAATATATTGACTTGTCAGAAGCTGTTACTGAACTAAAGTATGTTTAGGATGTATTAAAAAACTTTTAATGTAAATATCAAAGGACCTGTCCAAGTATATGAAGATAACTCAGGAGCAGTAAATATTGCAAAGTATGGTAATTTTTCAAAGAACTCCAAGTACGAGGCGTATTCCAAAAGTAAGGTCCATTTGATCATAATAAAAACATCGTTAAGGATACAAGGTTTTTATTAACGTCAGTATGTAACTACATATCTAGTTCACTTTTCCACATAATCGCCGTTCATATCTATACACTTTCTGTAACGCTGTACCAGTTTCTTTAACCCCTCGGCATAAAAGTCTGCCGCCTGGGACCTGAACCAATTGGTAATGCTCGTCTTGAGTTCTTCATCGGTTTGAAATCATTGTCCACCAAGCCACCATTTCAAATGCAGGAAGAGAAAATAGTCGCTTGGTGCAAGATCTGGACTGTAAGCAGGGTGGTCTAGCATTTCCCAACGAAACTCTTGAATCTTCTCTTTGGTTTTGGAAGTGGTATGCGGGCGTGCATTGTCGTGCAGGAGGATAATGCCAGACGACAGTTTCCCGCGGCGTCGATTTTGGATGGCACGTCTCAGTTTGGTGAGCGTTGCACAGTACACGTCAGCTGTAATGGTTGTCCCACGGTCCATGAATTCGATCAAAAGGACGCCCTTTTCGTCCCAAAACATGGAAGCCATCATTTTGCGATTCGTGTACGGCGATTGCTTACATTTTTTTTGGTTTGGGTGAACCGGAATGGCGCCACTGCATTGATTGTTGTTTTGATTCTGCGTTGGTGTACGCTATCCACGTCTCGTCTCCCGTAACAATTTGGGAAAACAAACTGTCTCCATCTTGTCTATAGCGCTCCAAAAATTGTCGTGCGCTATGCATTCGTTGCTCTTTGTGCTGAGCGGTGAGCAGTTTTGGCACCCACCGCGCACAAAGCTTCCGATATTCAAGCTCTTCAGTGACAATCCTGTAAATTGAGGTTCTAGCAACATTTGGGAATTCCATAGCCAGACCACTAATCATCAAACGCCGATCACTTCGCAGTTTTTGGTTAACTTGCTCGACGATGTCGTCGGTCCGAATACTGCGCCTGCCACTCCGCTGTTGATCGTGCACATCTGTGCGACCACTTTGAAATTCTCGACACCAGTTTCGAACTTGTTTCTCACTCATTATGTTTGGTCCATACACTACACACAATTCGCGATGGATGTCCGCAGCTGACGATCCTTTTGCCAACAAAAATCTAATCACACCGCGCACTTCACAACTGGCAGGAGCTATGATTGTCGCGGCCATTTCGAACTGCTCTCAACAATAGATATACGGCTACTGCGGCACGCCAACAATACTGCATATTTACCAGGAGTTGGTAGATGGCGCTGCAGGTGGGAAATGTCATTCAGGCCTATCATCTGTGACATCTTGTACCCCGGACCTTACTTTTGGAATACGCCTCGTATATTGAAATACACTATCATTTTGTAAATGAGTGTTATACAAATGGTGTAATAGACATTGTGAAAATAGACTCTAACGAAAACATTGCTGACATATTTACGAAGGCATTGTGTAAAGTTAAGTTCAAAAAGTTTAGAGAGATGTTGAATGTGAATTAATAGAAGTACAGATATAAATGTAAATAGGCATGTTGAGTATTTTACATTTATATCTGTGAGGAATGTTCTGGTGCTTGATATTTCTTTGGAGATGTATATTTGGAATTGTACATGAGTGAGTGGAGTCGTTGTCTGGCTGTTGAACTGGAAACATGTGGATAGAAAGTTGTAGTGTGTGTGCCTCAATAAACGTATTATTATTACAGCAAACCTTATTGTGTGGTGAACATTATTTAACATCAATTATTCCCTCCACTAAAACTGACTGCTCATGCACATCTTAAAATGTGATTTGTAATATGTCTCTTCCTTCTTTCCTTACAAATCAATTCTAAGAAACATATATCAAATCATTTCATTTTCAACATTCTTCACTAGTACCAGATTTCAAATGTTTCAACTTCCATTTCTCATATTTCTAAAAGTTCAAGATTTAATTTAATAAACTGCTAATGTTAGTCCCAATTTGGAATCGTTATCGAATTTTATTTCATAGATAGCAAAATTGTATAGCTTCTTCAATTATCTAACCACAGAGTCACAATATAAGCACTTCTTATCTCCATTTAATGTGCTTAATCTCTGTAGATGAATAAGGTTTCTATATCAAAATATTATAAGGTGTATTTATCCTTACATATTTTCTGTTGCCCTCCAACATTCATCTGTGGTAACTGATCTATTTATATTACCTATCCTCTATTATGATCATATTTTATATTTGATTTCCTGTTGGTCTTTATCACCAAGCTAGATTTGATGACATTTGTCTTTCTTAGGTTTATTTCATCTAAATTTATTTCTCACTGTTTTGCTCATGTTGCTCAGTTACTTCTCAGTATACTCACTGTTGTCTGCAAGCAAAACAATGTCATCAACCAATTACAAGATATGGATTATTTCTCATTGGGGTCTTATGTCACATTCAAATTTTCATTCACTTTCTTCATTGCTTTCTCTGCATATAAGTTGAATATTAGTGGAAGCAGAAAACAACTTTGGATTATGATAATTGTGAACAAGTAAAAATCTGCCATCCTCTGTTAATATAATTGTCAGGTTGCCATGAAAGATTTTTGATACTCATTGTATCAATATACAGATCAAATGAAAAAAAAATACAAATTAACTATTTCTAATTTCAGTTAATGGAATACTGATAAACGCCTGGCTATATTATTTGGCAAATAAGCCAATGTATGCTCTATATAAATAGTTATAGGATTTTTTGATGTTAAGATTTGACTGGGATGATTTCTACAAAATAATATAGCTGTCCCAGAAGAACAATGGCAGAACTGCAAAATATACAGGAGGGCCAAAAATGATTTAAAGTGTAATTTTAGTACTCACCTGAAAAAAACAAAAAAAAAAAAAAATTATAGTTTCGCCCTCATTGTTCTGGCATAGCAATATGATCAGTAGTAACTAATATAGTCAAACTATTCAATGACAGACACTACTTTGTAAAAATTGAAAATGTGTACTGTAGTGTCTTTTATATCACCATGCTGAAGAACTCTACATTTCTGCAGTTCATATGGGACAATTTAAAAGATTTATTGAAGAACTTTAATTTACTCTAATATTGATAGCATCAAATTAACTTCATACCTTATATCAACATAGGGTAACACAATTTCACGCATTATATATCTTAATAAAAATGTAAATGGGTTCCATTTGACTTTGTTATTTTAAGCACACAGTCCTTTTTTTCTATTCCAGTGCTTATCTGCAGTAGTAATTTGTAGTTAGTGATGATTCCTTCCTCAATCTCTTTATTTACAATTAGGGAATATACATTTTATCGTGCTACTGTTTCTTCACCAAACATGTAATAATAAATTTTCCCCATCGAAAGTTCACATTCAAAGTTTGCTTTCATAAATATTTCATACTTGAAGTGAAAAAATGTCATTATTTTATGTTATTGTGTAGGTTCTTTGATTATTGTCTTAACAGTTTAAGCAATTTTTCTTCCTTCTACCCAAAATACAAACAAATAATTTCTAATATTGCTTCTATTCACAGACATGGCTTTGTGTTGCAGCATCAGTACTGGTGGTGTCAACAACATTGTATTGGATGAACTATATAACTTCTAAGTTGTATGTCGGCAAAATGAGTGGCTTTTCTAAAATGAACAACTGTTTTTGGTATGTTTATGGTGCCCTACTTCAGCAAGGTAAGTAGGGTCTTTTAGGTATACCATTAGTAGGGGCGGCTACTTTGCTCTTCTTATGCTAACTTTGCTCCAAAAAGTGAAAATCTTTCATGATGTCTTCAGAGGAACTTGTTGTTGAAAATAAGTTCTGTTTGGTTCTCAGCAGAGGTCTTTACTAAACCAATAATTTTGGATGTGAAGTTTCAGTTAGATTACTAATGTACAGATATTGTGGAGTATGACTGACCTCAAGTGTTTAGCCTCTTACTTGTTGAGCTTTTAGTGTTAGTAAAAATGTAAGTGTGGGATCTATTTTGTCAGATTATTCATTGTGAAAAACATCCTGTTTCAATAATTTGAATTTTTTTTTTTTCTGATGCCAGATAAAAAAAAAAAAAAAAAAAAAAAAAAAAAAAAAAAAAAAAAAAAAAAAAAAAAAAACTTCCAGTAAGGATCAATATGACATTTCTTCACATTGTAGGAAGAGTTTCCTGATGAAACCAATTGATCAAGCACCAAGTTCCTACATCAAATCAAAATGAAGGAGTAGAATGAAAGTTACTGTTGGGTTGTTATATAGGAATAAGCTTCACGGAGCCAATGGGATAATATATAACTTAAAGCAGGGGCGCCGACTCCGTAGGTACTCGGTGGCTCTAGTACCCATGAGGAATCAATAGTGGATGCAGAGCACAGATGAATATAAACATCAAAATAACCAGTATTCAGCTTTGAGTGATACCTTTATTATCTACCTTACACTTCGCTTGCAAGGCAGACGTCTGAACGAGATAGCGCTTCCTTACCATGCGAGAGTGCAAGAATTCACGTCACACCGAAGGAGAAAGTAAGTACTATATTTAAAACCATCTACACTGCAGTAAGTGTAGGTGTGATTTCTGAAGAACACGCACAAGTAAACCAAGCAACCAGACTCGTTGTCAGTCAAGTTAATAAATAAAGCATATGCTTTGAGAGCCCACCGTGCATTTTGTTCTCATGTTTCCGGGAAATTATTAGTTAGTTTTGACAGATAAATTCCTCATTCAAATTCGTAACTTACCAAACCCTCTTCTACTAGCTCTTCTCAGCTTAGTACAGTTCAACAAATCCAATCAGAAAAATTTAATTTTTGAAAATTCAATTGAAGAGAAGGAAAGGTGCTATTTTCAAAGTAATTGGCAGACAATTTTTCAATTACTATTATAAGATGGAGATAAGGTGTTTTACAAAATCTGTAAAGTAACCATGTCTAGTAGCCATACTGAGTCAAAAAAATCATCAAGAGATTATGAGTCTATTAAGGTATTCATTCAAAGAGCTTTCCATCATGAAATAAAGCCCTAGAAAGTTTCACCATTTAGAACATGTTGTCAATGTACACTGTATCTTGTAAAAAAAATAAACTTGAAGATATAAAAACAGCTAGAACAACCTTCATAAAAATGATTTCAACCATTCATTTTTTAATAACCACAGGCCTAGCCAAAAGGGGTCATGAGGAGAACATTCAAATTACATTTGATTTTTTATGCTGCAATCACAAGATAATCCTGGGTTAAACTCTTTGCCCCAGCAGCATTCCAAAGAATAAAAACTTATTTAAGGACTACTAAGACCCAGCAAAGTCTGAATGATCACATGGTAGTGCAGGTAAACCAAGAAATAGTGGATAATTTTGACCTTCAAGAAATCACTGATATATTTATAAATAAAGCTGTTGTTTGACAGTATACATTTTAATTGAAAACAAGTTATATCATTATATAGATTTCCTTCTTAAAAAGGTTGATTAATATTAATTTGTTAGTATTATAATTAGTACTACGATTGTGTACCTTAACTATAGGGTTACCAAATGTCCCCGTTTGCCGGGGACAGTCCCAGTATTCAGCTCTCTGTCCCCGCAAAGATTTCGTCCCCCCCAAGGTCCCTGGATTTTTACTGTTTTCCCCGGAAATTTGTTAATGCAAGAATAGAAAGAAATACTAGGTTTCAGTAAAATTAGGTGGCTTTCTCTTCTAGCCAGAAGAATATATGGAATCTATCCTGCTCTCAAATCGTTCTTCCGGTCTGAAGATAAATGCTCAGTAATGCTCAAGAAGTGGTTTGATGATCTCTGCACATTCTTGTGGATGAATTTTGCAAACTTAACTTTGCCTCTTTTTCAAGATGCAATACTACAGGCAGAAGGCAATGATGTCACAGCAATTGAGTCTTCCATGATACCAAGTAATTTAGTGATGAAACTTACTTCAAGGAAAGAAGAAAAGTTTATTTCATCATCAGTGAAGAAGCTCTTGTTATCTCTAGAAGAAGATGGGTCATGTTCCACTACAGAATTCCTCAACACGTCATATGACTTTTATGACAATGCCAAACAATGTTTGCATACCTGGGATATTCACTGTCAAGACTTATGCAATTTGATATGTATGCTGCTCAGATCTGTTCCTGAAAGAGTTAACTCCGAGCCAACATTTAATTACTTCTTGTCAAAAGTGTACGGAGTTGATTTAGATGAGGATAGCTTTCTCAATGAAATTTTTTCTTTAAAGGAATTTGTGTCAAAAGATAAAGTAGATGGATCGAATGAATGAATCCAGTGAAGCACCAAGATGGAGTGAAGTTTCTCAGACAAAATGGTACCATTTGTACAGCTTCACAAGTTAGTAGAACTGTCTTTGTGTCTTCCTGGGACTAACACATCTGTTGAAAAACTTTTCTCCTCAATGAACATGATGTGGACATCAAAGAGATCCAGAATGAATACAGAAACAGTTCAAGCCATGTTAACAAACTTTTCCATGACATGCCAAAAAATTTTGGGCAAGCTTGGATCCAGACACTATCTTCTCAAGAAGGTTCACTCTTCTGAGAAATAGCAATAAGAACAAGTTGGAGGTAAAATCAGGTACTTTACCATTTAAAAATACAAAACATATAACAATGATAAATATGTATCTTTTAAGTTAACCCAACCTTTAACCATACAATTTATAAAAGTGCAACCTTTCATTAGGACAAAAGTCGAAAGTATCCCCAGATTTTGGTGAAAAATTTCTGAAGCATCCCCGGATTTGGAGAAAAAATTCTGGTAACCCTAATTAAGTAGATACTAATAAATATCTCTCGCTAATAAAAATTGTGTTACACAATGTTAACAATAATATATTGTGTCATTTTTATATTTTTATGATATAATAAATCCATTCATTATTGTTCAACCCAACATTTTGTACCCTCTTTTCCCCCTTCCTCTCCATATAATTACTAGCTGTACCCACCACTGCATTCCCGATTGCAATCCTTACAGACAGAATTCAAATGGAATGGTAAAATTCTGAATTCTTCTAGTTATACAAAAGTCCTTAGTTATCTATCCGCTCATATTATAATCTTGAAAATCTATAAGTTTGCTACTCAATAACATCAAAAAGGTTGAACCAATTTTAACGAAATTTAGTAGGTTTTTGGTATGGAATAAATTTAGAAAATGCAAAAACTACGTCCTACTTTGCCTCTCTGTTCACTTATACTCTGAAATCTACTGGACAGATTTAGATGAAATTTTCATGATTATGGAAAACTAGCCTGTTCTTGCGACTTTGTGTTTGTCACGTATTTTTGTTCATGGAACCTTAAATGTTTCCATGATAAAAAGTAGCCTAAATTAATCCCTGTCAGATCAGCGATCCATCATTGAAGGTTCAGTCAAAATCAGTTCACCCAATTCATCAGGTTTTGTTTATTTTATTTTATTTTTTTATTTTTATTTTTTTTAATAAATGGAGTCATCAAATGAGCATGAACACTCACAAGGTTTTCTAAAAGGTGGCACCCCTACTTTAAAGCATTATTATTGTAAATGAGAGTTACAAGTATAATCTTGACAGGACACGTCAAGTTAAAACAGAACCGCTTTGATATGAGTGCATAAGGATCGAGTTTGTAAAAATAAATAATATGGAAAATGTCAGTAACATTCTTACTGATATTAAAGTTAAAAACAAGCATTTTAAAGTAGCATTTGTACGGTCTGAAAATTTTATTTAAGAAGATAAACTAATTTGAAAGTTTATCAGTGGCAGATCTAGAAATTCTCCAAGCAGGGGCAAAAACTTGAGATTGCTGCCCCTTTAAACATAAAGTTACCACCTGAGGCAGTATAGAGCTATTCTTAGCTACGCTTTGCTTTGGCTGCTCGGGCAATAGGTAGTGGACAGCCAGATTGTGACAGCCAGCTTGTGACAGCCAGCTTCGACAGCCAGCTTTGACAACTAGAAGAGACCTGATTGACACCTGATGAAGACAGCTTTTTGTCAGTAACTGATATGATGGAGCTGGTTTGGAGTCATAGGGGATAGGAAGTGTGAAGAGAGTGCTTGGATTGTACAAGACCTATGTTGGTGATGGAGCTTGGAGGGATATTGGTGGAAAAATTAGGAATAGTGAATGGAAAAGCAAAAATGGCCATGGGCACTAGCTGGCATTTCATTTAATGTATAAGGGAGCTGAAAAATGTGGTGGGTAATTCTGGTGTACTTCACATTACATTATGCTAGATGTGAAGGTCAGTTTAAAGGTCTATGAAAATACCCACTGAGACAGAGATTCGAGCCGGGGACCTTTTGTATGCCAGTCAGCAACCTAAACCACTGAGCCACCAGACCACAACAGATATACTATCAACATTTTCATGTCAGTAAAGTGACATCATAAGATTTTACCCATTCAAAAATTGCCCAACACGTCTAAAGAAGTTTTCACTTCAAAAATTAAAAATGTATCATATAATCAAATGAAACTCCTAAAAATATCTACTCATCATGGGTTTTGAACCTGCAACCTGGAGAGAGAACTTTCAGAAGTAAGCGCCCTAACCACTGAGCTACCATACCACCTTGTTTTGAGGTGTGTGTGCTAATTACTATCAAAAACAGATAAAAATCGTGAGTATGTATGAACAATGGTGACAGAAAGTAAAGTGAGGGGGGAAAGGAGGAGAGGGTTTAGGCTTATGTAAATCAAACATCAACAGTGTTTTTTCTATTTGTTTTAATGTATACAAATGAAAAATTCCATCAAAATCAGATAAAAAATATGTGTTTGAATAAAGATTTTGTGAAAAGTGTCCTGGGCACATGTCATGCGCACAACGGGTGGGCGTGATCACATGCACACAACAGGTAGCTTCTTGTGAACTCATAGATTTCTCCTGCCCGAACATCACATAACACAACTATAGAAGTTTTCACTTCAAAAATGATAGAATTGTATTCTGAAAATTATACAAATTATCCTAGCATCAAAAGAATGTTTGTGAATAAAGTAATAATATATTTCAATATTTAAGATATAAGGAGGAATCTAATTGGCTGCAAAGTTAACAGAAGAAAATATATGCCAAGAACTACGAGATTATAATTGGTAGTTTTGAACTGGCATCACACACATTAAACAAAAGTGAATCGATTATCAGTGAGAGACCTTGTTGCTGGTCACCATGATAAAAACTATGTCCTTTGGTTATTAAAATGCTAGTTACAACAATCAGTGAGTCTTAAAAGTTTCTATTTGATCTGAAATAATAAGTGTGCCAATACTTGTTTCAGATAGAGTCTTGGGTATAAGGACTGTTATAGTGTGTGTGTTTTGTCATGCAATTGGATACAAGGCTGACTGAACTTTGTGTGAAAGTGGCCAACAACTGTGTTAAACTGTATTTGCTTTAGTTAGAATCCACTTTTTTAGGTTATGAGATACAAAACACACTCTCTTCACTCATCTCTTAGGTTCATAATCCTTGCTATATTACAAAGCAATAGTCTTACCAAAGAACCCAATTCTCCCACAACTCCTTCAACGCTCTCACCAGTAAATGAAAAATTTTCATACCTTCTCCCACCACCTGCCCAACTGAGTTTATTATCAGTTGTTATCCCTAGATATTTACACTTGAAGCCTTCAACAAGCAATTAATTGCATACCCAATAATCATAATCAATTCTTTAGTTATTTATCTGTGTAGCTAATAACCAAACACTTCATTGCATTTATCTCCATCCCATGTTGACCTACACAGCTAGATATTCTGTCCAGGTCATCTTGCAACTGTTCACAGTCTTCTCACATATTTATATTATTATATACCATTGTGCCGACTGTAAACTATTAACACAAACATTCATTAGAATAATGAATATCAATGGTCACATACGCTATGCAGTGACAAACGCATTTTCACTTCCACTTTATTTGATTCATTTCTTACTGTAACTTTTTGCTTTCTGAACTTAAAAATTCTTCTATCCAGTAAATTATTATTATTATTTTAGACACTCCAATGGTTTTTACCTTAGTAACCACCATTCTATGGCTCAGTTTGTAAAATGCCATAGAGATGCATAGTGCCACACTACATATTCATCTCCTTTGTCCATTTCATCCAAAATATTTTGCATATAGCTCACTAATTGAGATTAACATAAATTTCTTTTCCTAAACCCATGTTTTTGATTTGAAAACCAGTCTCTGTACTCACATATATTTCTTTTGTGATTGTATATCAGTCCATTAATTTACAAACCACTGGTGTCAAACTTACCAGCCTGCAATTTTCTATTCTATTTGTCACCCCTCCTTGATGGACCAATACCACTATCGCAATGTTCCAGTCATCTGGTAAGCTGCAAGTCTCCAGACTGTAAGATGCGAGGTTTATGCTGGGGTGGGGCAAAAGGTTTTTTCTTAACTCTGACCTTATGTAAGCCTTGGATAGGTCCAGTTATGACTTTTATAATACCAGATCACCACTTAGCTTTATTTTAACCAAAGTTAAGGAAAGATAATAAGTAAATAAGGTTTAAGAGTATGTTGTTGTTGAAATCACTATATTCTTGAAATCTTACAAAGTCAATAACTGAATAAGCAATCAGACAAAGTCACAGAAGGAAAGTTTACAAGTTCGATTAACTGATTCGAGCCAAACCATACCCCATATTTCACAGTACAACTTTTTAGTTGGAGAAATCTAATAAGAGTGAGTCACACGTTTCACGCTTCCATTGGTTAGATAATGCCTGAATTTAAATAACCCCAAGGCCCCATATGGCGTAATACTATTTTACTGCAACCTTATGATAAAATTGAATGAGCTAAGCTGCATGTTGATGAGCCTCAAGGGCGTAGCCAGGATTTTGTCCGGGGAGGGGGGGGGGGGCAGGCAAGAGAATACTGATAATATGCATGCTACAAAAAAAATTATTAATGGAATAAATATATATTCTATTATTTAATTTATTTCTTTATTAACGGACCCATTAATATATATATTTATATAGATTCTATATATATATATATATATATACATAATTGCGCTAATAGTAATTTTCGAGCTACTTCATCGGCAATTTTATCAAAATTTTCTTATAAAAATTTTCTGTGTTAACTAAACATACACTGTTTAGATGATTCTCTAGCATCGTTGACCTCAGTGGAGAGAAGGACTCTCTTTGTTGCTTGTTGCACAAGACTGAGCCAAGGAAATGAGGATTGCGTTTTTGCCGCAGAAAATGATATTTTCGCCTCATTTAACTCTTTAGTAAGGTCTAATTCTCAAAGATTTTCTGTTGTCATACCCTTGTGCTTCCATATTTTATCTATAGTTCAATTTCATAATCAAAAAAATTTAAGTTATAGTATTTGAAGAAACTTTATGTTTTTTTTTTTTTTTATATACACCAATGACATACTTTCACTGAAATGTAGCTAGGGATTGAAATCCAGCAATGCGGGAACCCACATCATTTGGCAGTCTGGCAGATCTAGCACAAAAATTAAATGGATCTGCAATCTGTAAAATGGGATGAAAACATATTTCAGTCTTCCACCTTGTCTCCCTGTCATCACTTTCAGGTCCGACTCGTTCTTTACGGGTTGTATCGTCCCGTTTACATGTACATGTGATGTTGGCATTTGAATCATGGTAACAAATGTGTGTTTATGTTGCCCGATTGTAAGTAAATAGATTCACTTTTAAATTTTATAAGAATTCCAGTTTGTTTTTGTTGTGTGCATTACTGTAATTTCAGTTAAGTCGTCCTATTGATAAACTAGCTTTCAGATCGTATATACAAAAAAGATACAATTAGAGTTGTTTCTGAGGATAAAAAGATATAATACGAAAAAAAGGTAACAAATATTGACAGCTATTTCAAAATCTATTGAATAAATGACGTGTTAAAATGTTTTCGTTATAAACTGTACTTCATCATATTTGAGATATTTCTTTTCAAAAAATGGATTTCAGTTTCCTAATTCTGCTAATTCTATAAGATATATAATAACATGGTTTTCAAATACCATAAAGGTTGACATAATTGTTCAGTTTGAATATTTCCAGAAACAATGGCATAGATTTTCATTGAGTTTTTTGATGAGTGGACGTCACAAAAAATCACCCATATTTGTACGTTTATGTTCAATGCATAGAAACATATTTTAATATCAGCTTGCTTGGAATATGCATCAGTTTGGTCAAAGAACAACTGACAAGCTTTGTTGTTGCTGATGAAACTGATGTTATCGGCAAAAGATCTGATGGAACAAGCATCATGGAAAACATTCTGCCTTGGTACCTGCAATTGTACTTTTCACACATAACACAATTGGCAGTTGTTCCTTTAGATACAACGGACCTGATGATGGCGGCAGTGCAAGTCGCCGAAAGCTCGTCAGCAGAAAATGTAATCCGGCAGCAAACCCGCGAAGAATTTATATCAAAGATACGCCGGGAAAGACTTATCTCTCATATTTATATCACAATTGGCAGTTGTTAACGTTTTATACCCCCCCCCCCAAAAAAAATAACAAGAAAACAACTGAAAGAAACAACTTTGATTCAGATGTAGACCATGAAGACCTGGACACCACAATTAAAGCACAAAGCGTGACCATAACACTGGTTCATCCACTTACTGAGGTAATTCCTAGATATAATGGTATAAAAAAGTACATTAAGTTGTTAAGTTTTTTCAAAAAGATTTTTATTTATGATTATTTCAATCAAGCCAACTAATGAGAAGGCAGAAAGGGCTTTCTTGGCTGCTTGATATATTTGTAATTCTTTGCAAATAAGGTGATAGTTTCAGTGCTAATTAGATAAATAGATTATTTTTCGAACTGACTTGATTTACTGTGAGGCATTTAATGTGATCTTAAGCTGAATACTTACCACAATTTTTTATTTACTAGATAGATAGATAGATAGATATGTTCACTTTGATCCAATGTGAGAATACACTTATTAGTAATGTCAATATGACTATATAATTGATAATATTATTATATATTGATAACAAGTTAGTTATGACCCATTAGTATAACCAATATTTCCTGTAATCTACAAATACAATCCCGAGTTAATGAATACTTATTATGTGGTACAGTGTATACACTTGTTACCAGCATCTAACAAACAGTTACCACAACTCATAAGCAGTCAATTACTTAAAAACCTGTTAGTATCATAATTTTTCACAGCAGTTTTTGAGTGCATGCTATCCCATATTAGTTACTATATATGAGTGAAATTTTCTAACAGTGTAATTACTTCATTTGTCAAAAGTTTCAACAGAAAGAGAAACTATATATCATTTTAGTAATTGTGGACAACTTTTTCACCTTCCCCTTCCATACACCATATATACTATTTTAAGAGTCATTCTTAATTACCAAATTCCAAGAAGAAAATTCTTTCACAGAGTAAAATGGATTCTGAAGCAGAAACTCTTTCAGTTTTGACTTAAAGTAGTTGGGTTTTTGTAGATAACATTTAATTTCTGTTGGTAAGACATTGAATAAGGAAGCTCCAGTAAATGTTAACCCTTTCTGTATAATTGACAGTGATTTGTAATCCTTGTGAATATTATATTTATTCCAAATATTATGGGTATGTATGTCAGCATTAAGATTGAAGTGTTCACGATTTTCCACTACAAATGATAGTACGGAGTATACATACTGTGCTGGCATTGTTAGTAAACCCAGGTTTTAAAATAGATTTCTGCACGACGTCTGTGGGCTTGCTCCACAAATAGTTCTTATAGCACGTTTTTGCAATTTAAATACCCTCTGTGCTTGTGACGAGTTTCCCCAGAATGAGATGCCATAAGTGAGCAGGGAATGAAAATAAGCAAAATATACTAACTTTCTGGTTTCTATATTAGCTATTCTAGTGAAAATGTTGCAGAATTCAGTTTTTTAAGAAGTTGTTGAATATGCTGTTTCCAGTTCAATTTGTTATCTATACATACACCCAGGAATTTTGTGAAATTTCTTTCATTGATTGCTTTTCCTTCTGATATCACGTTATAGCTGTCCTTTGTTTTATTTTTTTAACAAACTGAAGTAACTGTGTATTTTCTACATTAAGTATTAGTTTGTTGGCATTAAACCACCTGTTAATTTTCTTTATAGCATCATTTGCTGTGTTTTCAAGGTTTTGTACTGATGGGTCTTTCAACAATATGCTGGTATCATCTGCAAAGAGCACCATGTGTTCATTATCACCTAGTATATGTGGGAGATCATTTATATAGATTAAGAACAGCAGAGGGCCAAAAATTGAACCCTGAGGCACACTACACTTAACTATACCTCATTCTGAGTTTATAAAATTTCCTGTATTAGCATCTTTCAGTGATATATTGTTGCTTTCTATTTTCCAGGTATGATTTAAACCAATGTCCTGGCTTACTACTAACTCCATAGTGGTCTAATTTACCTAGAAGAATCTCATGATCAACACAGTCAAAAGCCTTAGCAAGATCACAGAATATACCTAGGGAATTTAATTTTTTATGCATTGATTCCAGTATGTTGTTTACAAAAGCAAAAATTGCTGAATCTGTTGAAACGCCTTGTCTAAAACTAAACTGTACTTTACTGAGTAGGTCATTCTTTTGTAGATGTGCATACACCCTTCTGTACATTGCTCTTTCCAAGATTTTTGAAAATGCTGGTAGAAGTGAAATGGGTCTGTAATTCTCAATCTTTGAGATATCACCCTTTTTATAAAGCGGTTTGATTATTGACTTCTTGAGTGAGTCAGGCAAGATACATTCTTCAAAATAAGTATTACAAATATGACTGATAACTCTACTAATGCTGGTGTTACATTGTTTCACTACATGGGTTGAAATTTAATTTAATTTAATTGCAATGGAGCACAGGCTCCGGTGGCAATTTCCCTACACACCCATCTTCCCCCTATCCTGCACCTACCTACATTTGCCCTCTACAAATTTTATCTTTAAATTCTTTCAAAGTTTTAGGTTTATTATTCATCATTTCTCTTGGTAACTCATTCCAATCCCTGACACCTCATCATAACCAAATGACTTTTTATTTTTGAGGGATTTAATAATTTTTTCAATTTCATTTTGACTGGTGGGAAATAGAGACATAGGTGCTGCCTTTGGTGACAAGGATTTAAGTATTGCTATAGCATACATATTCCGAATATATTTTCCTTTTATTTTTTCAGCAACTCTTAAGAAGTAGTTATTGAAAGCACTTCCTACATAAGAGGGGTCATTTACAAGTTTATCATTAACACTTATAGAAATAGGTTTATGTTCAAGGGATGATACAGTTGTTTCTCTTTTAATAATATTCCAAACACTTTTTATCTTATTATCTGAACTACTAATCTTATTGTTTATGGCCAAAGATTTAGATTGTTTTATTATGTTGGTTAAAATTCTACAGTAAGTTTTGTAATGTTGTCTGAGGAGCATATTATCAGTATTCCTAACTTTTACATATAATTCCCTTTTATGTCTGCAAGATGTTTTAGTACCAACTGTAACCCAATTTTTGTTTACTTTTTTTGACCAATTGGAGCTAGTTTTGTAGGGAGACACCTTTCGTAAATTTCCAAAAACCTTTGGTGAAAGTAATTGAATTAATTGTTTACCCCTTTTAATTTATAAACAGTGCTCCAGTCCTCATTGAGAAGTTCATCATTTAATGTTTTTATTGAATTGTTCTTTAATGGCCTAACTCTAAAAAATCCTTTCTTTTTGTTATTTTCATTTCCCACAACATCCAAAGTAATTATTTGAGCATTATGGTCTGACAAACCATTTTTCATTGGAATTGTTCCATGTATTTCTAATTTATTGTGCTCTACAAAAATGTTATCAATAATGGTACTACTATTTTTTTGTGTTCTAGTTGGGAAATTTACAGTTTGATAGAGACTGAATGATCTAGGCATTCCTAGAAGATAATCTGTCTGGTTACATTCTACAGCAAAATTTATGTTGAAGTCTCCACAGAGGATAATTTCCCTTTTAGTTCACGATAAATTTATTAGAACCGTTTCAAGTTTATTACAAAATTTACTGAAGTCTCCTGTGGTAGCCCTATAAACTGTCAGCACTATAAGATATTTGTTTTCTAATTCTAACTGTATTGCACAACATTCAAAATCTATACAGTATTTACTTACATCTAAAGATTTTGTCTCAGTATTTTCTCTTACATATATTTCTGCACCATCCATTCTCATCTCTGACCTGCAATAAAATGAAGCTAATCTATATCCAATAAAAGGGAGGAAACATATTTCAGAATTCTTCACATGATGTTCTGTCAGACATATGATATTTATGTTAAGATTCAATGATTTTTGGGTTTCTTCTATAGATATTATAAACTCATCAAGTTTGCTTGAGATACCCCTAATGTTCCGATGGAACAAAGCTATTTTAGACTGACATTCTTTATTTTTGACTGTAATATCATTATGTAAATTTCTTAAATAACTCTTCCTACTCTGGATATTTGGCCTAAAAAAGACTTAGTCCTACCACCAATTACCACTGGGTTGGGGTTCACATCCAACCTGCCTCTCCTGATTCTACTGGCAATCAATTTTGTTAGTTCTGCTTGCCCTGAACATTCAGGTGGAGTACATGGGAGGTATGGTCACTCCGTGTTGTGCAAGAAACATCTATCAGAGCAATGTGTGTTCGGTCAGCCTGACACAGTGCACGCTTCAGATCTGCCTGTGTACGCTGTACATGACCACGCATCCAGGAGAGTTATATTTAAAACAAAATGTGTAAATGTGCAACGTATAATCCAAAAACATTGCTCCAGAGAAGCTATCAAGGAATTTAAATAAGGTGTGAAAATATATCCCTTTCAATAATCGTATAGAGTCTAAGCAGGGTGATTGGAACTATGTTGTTGGGCAGATACAATGTGCCGGACTTTCAAATCAGTTCCAATGGCAGCTGAACCTCTGGTAGATGTGTTTAAAATATTTTTGCTCTCCGTGTCTGCATTGCTGCGATGATCTTTTATGACAGACATTACTCTATTAATATGATCCATGCATGTATACACGTCGATCGCCTTTGATTTTAATGCAGTGGCAACAGGTTCCAATAATCCTGAGTATTCAATCCAACACATATAATGAACTCTGACTTATTAGCAGCGCACTATAACTGGTAAGCAGGTTTCCTCGCTGCATCATTCCCTTCTCTAGAAACATTCTAAAGTTCATTGGCAATATCTTAAAAATAGCAAAATACGTATATTTCTGAGACCAGCGGGTCTTATATAAAGCTGTAATATTTGGCATGTAATTTCTCCAAGTAAAAAGGTTTCTCGTAAAAAGTTTATGATGTACTCTATGGTGCTAATTGTGTTATTTGTTTTTGTAATTTGATTTAAATTATTTACAACCAGGTTAAGTCTGTGGCATGCACAATGAAAATACAAGGCTTTTTTTAATATATCTCTTTTTTTTAAAAAATTTGAACTCCACCAATATCACGTGCCAATGTAAAACACCCTCCATACCCTTGGCTAACACACCTAAAAGGTCCATGTCCTTCGCTTTCTAATAAGGTCAATTTCTGATACTATAATTTGTCATTCAACGCCATCAGTTCTACGTATCCAAGAAATTTTTTGCAAGTTGTATTTTCATCTTTGTCATAAAAACTGATTTTTATGGAAAGCTGTTCTTTCTCAGATGTCACAAGTCTCATCTGCCAATACGATACAAGCATAAGCCTTCTTTGCGGTCTGCATATTTTCACATTCAATGACCAAACCGCACAGGGCAATGATTTCGTTTTGAATCTGTAGGGAGATGTACATAACATTTTTCATAACTTTTTCAGTATGCTTTTCAAAACTAGAACACTTGAATCAATACTTAGATCAGCAGGACTTCAAGAAAACCTAGATGTTGCTTTTTACTTCTTAAAATCAAGCCATTTGTAAGGTGTACTACAGAAAATAATCGAAATATTATAGATGACACGATTTGTCGATTGTGTTCTACTTACCTTCGGTGAGCAAAATTTATCATTACAGCGACCGCTATTTTTCCGGGAAGTTCTTAGAATTGTTAGCTGCTGATTGATGATAATGTGATGAAACATTTTTAAAGTGACAGAAAGTTCGAGTAACAAATTAAGTAGAATATACTAGCAGAGGAATGTAAGTCTTCAAGCAACCATGATTAATTTTTTATTTCAAACTAGCTGGTACCCACGACTTCGTTCGTGATTGTAAAGAATTCATATTGACAGCTATAGACATCTAACCACCCTAGTGCACGATGGGAGACTGGATACTATTACCACACACAAGTACCAGTCTTCTGCGCTAGGTAGTTCCGGCAGCAAGGTAAAATTTACGGATACACACAAGTCTTTGGATGAAACACGAAAATATTCATGATCAACCAATTTCAAACACCATATCTCACACACTCCTACAGTTACCGAATTTCGGCCAACGTTGTGATCGATGGGTGACTCTGTGTTACTACCACACACAAACGCCAGTGATCTGCGATTGATAGTTTTCACTTAAAAGTGATACACCGTGACACATGCGTCTTTGGCAGAAATATGAAATTGCCGCAGGTCGACCATTTTCATCCCCCATATCTTCCACACTCCCATAGCTACAGACATCTAACAACCATAGCGCACGACAAAGACACGATTCTACTACCACACATAAACACCAATGCTATGTAGTCGTGGTAGAAAAGTGAAATCTGCGGAGACACATGCCTTTCGTCGAAATACGAAAACATCCTTGGTCGGCCACTTACAACCACCATATCTACCACAGTACCACAGTTTCTGAAATTCGGCCGCTGTTGTGATCGAAAGGTGACTCTGTGCTACTACTACACACAAACGCCAGTTATCTGTGATCTATAATTTTCGCTGAAAAGTGATACACCATGACACTTTTGTCTTTGGCAGAAGTATGAAATTGCCACAGGTCGATCACTTTCAACGCTCATTTCTCCCACACCCCCATAGCTACCGACATCTAACAACCATAGTGCACTACATGAGATACCATTCTACTACCAAACACAAACACCAATGCTCTATGCTATGTAGTTGTAGAAGAAAAGTGACATATGCGGATACAGTCGAAATGCGAAAATATCCTTGGTCGGCCACTCTCAACCACCATATCTACCACAGTACCACAGTTTCTGAAATTCGGCCGCTGTTGTGATCGAAAGGTGACTCTGTGCTACTACTACACACAAACGCCAGTTATCTGTGATCTATAGTTTTCGCTGAAAAGTGATACACCATGACACTTTTGTCTTTGGCAGAAGTATGAAACTGCCACAGGTCGACCACTTTCAACCCCCATTTCTCCCACACCCCCATAGCTACCGACATCTAAAAACCATAGTGCACTACATGAGATACGATTCTACTACAAAACACAAACACCAATGCTCTATGCTATGTAGTTGTGGCAGAAAAGTGACATATGCGGAGACAGTTGAAATACGAAAATATATTTGGTCGGCCACTAACAACCACCATATCTACCACAGTACCACAGTGTCTGAAATTCGGCCGCTGTTGTGATCGAAAGGTGACTCTGTGCTACTACTACACACAAACGCCAGTTATCTGTGATCTATAGTTTTCGCTGAAAAGTGATACACCATGACACTTTTGTCTTTGGCAGAAGTATGAAACTGCCACAGGTCGACCACTTTCAACCCCCATATCTCCCACATCCCCATAGCTACTGACATCTAACAACCATAGTGCACGACAGGAAAGACGATTCTACTACCACACACAAACACCAAAAGTCTATGTTTCGTAGTTGTGGCAGGAAAGAGAAGTATACGTAAATACGAATTTTTGGTCGAAATATGAAAACACCCGGCACTGACCAACTTTAACCATTATATCTCCCACATCCCCACAGCTATCGGCATTCGGCCAATGTTGTGCACGACAGGAAACTCCATGCTACTTCCACCCACAAACATCAGTGATCTGTGCTAGGTAGTGGTGGCTGAAAAGTGAAATATAGGAAAAAACACATCTATTTTTATATATATATATAAGGTTAGTGGCTTTAGCATCTACAGAAAAGTTGCAATTTTCAGGAAGGTACACAGCAGCATTTTAGCGTTTCTCTCCAACACCGTTGTACTTAATTCATAAGACTGAAATTAATATCAAGCTGCCCCTGTGCGCAGTAACATCGTATGTAGCGAATGTAGCTATTTATAGTTATTACATAAAAATCGTACTTTTCATAGGTACTGTATGTAATATTACTAAATGCCATCGTTAGCCTTAAGGTGAATACAAATTAATTACTTTTAAAAAAACTTCCTTACATCCATTGTTATTAGCTCCGGCGATGTCACAATATAAACGATCCGATGTGTTGTGTGCGGGTTGAATTAGCCTGCAGTCTATCGCTATTTAGGCATGCGGCAAAGGCTCCTCAATACTTGGTTCATGCACATTTAAGACGAATATGTCTTTGTTCAAGTTTGCTCATGCGATACATTGACAGAGTGTTAGTAGGATCAGCACGAGGCATCACCAGCAGCCGTTTTATAGGCAATAGAATCAGGGGTACGCGAGAGAACTCATCCCCCCTCTATTATTAAACTGCGGATACCTGGCTACCCACACTACGCCTCACCGCAGAATCGGGCTCTTCCAAATCACCCGCCATTACAGCGGGGACGGTCAGGCAAGGCGCCTTTCGCCACCCCTTATGGAGGAACCGCACAGAGGTGTCGCCTGCCATGAACCAGGCCCAAGACCCTTCCAAAACCGGGCCGTAGAGCATAAACCTCTCTGTTGTTCCTACGCACAACACCCTGCCCCACCTGAACCGCGCATCTTGGGCAGAAGCTGTAGTGACGGAGCGTCACGCAGGAATGCCACTTCGCATGATCCACCACGCCAGCCGACCAAACATATTGTCACTGAATACACGGCTTCCCACACTAGGGCAGGCTCCTAGTGCGATTTCCCCCACACCCGCCGGACACACATGTACAGTGCTAGCACGGGTTCCCACGCACTCGTCCAAGCTCCACAAAGCACCATCGTAGCGCACGACACCGCTGCATAGGCCCGAAGGTCCCCACAATGTTCACAGTGTGAATACTGCCCCACCCCAGGTAAAACCCATGCATTACAAGTCCACAATTATATAGTGGACCTACAATGGCAACATTAGAGATGGCAGGGATCCTACCCCTGAACCCCAGGGGCCTAACACAGAGGTGGAAAACCTCAACAAAGCACAGCTCCCAATGCCATGGTACCCGCCCCTTCATTCGACTCCGGGGATAATGCTGCACTGGCAGCAGAGGTGCATGAAGCCTCTGGGACGCTTGGTCTTCGTTCACCAGGACAACCCCAACACTGGAGCAGTCAGGGCAAGGTTGCTCGGCATCTTGAGCTACGTCCAACATGCTAGTGCCCAAGATGCATTTTGACTACCCAAAAGCCTTCCGTCCAGCAGGGATGCGATCCCCTCAGAACCTCCAGCCCGAAGACCAGGAGCGATGGGACTGTGGATGCCGGGCATGAGGCCCAGGGATGGCAGAGGCGTAACAACATGGTTCCTGCAACCGCCCCTGCAAGGACCCAATTTCGATGCCCAGCAATATCCCCTCTGTTGGTAGACACAATAAGTATAAAACTGACAACAGCAGGTTTCAAATTTTGTCAATCATCACAAGTCAGAAGGGCATTATAACAAGCACCTCCACCTCAATCAACCTACCACATCCCTCCAGAAGGAGAAAGATTTTCCCCCAACATCTTAACTTGCACCTATATAGATACAAGAAAGCATATGGGGGGCGGACTCCCTGGTACGCCAGACATCCCTGGAGGGAGGCCCAGAACTCTGGGGGGCGGTACAGCGACAGTTTGTTATCATGGATTACGAAAACTGTCGCCATTTAATTCAATTGTACGGTGCCAAAATTTTTTTGTGTAATAGCAAATGTGCAGCCTAATCACACTGATGGAATCACCTCCATCACCACCACAACCGTCACTTGAAACTCTAATCAACGAATCTTTAGAATCGCTAAATGACATGATTAATTCAATACATTTTACCTATGTAAGTTCTCCTTAAGAATGGCAACAGAAAATTGAATAGCAATAAAAAAATTATTATGGAATGGGTGCTGTTACCTTATCTTTGCTCATTCTTTCAAAGCTTCGCATAATTCGTCGAAAACATCTGGAAATGTTCAGGAAAATGATTGTTTTTACAATCGAAAAAGCTGTTGCAGGCTAGTACACGAGTATCCAATTACTAGAAATCTTGATGTCACAGTGTCTTTCAGTAACTGAAATCGCCTACCAAAATTGAGTGTTTACTGGCTCAATTAATGATTTTAAAAACTCCACCGTTGTCATTCTGGTAAAATTTGATTATTGTATCCTTGATGGCTTCATATCTCGTGTCTTCCAAGAGTTTCTCACCTTATTGTATTCTATTAAAATACAATTTACATATCCACCAAATCACTTTTCATTTAGGTTTCTAGTATATACAGTGTGATGCATCACAGTGAATGTTACAGCTAGCAGTGCAAGTGAAGTGTCCACAGTGGCTTTACACAAACACAGTGCCTGGCTGGGTTGCGTTGGCACTCGAGGCAGTCGCGCTCCACAGGAGAAATGGTTCGCGTGGTAAATAACCGGTTAGGTGTGCTCGAACATGGCCCGTGCGGCTACCACACATAGTCAATACGCAGCTTAGCACCGTGCGTGGCGTGTTGTGACACCTCACTCTCGCTAACGTCTGTTTCCTGCAGATAGCAGTAGCAAGCAGGTTTAAATCGCGCAAATCGAAATAATTTTTGAAAGTAGGTTAACACTGTTTACTCTTCGATTTGGCAGAATTCTGATAGAGCGCATACCCGCGTCCTGCTAGGGGGGGGGGGCAGCTGCCCCCCCTCTGCCCGTACCTGGCTACGCCCTCGATGAGGCTACTATCTCTCAAAGACTAACTGCTACTGCACTAGACTACATCTTGTCGCATGCACATTCCTCTTATTTACCTACTGTTGGGGCTGTTCTGCCATTCAAGCTACTTTCACTCTCTCTCACTTGTAACATAACAATTTGCAAAATATTATATCATCAATTTTACCAAACCAACACTTTTAAATTGTTTCACATATTTGACAATTTTCAAAATATTTCTGTTTCAGTCAATGTTCATTTTGTAAAATGACCATTTTAAATGTTCATGTTCCCTAAAACTGACAGAAAAACACAAAAAACACTCTGATTAAATGTTAAACGCCTGATAAAATGCTCATTTTAAGTGTTCATGTCACCTGCAGTTATAATGGAAAAAAACACAAAACCACAAAAATGGGTCAATTTTGCTATAATTTCACTTGAGACATCTAATAAGGGATAAATTATCCCAGTCTTGTCACGGTTGTGACATTAACTGGGACAAAAAGAATATAAAGCAAAGCCCCACAGGTTGGCTGGTGAGTAATAGTCCTGTTCCTGGTGTCTATTGCAGCAGGCCTGCCATAAGACCTCAAGTCAGCCACCTGTCAAAAACCTAAAACAAAGGAATTAGTTTACATCCTTATCATAAGTACATACAAATAGAGATAAATATGAAATACAAATATACGTGGAAAGTTTTGAGAAATCAAAATCTTACTATATGAATTGGTGTTGCAAAATATTATCTGTTACAAATAGAAAACTAAACATAAAGAGGTTTTACAAATTACATATGTAGCAACAGGCAAAACTTAATGTATAAGTTGTATTATTATTATAAAAATATTTATAAAAATGTTACACATATATGTTACCCAAGTATATATCGTAGAGTATTATTTTCTAGAGCATTTTGATTAATGTCTCTGGGATGTCAATAGCATATGAATTCACAAAGTCATTAGGTATACAGAGCATATTGGTAAATATCTATTTTTAATATTACACAAACAAAGAAAAATAGCATTGAAGAAACAGTTAATATTCACTGTCTTGACAAACAAACATTTTATTAAGTATAATATGGAAACATAGTTTCCTTTCAGCAGTACACTGCTACATCAGAATTCAAACCACTGTTTATTTTTTTTTATTATTATTATTTTTTTTTTTTAACACAACAAAGTTGTGAACGCCAGACAGAAAAGTGGCTTAAAATTTAGCACTCTTAGTGCATTAGGTGCATAGAAGCACAATGAAATCTTCAACATGTGAAATATAATGATCAAATTTATATAGCATATATAAACATTGAAAGTTAAGATACAAAATGAAGTGATACAAAAGTATTATTGCAAAAATCCAATAATGCAGGATCCATATTATGAGAAAATCTTGAAATGTAGAACTTTCTTGAAGTGTGAAGGACAAAAGCTAAATAAAATGTAAAAATATATATTTATTTTCCTTATTATAACACTTTGCTTCCTTCAAAATTAGAGATGCCCCTCTATGAGTGCATTGTATCCACAAATCCAATCCAATGGTATCTTCTAAAAACATCTGAGATTCAACATGACATTAAATCAGTTATCTATTTCCACTTAATTAACTTTGACCTAGCTTGATTGAAGTTTCCCTCATCAATCTTAAAGTAATTGTAACACATCTTAGAATTTTGCATAACAAAATTAGTTCCCAAGATAGCGGGTTCAATTGAAGTATATGGTACCACCATTTTAAAGTCATTTTTATAGTTAATTTTGGTAATAATTCCAAGTAAAGTATCTAATATAAGCAATAGTTAAAGTATAAACAGTAAATTCAGGTAATAAATTCATTTAAACAGATGTAGAAAAATTTAACCTCAGATTTGGACATGTAATATTTTACTTTCATATAACTTCGCTAAATCTGTATATTTCTGTAGTTCAAAAGATGTTTAGGTGAATAAATAGCCAGAAGATGATAAAGTTTGTTGGTAGAAAATCTTACTTAGAGTTTAAATATATTTAAAAGTGATTTGCCAGTAAAGAATTTCGTCACGTAATTTTCCACTCTAAGATCTAAGTATTCAGTTGTTAAAAAACAGTTAAGAAGTCAATTTATATATACAAAGTAGCATAATTTCAGTTGAATTAACAAATTAAAATTTTGGAAAGTTTCATAGGTTTTAAAGATCATTTTTGGATATAATTGGGTATAGCAAGACATTCTGTAATTCAGGAAAAGAAATTATGTTCAGAGTAGAGTTTAATTAAATATAAAGGTTTCTGAGCAAGTTTTATTTCAAGATACTAAAGCATTTAATTGTAATTAAGTGAAATAGGTTTGGGCACTGGTAACGCTTTGCCAGTAGAGCTCGAAATTGGACCGCATTCGGAAGGAATAATATTTCTATAATTCGTAATAAGTCAGGAATTTACTTAGAGGATCCAAATTATTTACAGCAACCTTTTTTCTATATGGAGATTTGTTTGAAGCTATTTTCAAGTTGATATTCTGAATAATTTAAGTAGTCAAATTTTGTTTTCGAACTTTATTCCACTTTCAAAATTAGGTAACATACTTCATTTAATATTAGATGATAGAATAGCAGTAGGAGAATAGAATGAAATTTGTTTCAGCTTGATAGGAGTAATATTACGACAGTTATATCAATCACATCTACATGAATCTTTTCTGGCAAAGCTATTAAAGTTACAAATTTTTTTATAATAACCTAATTTGACATTTTTAATAATATCTTGCAACTCCCAAAATTTCAGGGAGATAGGATTATTCTTGTTGTCAAGGTCAAAATTGTATGACGAAAGATTGTCAGAAACTTATCAGTTTTCTGATGTGATTCGTGGGAACTACCGGAAAGTTTGTTCCCAGGGGCAGATAGCATAAATACCCCCTCCAGAACCTAGCCTCACCACAGTCTTTGAACAGTCTAGTCGTGCAGTACTATGTAGAGCGGTAGCTAGTTTGGGCTCGTGGCGCGGCAGATAACAAACTTGCGCGGAAATTTTTAACTTGTGAAATCATGGGTGAAAGGAACTTAAATACCTCATGTAGCTAAGTAGCTGTGGGGATCTAGCTCGAATGGTTGGTTGAATCTGCAAGCTGTTCTTCTGTAAATTTATCTGATCACCTGTGCAGTTTTTGACTTTGTAAAATTTTAAGAATATATTAAAAATGGACTCGTGAACTTCATTTGAACTTACACCTTTCCTTAGCTTTTGGTGGGAAATAGGCTAAGTGGCAGGCTGGTTAATATTATAAAGTCAGAACTGTAAAATCCAAGGCTACACACGGTTATAGTTGAGATAAGGTGTTTACCTAACCCTCCAAGGTGAACTTTGTTCTTCACATATTCCTATCTTTATTCAACTTTCATAGTATCTGTTGCAGTCTCCATAGACTGTGGGTTACTAATGTTTTCCTATATTATTGTTATGAGCAGTAATATAGCTACCCCACTAGCCCATATGATGCTAATATAATGCTAACCCAGTCTTTACTGTGGTTCCGTATGTCGCAGGCGCAGTCTGTCGCTAGCTGTCCCAGAACTAAAATAATATTTTGACTAACTGCTCGGTTGGCTAGTTGTCGTTAATATGCAATCATTGGCTGCTAGTGGTAGACAAAATAATATTATATAAATGTAATAGAGGGTCATACATACATGAATAATATATAAGTCACAGGCGCCGTCTCTCACAAGCTGTCCCTGGAGAAAAATAAGTATATTATGGTGGGTCTTATATGTCTATCCAATATATAAAATAATAAAGAACCCCCATTTAAGATGCCCTCTATGTTCCTTTGCAACAACTTGAACTGCTATTTCTTCTCATCTCTCTCTCATTAGAAAAATATGAAGAAAAACAATTAGCCTCTCACTGCTATTTCAAAATTCACATTTACAATGTGCATTGTCCAAAGTAATTCAACTTTTTGAAATCTGAAGTCATCTTCAATAAGTTTGACATTTGTCAAATCCATTTCAACTTCAAAACCAATTTGCAGTAAGCTGTCCCAGCGTAGGTGACTTGCAATAATAATTATATACTCTGTAGAATGGATTAGTATCCACAAAACACAACACATTGGTAACAAAGCCAAAGTTGAAGTTAGCTGAGTGTACAACTCAGGAAAATATTGCATAAGTATGAGAAACTCAGAAATGTGAAACTGTAGAAAATAGTTAAATATTAAATGAATTTCATTAAAATTAATCATGGGGTCTTGTCTTTGTGGTTCCATGTAAATGTGCTTACTAAAATTTTTGAGCTTGAGAACATTTCTCCTCTCTCCAAACAAATTCAGTAACTTAGTGAGCAAAGGATCAATAACGAATGTTTTCATCTTCGGTGCTCTTCCAAACTGAAATTTCTTCAAAGAGTTACGTAGTCTCTTCAATTTCCTATGTTGACTCCATCTAGTTAAAGTTGCATGCAAATGAAAGAAAGCTTTTTGAATTTTTTTATGAAATGTCTGAACGTTGAAGGCATTAAAAAGTTCTTCCTTCTTCTGTGTGTGTAAGTGCTTCTTCACATTGTCAATGACTTGCAAATCAATTGTGCATGAAAAGTCTCCTCTCTCTAAATCATTAAAATTCAAACTAAAATGTGGAATAGCATCATTATATTAAAAGAAATTCAAAAAGGATTTGTAAAAGCTGCAAGTTTCCAAAGTAGAACCTTAATGCAATTTAAATTCATTTTTATTATTGCTCATAAACATTTGTTCATGTAATTTCAATTTCAGCTTTTCCACAAATGATAACTGTATTATCCTGTGATAGTGTTTGGTTGTAATGGTGTCATTTGTGAGAACAGTTGTTAGTGAATGATCAGCTGACTGGACATTCTTGGTGATTTTCTTCACACCTTGTAATACATTGTTTGAAATTATCACTGAGCTATGAAAGTTTCCCATCTAAGTTGTGATGGACAGTTCTGTCATAGTATCAGTTTCCTCTGTAAGTGTTTGTGTTATTTCTTGTTCCAAGGCAATAAAAGAATTTGCTAACGGGGTATTGAGACTTGGTCCCATCTGTCTAAAATTATCCTCTAAGGTATCAAATTTCGCAGTTAAGTTAGTAAACTTTTGATAGGCACTTGGTTAGCCAGTGACCAACACTTAAGAGATCCCGAGGCCTCACTGGGCAAAATACTATTTCAAAACTGCATCGTTGTTATCCCGACTGAAACTCTAAAACTTTGTGATGCCTCCATCTTGCCCACACTATAGCACAGTAGTGCTGTAAATGAAACCTGACTAGCCAACTGAGCTACATGTTATTCCTCTCGCGGCTTCTGAAAGACTGAGCTTACATCTTGACACACTCACAGTTTCTTGATGACCCCAGGCGACTGATTGCACTTGCTGCTGCTGCGAATAAGGAAAGTTCTGGTACTCACGGACCATGAGAAAATCCCAAACTTCAGTTTCACTTGGGTAGTTTTTTTAAGGCTAATCCTATATCAAATCGCATGTCTGAAAATTTCGTCATCTAATTTTAACCTTGACAACAAAAATAAATGCTATCTCTCTGAAATTTTACAAGTCAATAGATCTTGTAGCAAATGTCCACTTTGGTTATTATGAAAAATCTCATAACTTTAATAGTTTAACAGAAAATAAATAATTTAGATATGAACTTTGGAAATACTACTCCAGGCGAATGCTTGAGAATGTTGAAATTGAAAATACAATTTTAAAAACTATAAAACTGCTTTCTAACTTGAATTACCATAGAAACTGACTATAAAAATGAAATAAAATATTATCCAATCTAACTCACAGTTCTGAGAATAAAATTTTGTCACGCAGCTACAAAATTTAATAGATACCTGACACGAAAAGGTACAATTTCATATCCTGCTATTTTCAGGACACGTGTTGCTATATTATCTACACCAGTCCCTTTACGCTTTTTTGCTTCCTTAGTTCCTTCATAATACCTTCAGGATTAATTTCAAATTTAGTCTCCTCATTTCTAATTGTGTGAATGAGCTTCATCTCTGATTTACACTTTCCTGTTCCTGAATCAGAGTCACTCATGGTCACATCAAACATCTGACTATCTGCCCATTTCAAATCCTCAGCAAGTTCTTTACCAGCCTCCTCTACAATTGTCTGAATACCTTCCCTTCCCCACAGTTTTCTACCATAGGCTTTGAAATTTCTATGTTTCATTGAGCAGTCCCTCTGCATCACTAATATTCTTCATAACCTTTTTTTTAAAATAATTGACTTCTGCTTCCTAGAAAGTAAAATTACAACTGTTGGCTGAATCAGGAATGATGTTTAGCAGAATAGCAGTAGCAAAAAGAGAATTCATGAAAAAGAGAAATCTTTTAGTTTAAATTTTAATTTAGGCCTCAGTAAGAACATTAATATACAGTAGAATTCCAATTATCCGAATCGCTTTTTTAACTAAGACGGAAACATACTGCGAAAAGGCTTCCCCTATTTTATAAAAACCAACCCAAAGTTCGGATGACAGCATCTTTGTTTACTGAGTGGTATGGTGAAATTTTCATCCCTGAAGTGGAAAAGCACCAAAAATCTCCTGGAAAAGAAGGCATTTTCAACATACATACAATAATTAATTAAAATAGACCCTTTTTCGGCAAAATCCGATTATCCAAATTGGGTCCAGTCCCAATTGATTCGGATAATTGGAGTTCTACTGTACTCTATGTGGAGCACAGCATTTTATGGTAGGGAAGCATTTTCTCACTCACGGTAAACTTCCATAACATAACCCCCAAATATGAAAGCATTTCTATGGCATCTTGGGAAAAAAGTTGTCTCTCAAGACTGAAGATACTACTTAAATTCTCAAAGTCCACAGCCAATGTCACAGAACTCCTAACAAACGTGTCCTATTTTCTCGATGATCTGCTTTTGCCTCCTGAGAACAATGGGTGCAGGCTAAACTGACGTCAAACCGAGCATTGGACTTTTCCCTGTTATCTGTCAATTTGCTCCAATTGTCTTGAAATGTTGTAGCCTCTATCTTTCCCATCTTTTCATCCCCCATTTCCTAGTATTTTTTCTGGTCCTGAAAGTGGTTCTTTAGTCCTTTCTTGTTATTGACTGTCTACTAATAATTTTTCACCCTCCGATGTCATGTATCACATGGAAGCCATATTCGAAGAAAACTGAAATCGTATTTTTAGCTCTTTAATCATTAAAAGTTACAAAACTAAAATGACATTCATAATCAGCAAATTTTTTCATTTAGTTTGAACCTAATTTTAATCCTCTTTCTTATTTTTTTTTTTTTAATGACATCATCATCAGTTTTCTGCCCTAGGGCAGGTTTTCACTTGGCTGCTCTCCATGCTCTACTGTCTTCTGCCTTTCTCTTAAGGTCCATGTAATTGCCATTTCCCTTGATGTTGTCTGTAATTTTGCACCTCCTTTATCCTCCTTTTCTCCTCCCACAAAATAGACCTTCCAAGGCGTCTTTTATCAGGAACTCCCATCTCCACAAGTGTCCAATATAATTCTTCTTTCTCTCTCTTATGACTTGGAGTATTTTTCTCCTTTCACCCTACCCAGCACTTAAATATTACTTATTTTATCCACCCAGCTTATCCTCTCAATTCTCCTCAACATCACATCTCAAATGCAAAAAAAAACTGACAATATCAATTTTTGCCTTAATTTTTTTGGTTACAAACCACAAAATCTTCAATTAAATGCAGAGTGTATATTCCCACATGATGATTTAATTATCAAATTAATTTAATTATAATTTCCCTAATATTTTGAAATATATGTCTCTACTCAATACTTTAGGAGGAATTCTTGTTAAATCAAACCTGTGCATTACATTCCCTATCATGATGTAATTAAAGATAATCCTATATAATTTATTTCTCCAAAAATATAGCTTTAATACAGCTTGGATCAAGACTATTTTCTTTAGAAAAAATTTACCCATCTGTTAGCATTTCTTCTAATCCCTAAAACTGTTCTTTAGTCCTTCCATTTTCTTGATTTGCTATTAATAATTTTTCACCCTGTAACATCATGTATCACATGGAAGTCATATTGGAGGAAAACTTGAAATTGTATTTTTAGATCTTTAAACATGAAAAAATAACAAAAAAATTATACTCATAACCAGTGTTTTTTTTTTTTTTTTCATTTAATTTATTCCTAATTTTAACCCCCATCTCTCTTATTTTTTATTTTTAAAAGACTATATCTATTATTGCCTAAAAAACATATTATTAATTTGTCTTCGAGGTCTATTTTTACATATTAGTTACATCTTTCTATTCTGAATCTGTTGATGTGTCAAACTTTCAGTTATGTTGAATACTAAGGGCAGTTCTTTTAAGAGACAAATTTTCGGTAACATTTTAAACAGAATTTTCCAGCTATACTTCTTATACCTCAAATTTATTGTAATTTTCTGCTGTACCTGTGAAAATGAATGTAGAGTAGGGTGTGCTGAAAAACTTTGTTTACTAACAATAATATTTCAGTTTGATCTCCGAAAGTGCTTGATAATCAAGAAAATGACTGTAAAATTGACTTGCTTTGTATCTGGCATATGATACACTTCTTTCTAAACAGTTTATTAAAGATATTCTAGGTTAGCTAGATTAACATATATTAAGCAGATATTTAAAGATGTGGATTGTAATGGGTATGTTGAGATGAAGAGTTAGCACTAGATAGGAAGGGATAGAGGATTGCATCAAACTAGTTAAGAGACTAATGACAGCAAAAAAAAAAAAAAGAGAGAGAGAGAGAGAAAAGTATGTGGGTTTAGAATTTACACTAAAAGTATTTAAGATAAAAAACAAGTAATAGGAAAATTTTTCCAGTGATGTCAAGTTACAAAAATTATATTCTCTTCAGGATTAGCTATTGGTTATAATTTCCAAAAAGATTATATGAAGTGTTCCATTTTGTTTCTTCTTATAGGTGGTGCTCATACACCAGTAGCAGATAGTGGTCGTTTGCTGATTGGTATGTGGTGGCTAGTGGTGCTAGTTCTTGTAACATCATACAGTGGAAATCTTGTTGCATTTCTAACATTTCCAATGTTGGAACATCCAATTTCAACTGTTCATGATATATCAGCCAAAGGGCTGTCCTGGGGCCTAATCACAGGTTCATCATTGGATCAGCTGTTGAAGGTACAGTTCTTCAACTTCATTAGAGTTCACCTGATTTTCAAAGGAATTTCAGTTTACGAATTCGTAACACATCACAACAACATTGTATGTATATTTATGAATGTTTGAGAAAGCAATAATAATTTAAGAAATAAAATGATTATAGTTAAAAAATATATTTGTCAGAGGAATTAGAATATCAGGAATAGAGGACTTAATTTACATGCAATACCTATGTAAAAAAATATAATCATAATGCTTTTCTTTAAATAACAGCACCATCATCCTCAACAGTTTCCAGCCACTGGCCGGATCTGCTTCATGCACAAGACTCTCCATTTCCTTCTTTCTTCCCACCACCTATTTGTCAGCACCTTGCTCCAGTCCTCTCCTCTCTTCTGGACACTCCCCCACTCCTCTCAGCCATCCGTCTCTTGGTCTTCCTCTGGGTCGTTCACCATGCTTCTTAATTTCGTGGATTTTTATTGGGTTTTCTGAACCTCCATTCTCTTTATATGTCCATACCATCTCAGTCTGGTCCAATCTACCCTTTCCTGTAGGGATCCCTCTTCTATGGTGCATCTAATCACTTCATTTCTTATCCTGTCCATTATGTAACTCCCATTCTACCTCTTAATAACTTCATTTCGCTTGCTCGTACCCTGCTGATGTCCTGCTTCTTCATTGTACATGTTTCAGCAGCATATGTCAAGATAGTCACATAGTATATGTGATAAATTACTCTCTTTCTTCTCTGTGGCACATCTTTATTCCATATCAGGCTTCTAACCCTAGTTAGAAATGCTGGTGCTTGTCTTCCTCTCTCATTTATCTCGCAATCATTTCCTACACATTCCTCTAATACACTCCCCAAGTACTTGAACCTGCTTACCTTCTTTAGTTGTTCACCTGACATCACAATTTCCTGGGTTATTCTATTCTTCTTTCTGGTTGTTACCAAGTTCTCACATTTCTTTACATTAAATTTTAGGCCATATCCCTCCACACTGTATGTCCATACATCCAACTGCCGCTGCACTTTCTCTTCATCACCTCCTCAGATAAATCAGATCGTCCACAAAAGCCATCACCTTCATGTTTTCCTCTCCCATCCTCACTGCCACCTTCTGCATTATATCAATGATTACAATAAAGATCAGTAACGAGAGGGCACTTCCTTGTTTTGGTCCATTCCTTTGTTTCAGCCAATCTGTTCTTCCTTCCTCTATTTTCACATAGCTCACACTTCCTCAGTACATTTCTGTCACTCTCCTGATGGTTTATTTGGGAACTCCTCTGTTCTCCAAGGCCTTACATACCTTACTACTGTGTATGCAATCATGTGCTTTCTCAGTATCAAAAAATACCAACAGTAAAGCCTTTCCATACTCATAATATTTTTCCTGCAGCTGTCTCATAGCAAATATCAGGTTTACTGTCAATATCCCTGATCTGAAGTCGTACTGCTCTTCCCTTAGCTCTTTTTCCATCCTGTCACGTATTCTTTTTTTCAATGATCTTCTCATACACTTTGTCACAGTGGCACATCAGTGTAATCCCTCTATAGTTTATAAAATCCTTCCTGCTGCCTTTTTTTAATATAAGTATAATTATTCCTTTTTTCCAGTCATCAGGAGTTGCACCCTGACTCCATTCCTTTCTCATCACATGGTATAGCCACTGCTTTCCTACCATTCCTGCTGCCCTTATCATTTCCATGCTCACTTCATCTTACCCAGAGCTGTTTCCACTTCTTCCCAAGTTAAATTCTTCTCTTTCTCTCCTGCGTGGTTGTTATTTTCCTGCTTCTCCTGAAGAACTGTATCTTCCTGTGACAAATCTGGGTTCAGTAAGGCTTAAAAATGTTCCTTCCACATCCTTTTTAGTCTTTCCAAACTGTCAATTTCCTTTCCATCTTTATCCACCATGTTAATATTTTCTATACAATCTTTCCTCTTCCTTTTTATCATTCCATATCGTACTTTATTATTTCCTTTGTTATCTTCTTCCATCTTGATGGTCCATTTTTCGAGACTCTTCCTCCTGTCCTCTGTTATTATTACTATTTTTTTATTTTTTTTGGCTACTCCTTTTTCTTCACATGTTCATCCCTTGTCTCCTGGGTCCTCTGCTTGAAGCATTCCCTAAAGGCCCTGTTTTTGTTCCACTGCTTGTTTTACTCCATCATTCCACCCTTCCATTTCTTTCCACCTTTCGGTGTTACCAGTCCTTCCACATACTGTTTCTGCTGCTAGAACTAAAGGTCATTTTAAAATATTCCCACTCCTCTTCCACTGTCCCCATTGCCACTGTGGGTATCTTACTACTTACTATTCTCTGATATTCCTATTCATTACTCCTCCCTTTCAATTTCCATCCCCTTTCTCTCCTATCCTGTCTTCCTGATTACATTTTAATGTTTCTAAGGAAAAAGGAAACAGATTTTAGCAATATAAATTAAAAAGTATAGTTAAAGGTAACAATGAAAGGAAAGAAATGCTGCAAGGCAATATTTACATGGAAATACAGATGAAATACGCCCAATACTCACCAAAGTTGAAGGGAGGAGGGCAGCAGCAACACAAAACACTTTGGTGAGTGTTGGGTGTATTTCATCTGTCTTTCCATATAAAGTATAGATAAAATGACTCAGACATGTGAGTGATGAGTCATTTATCCTATCCTTTGTTATTCAATTACATTTTAAATATTTTTACCTATTTCATACATAAAGAAGCAAATAATCACAGAACTGGAGATCGACAGACCTGACAGCACATTATGATGAGAAAACTACAAGGGACACCCATGTACTGATGAATACTTTAAGAAATAAAGTACATTTGCTGGTAAAATAAAGCTACTAGTTGAATTAAGTGAGAAGAAATGTATGAATCAACCATGCTTTGGGGGTAGATCAAATATCCAAATAATTTTCTATAGTATTTTGAATGAGATTACAAGATGGTATGGAAAACAGTGTAAGAATGAATGGGAAAATATCCATTACACATGTAATGATACTTAAGTGGACAAAGATAAAATGCAAATAAATAGATATAATCAGTTACAAATGCTCTTCACCCAACATCTATAAAATGTGATGAAAAGTATATTAACAATTATTATTGCTGGTCATTTTCCCTTTCTACTTCAAACAAGTATATTTATTTTTACATGATTTATAGCTTTACGGGCTATGCCGCTTCATTTATCAGATTATCTAAGCTTTTTCAGAGATACTGTCGCCAAGCATCGCAGAGGAAAAGGCCGCTTCCTTTGTTGATGTTGTTGGAATTCCTTAAGAATTCTGCTGCCTCTTTCACACGTCGAGGCCACCAGAGTAGTCTCGTGTCAACAGTAACCCCAATTTTCATTAATATCAGAAAATACGGAGAAAATTATTTCATAGTATACAATTTTTATATCACTGCTATCCAAATATTTAGGTAGCGAATTGATTAGAAAAATTGTCTTATTTACTTTTTTCCAAATAAAACACACAGTTACTTCACATTTTTTTCTTCCAGCTTCATTGTTGTCCATTAAGTCTCGCTGCATGCATTAAGGCACCACTACACTAGATCAGTGAAGTATAATGGGACCAGCTTCGAGTACCAGTCCCTGTATACTAGTCATCATTATTTCATTTTTTAGACAGTCACCTACGCAAATGCTGTGGTGGTCCCCAGTTTCCACCTTATAAACTACTCATTTCACTAATAAAAACTTATCTATCATTGAGAACATAAACTACACTGGCCCTAGTAGGGCATGGGTGGTTTTAACTAAGTTTTGTGGGCATCCTATATTGTCCCTTCACTTGTGATCATCAATAACACTATAAGATTCTAATGTAATTGAAGAAAAATGAAACACTGCTGCTGGCTGAGGTGCTATAAAGCCAAATGTCATTTAAAAATAAATATATAAGTTACATGAACCTCTCCCATTAAGAAAAGGTTCCATCTGGCAGCTGGAGAGTTGCCAGTCTGTCACTAAAACAGTTGCGATGACTACACTTCAAGTTCTTAGAAGTTCATGATGAGCAGAACTTGTGAGTTGAAGAAATCTCATCAAATAAAGGTTGAAAATGGCTTATAAATAAATTTACTGAATCAGTGTAATCCACATGTTAATTAAAAAATAGTGGAAAACATTAATATAATATTTGAATAAAATCTAACTGGGATCAAGGCTGCATGACAAGCTCCGATTACAATAAGAATTCTTGACAAAGGTAAACTATAATGAAATATTCTTTATTTACAAAAGACTTATACAAACTAGGCAAATTCTGAACAGTATACAAACACACTTCAGGGATATCCTAGTCAACTATGTCATACAGATTTACTATAGGTTTTACTAAAGGTTTTTCATAGAATCAAACTGCAAGATTTTTTTGCAAATTTTAAACAAAGAATAACATAGCCAAATAATTAAAGCAAGGAAATAGGAAATGGCTTTAGGCAATATAAATTACAAGGAAAGGGAAAATGACTCATCACTCACTGAAGGCAACGACGGGTGAAGAACATATATGACGAACACAAGAATACACAATATTTCGGTTTGCACCTAATTCATGCTGAAGGAAATGAGTCATGTGGTTCAGGAGGTGTGCACACGTTGAAGTTTCCTACATGACTGAGTGCATTATCCATATGGCAGAGGGACTGAGATGTTATATATAAATATGTATATAGCAGATGATGATAGAATTAGTAATATACCAAAAGGGTATGGAATGTTGAAACAAGAACAAAAATTAGGCAAATAAATATTGACCGATAAATTTTTTTAAAAAATGTAACTAGTTAAATGACAATAATGATAATACTAAAAATAATGAGTTGTAAAACCTGCTGCTTGCTCGGGGTTGTAGCTTACAGCTTGTCTTAACTATGATCGTGTCTGGTACCCTTAAGTGATACTATTTACGGTCGCCAATCCCTCGTAATTACCCCAAGGGATAAAGGTCTGTTCTTAAAACACAACTTCCGACTTCCTGATTAATTCCAGATTATAATTTTTTCAAAAGTTCTTACATAAATTCGGTACCAGCGTAGTCCTAAAAGAAAAGCATCAGACTTCTATCCGAAATAAATGATTACAGGTTAAACCATCCTCTCACAGTAAGCAACTTCCTCCTAACCCCTAGATGAAAGTTAAAAGTTCATCCCGAAGGAAGATTGACCCCGCACCATTATAACGTCACGGTTCAATTTCTGCCGAATTACTGCTGTCCGCCTAGGCCAGCGGAGGCTCCTTATATTCATATTGGGCCAGCTGACTCAGCAGACGCTTGATTTGACAAAGGGAAACCTTATTTTTATTCCGATAAGTCTGAAATTTTGATATGCTATGAAGCATATTTTAAATGTCAATTTTAGTTATGACAAGTTTTCTCCTAGGATTTGTGTATTTCGAGTTAAAGTCGTAAAAGCTTTACTCTTTCACCATCCCTACAATTCGCTAGTCTGTGAAATGATTCTGTTATCAGATTGTTCTATAAAAATTTCCTCAACTTTTGACATATAACACGTCTAGATCCCAAATGTATTTGACGGTGAAAATCGACTTTGACTATAAGTGCAAAGTCAGCTAAAAACTTGTATGTTCATTATCTCCAAATATATGAGTGCTACCGATCTGTAATATATCTCAAACTTTACTAAATTAAATTATCTATCCGATGGTAATATTATTTCCTCATTATCTATTTCCCTTAATGCCAATCCTTTGTTCCCAAAATAATGCTTAGCAGCAGCAATTATGTTCAAACCTTAATTTCCCTTTTATGGCTTATATCTTGTCGGAATCTTTACGAAAATCACTTCATGTGTTCAGTGAAAGCTTCTCTTTAATATAAATGTCTTTTCTATGTGCTCAGATCTGTATGTCTGCAGAAATGTTGAATTGCAGAGTCAGCGAAATCTCTTATTTTGTCTAAAAAACATACTTTCTTTTTACTTATTGACTTTATCGTTTAATATGTTGTGTATTATCTTATGCTGAACATTTTGAGCTCTGAATCTTAGCTGTACCTTGAAAATTAGGTGAAAAAAGTTACTTGTGCAATAAATTCCACGAGCTTGCAAGATCACCAATTTCATGATATTTTCTTAATGTAATCTTCTAAAATGCAAGTGTTGGATCTAATTTGAATTGTCATCTCATTTTACACCTCTAAAATGAATGTGGCCAAAAGGCTTCTAAAAATGTTTAAATTTCTTTATAATATTTTCGAAAACTTACAAAATAGCTCAAACTCTCCTTACTAACATGTTTCCTGACTCTCAAACTACTGACAAATGCTTCTAAAATGATCTGCTATTGGTTTTAAGTGTGTTAAGGACCCTTTGAACTGTTTTTTGAAAGTACACTGACATAAGTAAGGTTATGTGACAGAGTGATGCTTCAAAGAAAGGAATTTTATCGGTGATTTAGGCCAGGTGGATGCCACAGCATATCACCAGATCTGTGGCACTGATAAGGGCACCCACACACCCCTTCCTATGCTAACTTGTTCCTTGGTCGTCTGGAGGAATGGTTCCTGAACCACACTCCCATTAAACCCACTGCATGGTTCAGATACATAGATGATATATTTATGATCTGGACCCACAGTGAAAATCATCTCCTAGAATTCCTGCATTCCCTTAACAATAGCGACTCCATTAATGTCACCTGGACCTACTCCCACACACACATCACATTCCTTGATGTGAACATCATGCTCAGGCAGGGTGCCCTTCACAACTCTGTCCACATCAAACCAACTAATCTACAGCAATATCTAAATTTGGCAGTTGCCACCCACTCCATACCAAACAGCCCTGCTATTCATGGCAAATGTATCTGTTCTGATGCTGAATCCTACTCCCAGTATTCCCAGAACCTATCCCAAGCCCTTATTTCCCGCTCTTACCCAGCAGGTCTTATACATAAACAAATCATGCGTGCAATCACCTCTGCGTGCCTTACAACTCTAAAATCAAACCATAGCCCTGTCTCAGTCATCCAGTTCTCGCCCGGCCTCGAATCCATCATTGAATCCTACAACAGGGGCATGACTTCCTTCACTCTTTTCCAGAAATGTGCACTCTCTTGCCAAAAATTCTGCCAACTGTCCCCCGTACATGTTTTAGCAGACCACCTAACCTCAAAAACATTTTGGTTCACAAATACCCTCCATCTGACTCTCCAAAAACACCTTATGGATTTTTTCCTTGTAATAAACCTTGCTGCAAAACCTGCAACATGCTTCCTTCCCCATCACTGGACATGCCACATGCTCCACAACGCACATCATATACCAGCTAACTTGCTGCCATTGGACTAGTTCCTATATAGGCCTGACTACACAACAACTTTCAACCAGAATGAATGGCCACAGACAAACTGTCCACACCCGCAATTTATATCTTCCAATACCGGAACATGCTAACTACCACAATTCCAAGAACCTCAATGTCTGTTTCACTGTGAGAACAATCAGAGTTTTCTCCAAAACCACTGTCACTTCAGAACTTAAGAGATGGAAACATGCATACCACAGTATCCTAGATACCACACACCCACCTGGTTTAAGCCACTGATAAAATTCCTTTCTTTGATGCATCACTCATTATTATTAGTAATTAGTATTATCATTATTGTCATTTAACTAGATACAATTCTTTTCTTTTTTTCAAAAATTATCTGTCAATATTTATTTATTTATTTTTTAACATTCCATACCCTTTTGGTATATTACTAATTCTATCACCATCTGTGATATACATACTTATATATAACATCTGTCCCCTCACCTTATCAATAATGCTCTCAGTCATGTAGGAAACTTCAGTGTGTGCACACCTCCCGAACCACATGACTCATTTCCTTCAGCATGAATAAGGTGTAAAACCAAAATGTTTTGTATTCTGTGTTCGTCATATATGTTCTTCACAGGTTGCTGCCTTCAACTTTGGAGAGTGATGATTCATTTTCTTTTTCATTATAATTTATATAGCCAAATAATAACTTCAACACTGAGATCGAAGTTAATGAAGACTGGGAGGCTTCTTGATAAGTCTTTATATAATTAGTTTAACCCTTTGACTGCTGACAGCGGATCGTCTACCTGCCCCGCTGAGGACTGCTACCTGTGCTAAGTGATTATTCTTGGGGACGGAGCGGCCCGCGCTGCCCCAACCGCCCTGTGCTGAACATTTCTGGCGTGACCTCTCATGACTGATACACAATAAATACTCTCACTACATAGTTTCTCTGCAAATAAATTACTGCAGAATCAAACAATCACTAAAGCTATTTTTTGTCACTAATAATTACATCTTGCTTGTAGTTTTTACTAGATTTTCGCAGCTTATGTCGAAAGCATCGTGATTCTTAAATTTACCTTAATAGTTTACTGTTCTTTCCTGCATACCCGTTTATAACAACTGGAATTTTCTATATGTTCCTTACTGTATCAGAGTGTTTTTGTTGAATTTTAAAGAGCATAGATTCGAAGAAGATGCTAGAAATATTTTACTTCCACACTTACATACCGCATTTAGACCAGACTGTTAAATTAGAGATATTCGAACTTATACAGAGAGTTAAAGGCATCCGATTTTTCCTCGTGCTATTCAAAGCTGTGAAATGTCTGTCCATTATTACACGAGTTGAAATAGGGCGGGGGGGGGGGGGGGGGGGGTTTGGAGAAATCTCACGAAACATCACCAAAGTAACAAAAAGCGGTATCTGGACAAAAGTTCACCAAGAATTGCGGTATTTAGAAGAACATCTCTGGTCCAATATTAACTAATTTTCCATTTTTTTCACGCGATGCATCAGAAGACAAATAGCTATTAAACAAAAAAATTCATCATATTCAGTATCTTTCCACTTTGATATTCAAGAATGCACTGATTCTGCAATATTCTCCATAGTGGTTATATAAAACTGATTCTTTTCATCAGCTATATATTTCATCAGTTCTTCTGTAAAAATATAACATGAAAACTGACAGAATATGTGGCACATTCCCTATTTGACACACATGTCCTGATAGCGTATCATCAAATGCGTGACTAACTGGATGAAAATCATTTTCTTTCCAGTTAGATTTATCACTAAGACGTAATTTCTTCGTAAGTGTTTCACTATCACTTTCTGATTCTTCAAATACAGAACAACTAACATCTCTTGTTGAAACATGAGACTGCATTGCCACCCCTGCTGACGAGTATGGTTTATGACTACAGCCTTCCGATTCTGTGGAAAAGCTATCACTTCCATCAAAATCAAATAGTTCATCCTTGGTGTCACTCCTCGTCAGAATCTCCATGATTTCTTCCTCAATGCACCCATGACATCTTGCCATTTTCTTCATAAAATACAGGACACAAAGAAGACTGATGTAATTTCTGTTGAATAGTGAACTGTAGAGAAACGCCTAGGCTCCCTACAGACAAACATTCGGACGATAATCTAGCGACCAGAACTGCAAAAGACTATTGAGAAATGGGTCGTGAATTCCGCTGTACGACTCAGGTAGAGGCACGTCTATATTCGTCATCAGCACTCAGGTAGCGGCAGGCGGGTGCAGCTTAACTCGTCAACAGCACTCAGGGAAAAACCGGCGGGTGCATCTAAACTCATCATTAGCACTCGGGGCCAGCAGGCAGCATGACGTGTATACACGTCAACAGCAGTCAAAGGGTTAATTAAGAACAAAATAATAAAAAGCATTCAAGACAAATGGATGTACAGAACAGGTAATAGCTTTGAAACTTTTTTTTCATTTATGATCTAGTCCACATGACATAGTATGAGATATACTTCAAAGAATCTTCCATAGATTCAATGAAGAAGCATAAAATGCAATATAGTAATAAAAAAAGTGTGCATATATCAAAATAACTTGTAAGATGCAAAATAAACAGAGAAATCATACAACAAATTAACCACTACAATTTCATATGAAGCTAAATAACCAAGAAGTTAAATTAATTAGGGAACTAAAGATATCAGGGTATTTAAAAAATCTCGTATGCCAGAAGCAAGGTTAGAATATATGAAGTCACAATAAGACCTAAATTGATATATGATGCCAAAACGAGGACTCGCACAATGAAAACAATAGAGCTATTATTTATTTTTTATTTTATTTATCAATCTTGTTTCATGGATCCCTGCTGAGGAATGACCTCTGGGATGTGAAACATGTCATGGTTAATACACATACATAAAATATGAGTCATAATCATAGTAAAAACAAGTATATGTTCCCAAGACAAATAAAGAGAATAACAATAAACATTAATTTTTACAACTGAATTTTGCAAAAGTCATATTGAATACAATTAATTAATTTGTTCAAATTCTTGGATGTTGTAGAAGGAGTTGCCAATAAGATAATCTCTCAGTTTGTCTTTAAATATTTCTTTATTATCTGCAGACTGTTTTATACTCTTGTGAAGTTTATTAAACAGATGTATACCAAAATAATTAACTCCTCTTTGTACTAATGACAGAGATGTTTGTGTTTTGTGCAAGTTATTTCTGTTTCTTGTATTGAAATTGTGTACCTGTGAATTAGAAGTAAACAGGTTAAAATGATCTATGACAAAGCACATGAGAGAATATATATAGTGAGAAGTCATTGTAAGAATATTGAGTTTTTTTTAAAAGTTGTCTGCAAGAAGTTCTTGGTTGTACCCTACACAACATAGCTCTTTCTGTGCTATGAAAACCTTTTTACTTTGTGAAGAGTTTCCCCAAAATATTATGCCATATGGCATCACTGAATGAAAATATGAGGGATACACCTGTTTCGTTAATTCTAGATCTGCTGTTAGAGACAGTGATCATATTGCAAAGGTAGCACTACGTAACTTCTTCAGTAGTGAAGTGATATGTTCATGCCAACAGAGTTTCTCATCTATTTTAATACCAAGGAATTTTATACTCTTTGTTTCTAATATTGTGTTATTTTTATAGCTTACTTGTAAATCTGGCTGTGCATAATTTTTTGTTTTAAAACCTAATGTGTTTTTTCAAAATTTAATTTTAATGAATTTGCCTTAAACCAATTTGCTACTTCACTAAGTACTTCATTTACATTAAAGTCTAGATTGCTGCCTGGTGTTTTTCTCGCAGTCAGGTTAGTGTCATCTGCAAATAAAACACTCTTAACTTTGTCAGATAAGTTTCAAGGAAGGTCATTGATGTACAACAAGAAGAGGAGGGGTCCTATTTGAAAAGAGTGAAATGAAAATATTAAGTGTAATAACAGGAAAAATGCCGAAAAATAGTGTATACATTTGGGATAGAAGGTCTCTAAAAAGAATTAACTTAGTCCACAATATGAAGATTGGGTGGATTTTCCCAAAGGAGACATTTCAAGCAATGTGTGAGAGGTAGGACAGACCTTTCCTTTCGTCTGGGACCTATAATTTAACATGGAATCCAAACCATGGCATCTCCTAGTATAGCATCAAACACAACTCTTAAAAATTCCTGAACCTTCCACGATTATTACCCGGGACAAGACTACCAACATTTTAAAATAAGCATTTTAACTACTGATCTTCCAGACCACTCATAATGTGTCTAAGCATACTGACAAAAGCCAGGTTTTGGAATGTACTCCCAGACTGTGTGGATGAAGAGAGAGCAGTTAAAAAAAAAAATCAAGAGAAAATATACCTTTCAGAAAAAAAAGAGAGAAATAGGAAGGTCAACGAAATGCTGAAGAGAGAGAACCTAGTCACAACTTTGAAAGATTGATAAAAGAGGAGAAAAAAACTGGATGAAGCCTAGTGAGGAGAATAGAAGAAAAAGCTGTTGTCCAGTCCAATCATTTGTTTGAATCAATTAAACATTATCATCTTCTTCAAGTTTTAACCCATTGATGGTTTGTTTTATATTCACACATTTTGTTGTGTCCTCCTCCTCTTAGGTTGACCTATGCTCCTTCCCCATTTTGGTTCATAACTCAGCAGCATCTTTGGTGGTCCAGTATCATCCCTATGCATTGAATGCACCATCTAGTTCTAATTACCTCCTCATTTAGATTAAAAGTTTTTAATTCTCTCTTTATTTCTTCACTTCTTCTCTTATCTAGTAAAGTGTATCCAATCACAGCTCTTAGAAATCTCATCTCAGCTGCTTCTATCCATTTTGTTTTGTTGTTCATGATTTGCACCCTTATGGTAATGTTGTTACAGTCATTAATTTGTAAAAATTTATTATTGTATCTCATCTGGTGGTCTTAAAACTTCTTTTTAATATTCCTCACAGGTATAAAAATTTCATTAATTTAGTATCGATACCATTATTTCTGGTAAAGATTATGTAATATCATAAATATATTAATTTGTTCTATTGTCTGTCATTGGTTACTACCTTAGCCCATATTGACCATGAATACCATTTTTAAGAAAATATCTTCGACAAGCAGACTTTTTCCCCAGTTACAGTTTTATTAACAGTATAGTTCAACAATTAAATATATTACTATAGAGAAAATAAAAATGATAGGGGAAGTGTACATCTCAATTACCAAAGTTTAAGGCAGGATAACACAAAAACCTTGAACATAAGGTAAGGGTATCAGGGATTGGAATAGGTTAACAAGGGAAATGAATAATTTACCAAAAACGTTGAAAGAATTTAAAGTTAAAATTTGTAGAGGGCAAATGTCGGTGGGTGCAGGAAATTGGAAAGAAGGTTGTGTAGGGAAATTGCCAGCAGAGCGTGTGCTCCATTGCAATTAAATCTAATAATTCCCCTAGGCATAATACACATTTAAGTAGCCTTCTACATCATTAAGTGTTTTTCCAAAATACTGCAAACTTTTTTTTTCCCTTGTATCAATTTGTCTGTTTCTTTATCCTTATATTGCATTAAATAAACATACAATATGTAAAAATTTTATCCCTTTGCCATGTATCTCAACTCTAGCATGACTAAAGTTTTTACCAGACTATTGTAAAGTGTATTTGTGTTTTAATTTTCATCCTGGACGTCCTGCCTTAATCTATGGTTATTTTCCTTATCCTTCCTTATTTTCATGCCTAACAGCAGTTTCATTGTCTCTTTTATCAAATATCACCACTATTATCAAATATATCATATTTTAGATGAAATAACTTTAAAATCAGAATCAATCCACACAGTTAAAGGAACCTTAAACAAATTAGTTAGTTTTTTTTATTTGTGTTTTTATCAACTGCTCAGCGTGTCCTTAATACATTTGTTTCAAAGACATCAGATGATCCAGAACTTCAGCTGCTACATAAAGGTGCAGAACAGCATAAGGAGATTGATGCTGCACTTGTATCAAGGATAAGTGCTGGAAGCCACGTATTACTTCACAGTCGTTTAGTGCTGCGCCAGTTGATGCAGATTGACCTACATAAGTTTTCAACCTGCCGCTTTGCTGTGGGTATGAATCTCACAATGTGTTTTTATCCATGGAAATATAATTTGGATGAGAATTATCTTGGTCAACTGACTTATGATTACATATATAATATATGTTGAAGTCAATAAACTGCAGCTTTAGCAATTACAATAGTTATTTACTATACTGAATATATGTTGTTATTATTATTATTGTGATTAAAAAAATAATTGTATGCAATATCACCAGTTACCTATTTTCTGTGAAATTTTTAAATCCAGAGAAGCAAACACTTAAAGTATTTCTAAGTCCATGATAAAGTAGAAATATTTCTATCACTGAAACTGTTGCATCTGTAAAATTTCAAAGACCTAAATCTGCATGATCACAACGAACAACACAGATTCCACCTTTACAGATCACAAACTGCCAATCGTCTGTATCGTTATCAACCCCGTCATCAGTTAAATAAGCTTAATCCTGAGAAAATTCAGTATGTTCTACATGCATCCATGGTGACATAAATTCCCAAGAAATTCATTTTCATCACATTCCCACGGTCTCTAAATTCTTACCAATTATTAACAAATTCTGATCGTATATAAGAGATTAGCCTGTTTTGACAGAAATAAGTGATGGTCTGAGCGTAAAAATTACTTGAAGTGGATTATACTGAATTTCTATATCCTTCCGAAATACAAAATCTCTGATAAATCTTTTAACTTAGAAACATTGTATTCAAATTCTAGTTTCGTTTGATGTGTAATTTTACTCTGTATTAATCCCTATTTGTGAATTATTAATCAACTTATCTCTTTTGCTCATAGTTGCAACCCTTATATTTAAAATTACAAATCAATTTTTTTTATTTGAAATTAAATGAAACTTTGCTATTCTTTCTATTTTAAATTTCTCTGTATTTTGTTTACTATGGCCATTTCGAAAACTCAGTAATGGGGTGCTTGACACTGTAAAGAAAACTGTGAAACTTTAATTGAAAAAGATAAGTTGTAAAGATACTGAAAATCAACTTTATTTGCTCGATAAGAATAAAAACATATCAGTTTTGATAAAATAAAAATACAGTAAAGTCTCAGTTATGCAGAGCATGCAACGTCACGTCCAAGCATGCACCAGTTTTGCTCTCTGTATTAAGCATCTGTTGCCTATTTGTGCATCGAATATTTAAGGTTTTAAGTCACTCTGTTATTTAGTTCCAGCTACCAATTCATAAAACAAATAATATTTACAATGAAAGTTGAATTTCCTAAAACAATCAGCTCTAGTTTGCCCAAAATTAATGTGACAATAAAACAGCAATTGTTGCACAGCAGAATTCAGAAAAGTCATAATTTACCTAAGTATACATACTTGTAAACTGAAAGCATAGTCATATAATTAAGAAAAGTTGTGTAAAAATAGTCATTCTTGGATTTGTATTTGAATGTTAGGCTTCAGAATCAGTTTAGAGGATAGATTTTTGAAGCTTAAAAAGAATTATTGTTATTAGATAAATATTATTTTATAGGATCAATATCAGCAGAGACAGGAGATAAAGAACTAACAGCAAGCATTCTTCACATCAATATACCAATATTCAAATGAGATGACACATTAATTGTAAACCTATCAAAATGTAACTGTATTTGTATTAGCAATGGTCTATTAGAAACTAATGAATAAATCACAGACATTATTAATGTTGAACAGTGTACTTTTAACAGTAGCAACGATACAAAAATTATGGACCTATTTTGAAAAGAATTACTAATTTTCTAGATGTGTGATGTACCTGTATTCATATAAATAATGTATCAGGTCATTTATATGATGTTTGAATAATTTCAACAGGTTATACACACATTGTGTTTGTAGGAGCACATGATACTGAATTTTTAAAGTGTTAATTCATTTATGGATAGAAAATTAAGTTTAAGACAGAACAAAATATTGATGTACATAGCTTACTAAACATAATTAAATTTTGAATAAAAACTTACTTTACATCAAACTAGTCTTCACAAAAATATACACTGATCAGCCAGAACATTATGACCACCTCCCTAATAGCCGGTTGTCCACTTTTGGCATGGATAACAGTGGTGACGCATCATTGCATGGAAGAAATGAGACCTTCATATGTTGCTGGAGGGAGTTGGCACCACAACTGCTCACAAAAGTCACCTAATTCCTGTAAATTCTGGGGAGGGGGGGTGATGAGATCTGGTGCCACGTTCAATCATATCCCAGATGTTTGAACGGGTTCAGATCTGGTAAGTTGGGGCGCCAGCACATCAATTGCAACTTGCCACTGTGTTCCTCGAAGCACTTCATCACATTCCTGGGCTTGTGATATGGGGCAGTACCTTAGTGGAAAATGCCACAGCTGTTGGGAAACATAGTCATCATAAAGGGGTGTACATGGTCTTCAACCAGTGTGTGATACTTATTGGCTATCATGGTGCCTTACATGAGCTCCACTGGGTCCATGGATGATCACGTGAATGTTACACAGAGCATAATTGAGCTGCTGCCAGCTTCTTTTCATCCTGCAGTACAGGTTCCAAGAAGCTGTTCTTCTGGAAAATGATGGTTTTTGCACCATTCCATCAGCATGATCAAGAAGGTATTGGGATTTATCAGACTTAGCAAAGCTCTGACACTGCGCCAACATCCAGTGATGATGGTCATGTGTCCATTTCAGTCATAGTCACCGAATTGTGTGTTCAGACACACTTGTACTCTGTCTGTCATTAAAGTTTGTGGTTAGTTCCTCCACAGTTCACCAACTGTCCTGTTTTACCAGTCTGCCAAACTTGTGATGTCAGACATCTGTAATGAGGGGTGGCCGCCAAACGCCTTGATGTTTTGACATGGTTTCACCTTGTTTTTGTCACATGTTGAAGACTTTCAGCACAGCACTCCTAAAATACCCGATAAGTCATGCAGTTTCTGAAATGCTCATGCCGAGCCTCCAGGCTATCACAATCTGCCCTCGGTCAAACTCAGATAGATTGCGCACCTTCCCCATTCTAAACACGGATAACATGTTCACTGATCCTACATGCACTAGCAGTCATTCATCATCAAGTTACGCTGCTATCACCGGATGGGTTTATACCAATAGTATGTAGGTGGTCATAATGCGTTGGCTGCTCAATGTATTGAAGACTTTGTAGTCAAATATGTAAGGTCATGTTGTGCAAGTTGTAGACATTTTTTCCGCATATCTTCCTTGTCAGGAAAGTAAATAAACAATTTGCTTTTTACATGATGCATTTACACATTAAACTTTAGAACTCATTTTATAAACAAAATATTCAAACTGCTGCTTTACTTACAGCCACAGGACTAGAGATGTGATGTCACTGGAGATGATATGACAGCTGCGGGCGTTTTGGAGTGAAATTCAAATCAGTATTTAAAAATTCAAAATTTTACATTTTCCGAGTGTTTTATTCAAGAAATAATATTTTTTGGTTATACTTGTTGCACAGCTACAATACTGACTACTTTCCAAAAATTAGTCAAGTACCCCATTAAGAATAACATTTCGCCAATATTAAATGTGTTATATAATAACTGGCTATTACTGAGGTTTTCTTTATTGAAACATTGAGAAACATTCAACTGTTAGGTTTTTCCTTTTCTCTGAATTTTTCTCTGTATTTGTATCTACCATGTATATCATTTCACGTTTATACATTCATTGGAAGATCGTCAGTTATATGTGTGAAGAGCTGCTCACTAAACTATGATTTTGCATTGCTAGCTAAGATTTTGTAGACTAAATTGCCTTAAAATTTGTAATTATTACTAAATTATGCAGTCTGGTGGCTCAGTGGTAAAGACATCTGACTGGAGATTGAAAGGTCCATGGTTCGAATGCCTGTCTCGGTGAGAATGTTAATAGGCACTTAACCCGGCTATCACCTGTGGCACAGCTTGATGTCTAACGTGAAGTGTGCCAGAATGATTCCGTGGTATGGATTCCACATTAAACCCTAGGTCCCCTGTACCCAGCAGGATTGCTGGGCTACGTTATGGTTGCTATGACGGGCAGAATGTGCAGTCAATAGAAATCCTGTCACCAGGTCATTGCGACCACACGGAATTGTTATTATTATTATTAAATTATTAGGATTATTGTTAGCGGATATAATTATTTATACTTACCTTAATAAATAACAGATTTAAATTGGTGTCATTGTTTTAAGGTAGACTCATTTATTTATTGCAAGTTTTATTAATTTACAAGTAGCTAATATCTTTGTATTTAGTTTATTAACAATATTATAGTATTGGTAAACATTGTAGTATATGTTATTTACCAGTTCTAATTTCTAATATATAATATCTAATGTAAGACACTAGTCTGAAACTCAATTGTTGGTGTTATTGTATTATAACATATTGTAGGCTCTGTTCAGTTTAAAATATAACAGTTCGTTATTTAATTATTTCTGAAATATGAAAACAACAATTTGCTAGTTAGAAATAATAATTATTATTATTTGTGAATAACTTTATGTTATTTATATTAGGTTTACACATCAACAATATTTTAAATTCCACTATCGACATTTTAAATTCTACGGTCGGTTTAGTTAAGAAATTCAAAAGCGTAAGTTAAAGTTATTTGCCTGTTCTGTCTGAAATATAATTGTTGTTGAATTACTTTCTAATACATTAAAATAAAAGTTTCCCAGTGTATATCTTTTTTATAAATAACTGATTTGTTGTTTACCACATTAACACCAGATAGCATCTACCGGTTGAATTGAATCTACGCTTTGATTTTGAAAATTATTGGTGAAGTTATATTTATCGGCTTTTAAGTACTTTTTACCTAGCTACTACTTATAAATCTTTAATAAAATGTATACAAATAAAAATCAAATGATGTTCATTGTTAATCACATCACATGAGAATGGCTGGAACGATTGTGCTATTTTTTTTTTATGTTCATTATGTTCCAAATATGGTTTTTAGAGGAAAAATATTTGAAAAGTTGACAAGAAGATTGGTAACTTAAGGAAAACTGAAAATACTTCTTTTTCGGACTGATTTGGCTAATTTTATGAAAAAAATCTTTGTAATAGTCTGAATAATGTTTTTACAGAAAGAAAAATTGAAATATTTGCCTGGAGAATTGAAAATCTGAAAATACTTTTCTCTATGGATCAATGTGATAAACTTTTTTAAATGTTCATAATAGGCCGAATGAGGTATTCAGAGAAAAAAAAAAATATGGAGAAGTTGCCCTGAAAATATGGGAAACTGAAAAGTGATTTTTTTTTACATGGACCATTTTGTTTAGAAACTATTTATAATAGTCCTGAATAAGATTTTTAGGGAAAGAAAAATTGAAAAAAATTACTGGGAAAATTAGAAAATTCATAAAAAAAACTAAAAGTGCTTTTTTTCTATTGTATAACTCATGAGATGAATGATGGATATATGTTATTATTATTATTATTTTGGTTCTTATGCTCCCAGAATGGAAATAACAAAATTAAATGTTTTCTATTACAAAAAAAAAAATCTCTGATTTTATTTTTGTGTTGTTTCACAATCTGTCCTACCGTTATAATTATTTTATTTTAATCCTACTGATATTAATTGAGGACATTGTTAAGGTTCTTTGGTGGGTTAATTACTGCATTAATTAATTAATAAAGTCCACCAAAAACAAGGTTATGTTGAGATGTTCGTTTATTTTGAACAAATCAAAACAAGTCTGCGACATTCACAAGCATAGTTGTTACAATCCAAAGATGCAATACTGACTTACTGAATACTTGCATGAATGTCTCTGTAACACTGAATTTATACTTAATGCAAAACTAAACTCTCTGTGCAGGCGATCTGTTTATATAGAGTCTATCGAATTTACGAGAATTCTTCAAAGGCTACCGCCCGATATTTCTCGATCATTAACAATCACTCAAACAATCAAACATATTAAAAACAATCGGAATTGATACAAAATTAATTAACAACATTACAAAATGATTAGAAATGGTAATTAGAGATACTTAAATACAAAATTATTTACAGAAATCCTTTAAAATGGTGGAAAATTGTCCTGTAGACATCGTAACATACATTAATACAAGTAATTACAAACTTTTAATAAATTCTCTTGCATCATTCGGTTCTTAAACATATTAAATGGTCTTTAAATAATTTTCTTACCTAAAACAAAGTCTATATACACTTATTTACAAGAAATTACAAAATAAACATCTCAAATCACTTTCAAGCAAACTTTGGCTCACTACAAATATTTCACACAGTACAATATTATTCAAAATTCAGGTATTAGGGCTGTTACAACATGTGCTTGATGATATTGAACAAGACATTACCTCAATTAGTCATGACAGCACCCAATCATCCAATGCACGGCACATTAAATCAAGAGTTGAAACTAGAAAAGCAATATGGTTTTGATGTATTAAGTCAATCAGTCCCAAAGAATGTTCTACTGTGGAATTAGGAACAAAAATATGCTCATTAAGGATGAGAATGATTAAACTAGAGGGAATTTCTTCTTGGAAGCTCGTGGTGAAACTAGAAAAAAAATTTTGATCTCATTGACTTTGGCAGCGATTCACTTGCAACATGAAATTGTACTTGCACTTTCAGGAATCACAGCTACATAATTGGAAGGTGATCAACAGCTCAATCAGCATTCAAGTTGGTGTTGAATATGCAAGTTAATGAAATGTGAACATGCAACCTTTTGAAGAATGTGCAATTACCAAAGTTCTGCAGCATTGCAAATTGATCATTTGAGTTTATTGTACACTGGCACAAAAAAGTATTTGGAATGGTGCAAGATCTAAAAAATAATCAAAACCGGTTAGGTAGTGTGATGATCAAAATGTAAATGATAAACCTTGAGATTCATTGAGATTTAAAATTTGATGGAAAAAAATAAATTATTTGCTTAACATAAAATTCTGAGTTAATTCATTGTGACTTAAATTTTGGAACAAAAGCTCACGGTTCTAATTCAATCAAATTACACATACATCACACATTTCCAGCATTTAGTGGTGCACTGCCTATAGAATTTATATCGCATGTAAAATTTCCCGTTGGCATCCTTCTTAATGTACTCCTCCTCAAACTGAATAATGATAGACACAATAATTAGGAAATACAATGACTACTCAGAACTACGTATTTTTCTCATTTTTACTTTGTTTACACATTATCAACAGCTTTAAACAAATTCACATAATGATCACAAACAATTTTATTGCAATTTTGATAGGACTAGTTATATATAAAAAGATTAAGCACTTGCTATTCATTTTATTATACTACTTTGTCAATTAAATTTATGATAAGAAATTCTTGTTTTTAATACTTAAGCTTCATTTAGGTTGTGCAAGATATATTTTAGAAAAATCATGCCTGGAAAGTGTAGCGCCTGTCAAAGGTATGAGGCGATTTTTGTGGGTTGTAGTAGGTGTAATAAGTAGTAAGGGGGGACAGAGCAAATAATTGAGGTTCTCTCATGGTTTTTTCCGCTTTGTATTAGGGATGAAAAGATCCGGGAGGTGGGCAAAGTAAAACTGTGCCCTGTGGAGACTCAGCTTGCGGCCGAACGTCACACAGCGGAAAGGCGGTCCACAGGAGACGGTCACGAACAACCCGAACAAGTCCCAGGAGCAGGCCGAAACGTAATCCAAAAAACGCGCACTGGCAGAGTCCGTCGTGAGGTTCACAGAGTCCGAAGAGAGTACCAAAACGTAGCCAAGAACGAGCACTGTCAGAGTCCGGCGTGAGGTTCACAGAGTCCGAAGAGAGTACCAAAACGTAGCCAAGAACGAGCATTGTCAGAGTCCGAAAGGCGATTCACAGTAAGAGAGAGTACCGAAAATGCAGTGAACACTGAACTGTGGAGTGGAGCTGCGCGGGCTTTATTTCTATGCGCGGCGAGTCGGCTCCGATTGGCCGCGGCGGAAAACTATGATGTGGTGGCGCTGGTTGTCCCGATGTCAGTGCCGTCTATATGAGGTCGACATCCATGCCCTCTACCGGGTATGCGGCGATGTCGGGACGGGACACCAGATCCCTCCCCCCTGAAGCGCCCTCGACGATGCTTCGGGTGATGAGGCTGGAATGGCTGTGGTATCCCGGCCGCATCCTTCTCGGTTTTCGCCGACGTACTCCCTGGTTGAGGACGAGGTGACGTGGGTGCCGATGTGGTTGGTGGAGGGTTGATGGGTGTGTCCATTTCGACGTCACTCTCGGCTGGCACTGCTGGTTTTCTTGGGCGCAAGTGGTATCGTCGTTGTAGGGAGGGTGGCTGTGGGAACTCCGCTAATGGCGCTAGTGGTGGTATAATGTATTCTTCACGATATTGTTGTGATGGTGATGGGCCTGTTGTGCTGCGAGGTCGAAGCTGGTTTTGATGAAGGCGTTATATTCTGTGTGGCGTTTGTAGTGAGATAACACGCCTTCCGTGTGTCCCCACTACAGTTGCTGGCATCCAAGTGGCGTTTCCTCCGGAGGGGCGTGCCCAGACCGCGCTGCCTGGCGTGTAACAATGGGCCGGTTTGGATCGGGGCTCCGCCAGTGATGGTGCCAGGAGGTGCAGCAAAGTCCGTGGTTGTCGCCCATGGAGCAGTTCTGCTGGGCTGCGACCATTGATTGGTGTTGTCCGGTACGTGCTGAGAAAGAGGGTGAGGGCGGAAGACGTCATAGCTGACTGTACCTCTTTCAGCATTTGTTGTTTGAACGTCCTTACGAGGCGTTCTGCTTCGCCATTTGAGGCGGGATGGAATGGAGGACTGAAGATGTGTTTGATGCCGTTTGCCACGCAGAATTCCTCGAATGTGGTTGCTGTAAATTGGGGCCCATTGTCAGAGACGAGGGTGCGTCGTAACCCCTCGATGGCCAAAACCTGGCTTAATGCATTTAGTGTAGCTTCCGTTGTCATGGATGCCATGCGAACCATGTACGGGTACTCTGAATAGGCATCAATTATAAGTAGCCACATGGTTCCCAAAAATGGGCCTGCAAAGTCCAGGTGAATGCGGTCCCACGTTTGTCGGGGAGTGGGCCAGGGGGCGAAGGCTTGTGGTGGCGCTGCCTGATGTTGGGCACAGGCTGTACAGCTGCGTACCATCTTTTCAATGTCTCGATTGATTCCTGGCCAATAAGCATGTCTTCTTGCGAAATTCTTCATACAGGACATGCCCCAATGTCCTCGATGCAGGAACTTTAGGATTTGTGAGCGCAATTCCGCTGGGATGACCACACGATGTGTGTCGTTTTCTGCGTCCAAAAAGATGACATCGTCTGTGACCGAGAGTCTGTGGGATATGTGGCGCCATGTCTTCAATTCGTTGTCCATTCTGCGTGTGAGGTATGTTGGCCACCCATGGATGATATAGCGCAGGACCTGGTGCAAGATTGGATCCCGGTGGGTGGCGGAGGCGATTCGGGCCACTGTAATGGGGAACCCGTCCACTGTCTGCTTCCTCTCTGTGTCGATATGAAAACACAGCACTTCTTGTTGGTCGAATTCCGGATCGGGGCCGGCAGGCAGGCGTGATAGGGCATCGGCATTGGAGTGTTGTGTTGTTGGCTTATATTGGATTGTGTATAAGCGATCAGAAACATCGCCCATCGTTGGAGGCGTTGGGCCGTTCGCTCTGGGAGGCTGGAGCGGGGTCCGAATATTGCCACCAAAGGTTTGTGGTCCGTGATAAGGTAGAACTTGGTTCCAAATAGATATACATGAAATTTCTTGATAGTGAAGACTATTGCCAATGCCTCTTTCTCGGTCTGCGAGTAGTTGCATTGTGCTGGCGTCAATGTCTTAGAGGCATAAGCGATCGGTTGTTCAGAGCCATCTTCATTCCTGTGTGCAAGTACCACCCTGATTCCATATGCTGAGGCGTCGGCCTGCCACAACTAGGGGCCGTGTAGGGGAAAACGGCGTTAGACAAGGAGCAGACCTTAGCATGCGCTTTAACCGGTCGAAGGCTCGTTGACAAGACGGGGTCCAGTTGTAGACAACGCCCTTCTTTCGGAGCTGATTGAGTGGTTGCGAAATATGTGCCACTTGTGGCAGAAACTTTGAGTAGTAGTTTATTTTCCCGAGGAAGGCTTGCAGTTCCGGCAGGTTCTTTGGGTGGGATAGGGAGTCTATGGCGGCCACCACGTTGCGGTCTGTTGGCCTAATTCCCTCTTTGTTGAGCCAATGGCCGAGATATTCCACTTCCTCTAGAAAAAACCGACACTTCTCGCGGCGACACCGAAGCCCTGCCTCCTGTAATGCTGCAAATAGAGTGCAAAGGTTTTGTAGGTGCTCCTGCAAGTGGTTCCTGTAACAATGATATTGTCCAGGTAGTTTGCGCATGCCGGGATGTGCCGCAACAGCTGTTCCAAGTATCTTTGGAAGATGCCAAATGGGAGGCGCTTGTATTTGTAGAGTCCAAACGGTGTGTTGATGACGACGATGTTTTGTGTTTCCTCATCTAGTGGAAGCTGCAAGTATGCATCTGTGAGGTCAATCTTCGAGAAATATTCGCCGCCCGCAAGTTTAGTGAGAAGGTCTTCTTATCGTGCGATTGGATACGTCTCGACTTGAGACTGGGCGTTGATAGTAGCCTTAAAGTCTCCACATAACCGGAGGGTGCCATTGGGTTTCCGGATGATGACCAGTGGTGTAGCCCATGCGCTGGATTTGACAGGTTCGATTACTCCAATCTTCTGTAGTCGGTCGAGCTCCTGTTTTACTGCTGCACGTATGGTGACCGGAATAGGTTTGGCACGGCAAAAGCGAGGTACTGCAACTGGCCGGAGGGTGATGTGAGCCTCAAAATCTGAGGCGCACCCTAAGTCTGGCGTAAAGATGGGTGCGAACTATGTACAGAGATCATCCAGGTCCTGGAATGGGACCGAGTCCGATATGTTCACGATTGAGAATCCGAATATGTTGAATGCATCTAACCCAAAAATATTAGTAGCCGAGGGCTGATCCACCACAAAAAAGTTGATTGGTCTGGTGACTTGTTTGTAAGCGGCCGTGATGGAGAACTGACCCCGTTGGGGAATTTCTCTATCCCCGTTCAATACTAAACGCCGTGAAGGTGGAGAACACGGTGGTGAGCCTAGTCGGACGTAGGTGGCTTGGTTTATCAGCGAGACGGTTGCCCCTGTGTCCACTAGAAAACGGATGTCCTGGTTGGCGACTCTTAGAGTTAAGAATAGTTTCTGTGAAAGCGGGTCGCCAGTATGAACTGCGGTCTGTAGTGTATTGACAGTTTCTTGCTGCATGCGGGCTATCGGGCTGGGGCGAGGTGCCCGGTTTCGGCAGACTGACCTCAAGTGTCCCTCTTTACCGCAGCGTGTGCAATGTGCCCAACGGTCAGGGCAATCCGCCCGTGAGTGTGAAGTGAAGCACTGTGGGCAAGACGGCAGGGGCCTCTGGATCCGTCGGCGGGGTGGGGTTCGGGGTTCGGACGTCATAGATAAGTCCGACAGCGATGGCGTCCTGCTTTGTTGGCGTCTGGAGCGCGACATGGGAGTGCCTCGTACGGGGGAGTTGCGTTGTGTCGTTTTGACCGCCGCTACTTGTGGGCGAGCCATGAGGCGCTCGTTCGCTGCCTGCGCAATTTCATGCGAGTGCGCGATGCGTAGAATGTCCTTGAGTGATGGGTATCCAGCTTCAGTGTCGCTGTGTACACCTCTGGGTCTGGAGCTAACTGCACTACGACGTCGCGGATCAGGGAGTCTGCGTATGAAGTCTTGCACTCTGCGTTTGAGCAAGTGAAGTCGCATTTGCGGCTAAGACCTTGGAGATCCGTCACCCATGACCGGTATGATTGTTCTGGTTGTTTGTGATACTGATGGAACTCAAGGTGGGAGGCCACCACATGGTATCTTTGAGAGTAGTAGCTTGTTAGCAGTGTGCACATTTCCTTGAATGTGACGGCGACCGGATAGGATAATGGGGCCAGTTTCCGCAGGAGGAATAACATATCGGGTGATGCCCACGACAGAAACAGCGAGTGCTGTAAGGCATCGTCCGTCACCTGGAACGCCGAGAAATGCTGTTTGAGCTGATGCAAATATGTGTCCCAGTCTTCCTTGGCGTCATTGAATGGTGGAAAAGCTGGAGGCCGGATGTGCGAATTTTCCGGGGGTCTGGACTGATTTCGCATCCTGTGCTAACAGTTTCTCGAGAATTACTTGGAGCGTTTGCTGTAGCACCGCTGTCTGCTGTTGTTGTTGCTCCAGAATGTGAGTCACGACGTCCATGATGCCTGCTGATAACCTTTATCCTCGTCGCCAATTGGTATGTCCTTACGGCGGCTGAACTCACACGGCGGAAAGGCGGTCCACAGGAGACGGTCACGAACAACCTGAACAAGTCCCAGGAGCAGGCCAAAACGTAATCCAAAAAACGCGCACTGGCAGAGTCCGCCGTGAGGTTAACAGAGTCTGAAGAGAGTACCTAAACGTAGCCAAGAACGAGCACTGTCAGTGTCCGGCGTGAGGTTCACAGAGTCCGAAGAGAGTACCAAAACGTAGCCAAGAACGAGCACTGTCAGAGTCCGAGAGGCGATTCACAGTAAGAGAGAGTACCGAAAGCGCAGTGAACACTGAACTGAGGAGTGGAGCTGAGTGGGCTTTATTTATATGTGCGGCGGGTCGGCTCCGATTGGCCGCGGCGGAAAACTATGATGTGGTGGCGCTGGTTGGCCCGATGCCAGCGCCGTCTATATGAGGTCGACATTCATGCCTTCTACCGGGTATGCGGCGATGTTGGGATGGGATACCAGAGGCAGAACTGGGAAGGTGAAGGTTAACGCTGAAAATAACACAAATCTAGTAGTAAGACTATTACCAGTGAATTGTGGAAGTATAATGAACAAAGTAATAGAATTTGCAAATTTAATAGAGATACAGGAACCACAAGTAATTATAGCATAGAGTATTGGTTGAAAGATGCAATACTAGACAGTGAAGTATTTCCTGATGTTTACAGAATGTACCGCAGAGTTAGAGGAACATTTGGTGCAAGAATTTTCATGCTCAATAGCACAGACTACTACAGTTTACTGGATTTCACATGCCTGCAAGTTACTTGGGGTAGATATCTGGGGTAATAATAAATCACAATCAGGTTAGTGGCAGCTTACTATAGTGGAAGAATTGATAAATAAAAAACAGGCCCTTGTGGAGAAACAAATTTCATAATCAGAGTTAAATGTGATAGTAGAATGATCATTATTGGCGGGGATTTAAATTTATCTGGTGTTAACTATGTAGGAAATAAGATTAGTAACACAAGGGAACAAAGATTTACAAATGTCTTAGTAATGGAAGGAATCTGTTCACAACTAGTAACATAAGTAATAAGTCATCTTGAAGCAGTTATGATGGATATTAGACCGTTCTGTAAAACGATTTAAGAAGCTTGCTGCCCTATATGATGAGCAAGTGGGTGATAATGAGTTTAGTGGGGTAATAATTTGGTTTGATTGTTTCTTGATTGCAGGTTCTAATTCAAATGGTCACCTTTAAATTCACTTCAGATTTATTCACCAATTGATAATAAGTACATACCCGCCATCACCAATAAATCTACTTATTCACTGACCGCGGATAAGACAATATGGCACTTCATCTCTTCAAACCGTAGGTTCTGAGTCACGCTTTCGTTTGCTTAGTCTATACACTATGTCACAACTCCTATCAGCTCGTTAATCGTCATGAAGCACTTTCATTTAATGACTTGCAAATAACATTTAGTGACTGTTCCGTCTGCTCAAACAATAATTCAGGGCATGCAGCCAACTTAATACAGGGTGTGCAGCCAACTTGAGACCGACTTCTTCAGCAGCTTGTTGCAGGCTAACTCAAACTTTTCATCTGCTCTAACGTAGTGAAAGGCGCAGCAACCAACTTAATACAGGGCACACAGCCAAACTTAAAGCACACTACGGTAGCAGCCTACTCCCAACCGAACAATTCAGCGGCTCGTAGCAGATCCCCTCCAGCAATTACTTTTGCTCCACGTGTCCCTACACACAACAATTCTTCATTACGATTTTAAGCTTTCACATAATATGCATGGTTTCATACTGTCTCGCCACAATACAGCAAACAAGTGGCCAAAAAGAAGGGGAAAATAAGTACAATTACAAAAATACACAGGTTTCGAGATTGAAGAGATATTTCAGGGAATGTTTCAGCAAATTGTATGATAGAAGTACAGAACGACAAAGTGGGAAGAGTTTAAGGAAATGATAAAAAAAAAAAGGTGAAGAAATTTATATTCATAAGCTTAAAATAAACAAACTATACAGAATCTACATACCATAATAGGGAAGAGAGTAGATTAAAGAGGTCAGTGAGACGGGACCACAACAGAGATAAGAAGGCAGTAGGTAATACTTAAAACAACTAAACAAAGAATAATAATAGCAAACAAGGTGGCTAAAGAAGGGTTAATGAAGAATATTATGTGAATCTCAGACGGGGGGCTATATGCAAGATATTTCAGGTGAATTGGACAAGGGAGGCGAAGTTGATTGTGTGGCACTAGATCTTTCTAAGCCATTTGACAGAGTGAGCCATAAAATGGTTTTAAATAAACTGAATCTATTGAATTGGATGAAAAAGTTGCTTGCTGGGTTTTGGAATTCTTAAAAGCCAGGAAGCAAAGTGTTATATTAGGAAATAAATTATCAAAAGAGTTTGAAGTAAATATATGAGTGCCACAGGGAGGTGTATTGAGACTATTGCTGTTCATTATTCTAATGAATGACTGTGTTGATGGGTTACAGTCAGAAACTAGGTATTTTGCAGATGATATAATGGTATACAATAGGATCAAAACAAGTGAAGTCTGTGAACAGCTGGATGGTGACCTGGATAGAATATCAGCATGGAATGAATTTTCTTTTGTTGGTAAGGATGTCAGGGATTGGAACAATAATAATAATAATAAAAACACGTTGCATAAATAATATTGATACTTTTGCCTTTAGGTGTCAAATTTGGTGTGACCAAAGCAGCCACCTTGGTCTTTAAATTGATACCTCATTTACCGATTTCGGATAGTTATTAAGCAAGGTAAAAAAAAAAGTTTTGAGAAATGATGATATTTTTGCCTTTTAAGGGTTGAACTTGGAGAAAGTTTTTTCTTAAAACATGATGTGACCATAGCGGATAATTTAATATTTAAATCGATACCTCATTAACTGATTTCGGTTATTGATCAAGGGAAATAAATAGCTGGTGACAGAAAGATGAGTTGTAAAAATATTAATACTTTTGCCCTCTAAGGTTAGAATTTTTAAAAATTTCTTTCTTAAAATGTGGTAACAGAACCGGCGACATTACGAAGACATCAATCTTTTAAATGATACCTCATTCATCAATTTTGTTTAATTGTTAAGGGAGATTGTAACACATCTTAGAATTTTGAATAACAAAATTAGTTGCTGAGATAGCGAGTTCAGTTGAAGTATATGGGACCACCCTTTTAAAGTCATTTTTATAGTTAATTTTGCTAATATTTCCCAGTAATATGTCCTATATAAGCATTTATTCAAGTGTTGACAGTAAATTCAATAGTTAAATTCATTTAAACAGCTGTTAAGAAACTTAACCTTAGATTTGAATATGTACAGTAGAGTACTAATCCGAACCCCGGTAATCTGAACGTCCGGTTAATCCGAACATGGCAAAGTATTACATAGTCTTAATATAAAAAATGGTAAAAGAATTAAAACACCATGAAAATACAGTTCATACGCTATATAATTGTGTGGCTAACTACTGTACATTGTACACAATTTTAATTTATACAGAAAAATTAGCTAGAAAAGATTAAATTTAAAAAGTGCGTAACACTGAAAGAAAAACTGTCAAACTTACGATAGTAGTTACAACGGTTAGAACACACATTTCATCCCTACTTTTTAGAGCACAGAAACTCAGTAATTGTTTTTTGGCGTAATGAAGACAGTCTGTTATATGACGCAAAGTTGTGTCATCGTCTGATAAAAATTAAATCAGCTGGTGTAGCAGTGGTCTGTTGCTCCATATAACGTAGCGCGAGATCAAAGGCTTCTGCCGCGTCAGTGTGTGACACCAACTCTCCTTTGTCACATTCCGTCTCATTGTCACTTTCGTCGTAACATTCCACTTCTACCTGGTCTTGAGTCACAGCACCCACTAAATCAACGTCAGTAAGGTGCTCCAGTATTGAATCATCCGCTGCCATCCATTCATCTACGTCTGCTTCACAGGCTTCTTCACGTCCAGGGTTTGTCTGTACCATTTTTAGGAAACTCTCCTCTTCATTTTCAGCTGGTATGTCCTGAAATTCAAGAGTTTTCTCCAAGATTTTCTCAAAGTGTTTTCTGAAATTTTCTGCCATGCCTCAGCAGCCCAATAAACAACATCCTTCAGATTTGTTTTATTTTTTTTTATTTTTTCAACTAAAGGAATGTTATCATCTTGGATCAGCATTCTTAAGAATTATAAGATCGTAATTTGTCACGGCGTTGAATATTAATATATTTTTCTCGGGCTTCCAGCCGTGTGGCCGAACATAGTGTGCAAGAAGGTCACACTTTTGAATTTGAAAAAACAACCATTTTAGCCCGGGTCAAAGATTTTTGGGACAGCGTTATTACAGAGGCTGTAGAAATAAGATTAACTGATTTATTAGTCAACAGGGACACTGGTTATCAACTCAGTGCGGCCTGGAACCCGGCGATTAAAGTACTGAAACAGTTTCGCGCCGCTAACGAGCAGAAGAGCGGATGACGTAATCGCGTTGTGTTGGTTTTTGTTTTCCACCGTTTCCGTAGCAGCGGCTGAATAAACAAACAGTTATACACTGACATTTGGTTGACAATGGAGGCAGAGATGGACGCCTTCGAAACGTCCCGCAAATATGATATATTAACACGGCTGGAAGCCCGAGAAAAATATATTAATATTCTTAAGAATTGTTTTCCGTAAATCAGTTTTAATGTTAGTAGTACACCCTGGTCCATCGGCTGTAGAAGTGATGTAGCATTCGGCGGCAAAAACTTCGCCACGATTTCTCCATCACATAATTCCTCAGTGCTGTGGTGAGATGGTGCGTTATCAATCAAAAGGATAGCACGGGGAGGCAAATTATTTTCCTTGGAAAACCGCCGGACAGAGGGAACAAACTGGTCGTGAAACCATTCTTTGAACAGCTTACCATCCATCCATGCTTTTTTCTGGTTGCGATAGTATACAGGTAGGGATTTCATGTTGCAGTTTTTGAAAGCTCTGGGGCTAACAGATTTGCCGATCATCATTAAAGGGAGCTTCTGATTACCAGCAGCGTTGCTGCAGACTAGTAAAGTCTCACGATCTTTGCTCATTTTAAAGCCAGGAGCTCGGACTTCTGCTTTTGATGCCAGGCTTTTTGTTGGCAATGCCCTAAAATTAAGGCCTGTCTCGTCAGCATTATAAATTTGTTGGGGAGAATAATTTCCCTCTCTTATCAGTTTATTAAATTCATGCACGTATTCCTTCGCTGCATCATGGTCAGAAGAAAGCTTCTCTCCAGTAATTGTTAGCTGACGAATCCCATGACGTTTATTAAATCTGTCCAACCAACCCATACTCGCATTAAAAGACTCATCACCATTCATTAATTTGTTTAGGTAAACAGCCTTTTCCTGAACCATTGGTCCACTCAGAGGAGTTCCCCTTTCTCTTTCCTGTGTAAACCAAAAGAAAAGAGCTTCATCCACTTTATCGTACTGGGACTGTTTCAGAGTCTGCTGAATCTCGAGTGTTCTTCCCGAAGACGTTGCGCAGCACTGTTCAAGCTTCACTCGGTTCTTCTTCCAATCACAAATGGTTGCCTTACCAACACCTAGTTCCGTCGCCAGCTTAGATACATTCTCACCACTGTCCAATCGCTTCAAAGCATCCAGTTTTTCTCTGAGCGTTAACGTCGTATGTTTCCGTTTACTCATGGCGATAACACGCTAGTGTACACGAATTTTGTAAGTGTGTTAGCGATCTATTGCTAAGATTAACTCAGCAGTTCGCGAGCCATCTGAGAGTGCACAGACCATGAACACTTCAAACATCTCAACAATATAGGGAGGGAGAGAGAGTGAGCCATTGTTCACCCAGTTGTTCCCAATTGTTACCATGCTGTACCTACTTATATGCTTGGTATACTTCATTGTAGAAATTAGTCACTGTAACTCCGGCTAATCCGAACAAATCGGTAATCCGAACAAATCGGTAATCCGAACAAGGCCCGGTCCCAATTAGTTCGGATTAGCGAGACTCTACTGTAGTATTTGACTTTCATTTAAGTTAACTAAATCAAGATATTTCTTTAGTTCAAAAGATGTTTAGGTAAATAGATAGCCAGTAGATGATTAGTTTTGCTGTTAAAAGATCCTACTTAGAGTCTGAATACGTTTAAAAGTGATTTGCCGGTTTAGAATTTTATCACGTAATTTTCCACTCTAAAATCGAAGTATTTAGGTATTAGAAAACAGTTAAGAAATCAAGTGATAGATAGAAAGTATCGTAATTTCGGTTTAAATAACATATTAAAATATTAGAAAGATTCATGCATTCTAAAGACTTTTTGAATTTAATTTGATATAGCCAGACATGTTGTTATGGTTCTTTGGTGGTTTAATAACTGCTTTAATTAATTAATAAAGTCCACCAAAAAAAACAACGTATGTTGATGCTCGTTTATTTTCAATCAAAACAAGTCTGCGACATTCACAAGCATAGTTGTTACAATCCAAAGATGCAATACTGACTTACTGAATGAAAACTTGCATGAATGTCTCTGTAACACTGAATGAATACTCTGTCCAGGCGATCTGTTTATATAGAGTCTATCGAATTTACGAGAATTCTTCAAAGGCATCCGCCCGATATTTCTCGATCATAAACAATCACTCAAACAATTAAACATATTAAAAACAATCGGAATTGATAAAAAATTAATTAATAACATTACAAAATGATTAGAAATGGTAATTAGAGATACTTAAATACAAAATTATTTACAGAAATCCTTTCAAATGGTGGAAAATTGTCCTGTAGACATCGTAACTTACATTAACACAAGTAATTACAAACTTTTAATAAATTCTCTTGCATCATTCGGTTCTTAAACATATTAAATGATCTTTAAATAATTTTCTTACCTAAAACAAAGTCTATATACACTTATTTACAAGAAATTACAAAATAAACATATCAAATCACTTTCAACCAAACATTAGCTCACTACAAATACTTCATACAGTATAATGCTATTCAAAATTCAGTTATTAGGGCTGTTACAACCCCTCCCCAGGATTCACTTAATTTTACACAGATAAAATTGATTGAATCCGTCACGAATCTAAGCAGGTTGAATGTACACATAATGCAGACACGAACAGATTACAATCAATCAACCATAATGACTTTTACAATGAACAAATACAATTCTTCATCACATACAACATCTGCACATAGTCCATGACACTGATTTTGTTTACAATAATTGTCTTTTCTCAGATCCAATCATTTTATCATTTACTGTGTTTACACAACAAACGTTCAATGCCATCACCTTAAGTTACAATTATTTTCACTCCAAATTACACACTTGATGTCTGCTTGTTAATTACACCAGTCTGTTTACATTTTACAGCTGATAATTTGTCACCAAAATGTAGAAAGTCACAACATCATGAAAATACCAAAAGTCTCTACACAAAACTGTCACAAATTATACATTGAAATGCTTACATCTGCATCTGAGCTTAAGTACTCACACAAACTATTTACATGCATCAATTGACATACTTATTTACAAATTAGACATTTACACATATAGTGGCACATTTCATAAGTGATCACTTATTCATAAAAGGGTTTTAGGGCTTCAACATTATACACACCCTTACATTTACCACTCTCAGGGTCAATTAGCTCATAAGAGTTTTTCCTTGGTATAGACTCTATCCTGAAAGGGCCTTCAAACAAACGGTTAAACTTACGAGTCTCTTGTCGCAAAGCTGACGACTTACTATGAACTTCAACTAACACCAAATCACCCATTTTATATTCTATACACTTCTGACCTTCATCATGCCTTTTCTTTCTCCTTGTTGCCTTTTCCTTTAAATTTTTAAGAGCTAAAGCTACCTTTTCCTCATAGTTGAAATTCTTTCTATTTGGAAAACTAACACATTCTCGAATTAATCTGTTAGCCGGTTTCTTAAACATCAGCTCAATGGGTGGTATTTCAGTTGTATCACTAGGTATAGAGTTAATTACATTTTCAAAATTTTCTACTTCACATGCCCACTTACTGTGTTGGTCTGTACAATATGTCCTAAACCAACGTCCAATTTCCCTCATTAGGCGTTCTACGGGATTTCCTGCTGGATGATAAGCAGAAGTATGTATAACCTCTATTCCTTCTTGTTCAAGTTTTTCTGTCCACACTTTACTAGTGAATTGCGGGGCATTGTCCGAAAGCACCCTCTTAGGTTTCCCTACCTTCTGACAGTATTCATCAATCACCTTTCTGACCAAAATTTTAGCCGTAGACTTCTTTACAGGGTAAAGTTTAACAAAATTGGAAAAAACATCAAATAAAACTAAAACTTGGGTCACCCCTCCCCGAGACATGGGTAGCGGGCCAAGAACATCAGCAGAAACTAATTCCAATACACTACTTGGGATGATATTTTGCATTTTCCCCACTCGTTTAACACTATCTATTTTAGATCTTTGACACACTTGACAAGATTTTAATAGCTTCGAAATCTTCCTTCTCATATTATAGAAATATGTATCTTCCCTTAACACTCGGTAACACTTGGATGGCCCATAATGCCCATAACTATAGTGGTGATGCCAAACAATTTTTTCAACCATACTTTCTGGAAGCCATAACTTCCAATCATCCTCATCTTCACTAGTCCTTCTAAACAATACTTCCCCATGCAAAGTATAATATTTCTGAAGCTTATCTCTGTGTTCTGGGCTATCAAGATTAGTTTTTACTTCTACTATAGCTACATCTTTGTCCTGTTCGTCTTTGATTTGTCGCAAGGAACACTTAACCTCAGTTTCATACGGTACTCCTTTTAGATAAGCAATTCTAACCTCAGTCTGTGGTCCTAGACATCGCTTTTCAGAATCTAGACCTAACGGTAGACGTGACAAAGCATCTGCAACTTGATTTTTACTAGCAGGTCTATACCGAATCTCTAAATTATATTCCTGCAGAACCAATGCCCAACGGGTTAACCGACTGTGGACTAACTTACATTCTAACAAAAATGAAAGAGCCTTATGGTCTGTATATACAATAATTTTTCTACCTAACAGTAGGTACCTAAACTTAGTCAAACCCCACAAAATAGATAAGGCCTCCCTTTCCGTAATTGTGTATCTAGTTTCAGCTGGTTGTAGTTTTCTACTGGCAAAGGCAATAGTCCTAAAATCCGGTTCTCCATTGATTTCCACTTCCTGGAAGACATGAACTCCTAAACCATAGTCAGAACTATCTGCGGCAAGGCAAAAATCTAGATCCCAATCTGGATAATAGAGGATATTGGAATTACATAAGTCATCTTTGATTTTTTGAAAATCTCTTTCACATTCTGAGGACCACACCCACCTGACACTTTTTTTTACCAAATCTCTTAAGGCTGAACTATTTAAAGCTTGTCCCTGAAGAAATCTCCTATAGTATTCACACAATCCAAAGAAACTCTGTAGTTGTTTCTTATCTCTAGGTCGGGGAAAATTCTTAATGGCATTTATTTTATCATTACTAGGCAAGATCCCCTGTGGTGTAATACGATGGCCCAAAAATTCAACCTCTTTTTGCAAAAATGTACATTTCTTTAACTTAATCGTCATACCCCCCTTTCTCAATGCTTCTAAAACTTTTCTAAGTAGCACCCAATGTTCTTCAAGTGTTTCTGACATTATAAGAATATCGTCTACGTATATCTCTACTTGTTCAAGCAATTCCTTTCCTAACACACTATCCAAAGCACGAATAAAGGTAGCCACTGAAATATTTAACCCAAATGGTAACACTCGAAAATTATAACAACGGCCATCAAATAGAAAGGCAGTGTATTTCCGGGATTCTTCTGAAAGCGGGACTTACCAATAGGACGCAGTCAAATCGATAGACGAAATATATCTTTTACCTTTAAACCTGTGCAACAACTCACTGATAGGTGGAGGATGATCCCGTTCTGTTACTAAATGCTTGTTTAATGTGCGAGCATCAAGAACTAGTCGCACAGATTTGTCCGGTTTTATTACCACAACCAAGGGATTATTGTAAGGACTCCTTGACCTCTCTATTACCCCCCACTCTAACATTCGATTTATTTCCTTATTCACTTCATCTCTTTTTGTCAAAGGGATTGGATATGGCTTAATAAAGAAAGGCTCTTCAGACTTTACAGTAAGCTTGCACTCATAATTTTTTATCAGACCTGGTTTGTCAGAAAATACGTCCCTATATTCTTCAATTAGACATTTCAGCGTTTCTTGTTGGTCTGACGGTAATAGTTTCATACTGTTTGGGTAATTAATAACGTTTCCTTCGCTTATCTCCTGACCTTCAATCATACTATTAATCTCATTACTCTGCCTTAACACATTTACACAAATCTGTGGTAATAGTTCGTCACAAACTCTAGCTACACCAGCATTCTTATATTTAACTTTCACGTGATCCACTTCTTGTATGCCTTTCCAAACAGTCTTCTCAAAATTAACCCAGTATTCCCCACTGTCTAATTTAATCCGTAAGTTACCTTCTCCACAGTCTACCAAAGCCTTTACTTTTGTAAGCCAATCCATGCCTAAAATGCAATTTACATTCAACTTAGGGACTACATACATGGGTATTTCTACATTTACAGTCCCCATACAACCTTCCATCAACATTTCCTGCTTAATTCTCTTACTACGAGAACCAGTAGCAGTAATAACTGTCATACTACTAACGGGTAATACTTCAATTTGATTGGTGCTTTCAATTTCATTAAATAATCCCTCAGCAAGGCAAGAAACCTGTGACCCGGTGTCAATGAGAGCATCTATTTGTTTATTAAACGCATTAATTTGCACTATGGGAACTTTATCTAAAACTTCATCCTTATCCTCTACCTCTTCCAATAAATCTTCTCGGGGATTATTCATAAAAATGGTATTAACGCTATAGCAGTTGGTACCTGGACCCACATTTTTGTCCACCACTGCGGGGCCCATCACAGGGGTGGTCTTTAGTTTGCCTGCCCCCCATGCTGCCTCTCCCTTTCAGATTGAGGGTTCTGTTCTCTCACTCCCCCATTATCATTCCTTCTTGCATAATTATTACGATCCCGTCCCCTGGATCTACCATCCCTTGACCCATTACCCCTTCTAGGGGGACTCCTGCTGCCCCTCCTATGGTGTTGATGGTGGTAATGTTGTTCATTGAATGACTCCTGGGCATCCAAGCGTCTCAACAATTCAGAAACTCTATCCACATTTACTACATCCAAAGTGGCAATTAAATTTCTTGTTTGCTGAGGTAGCCTAGCTCCTATCAAATCAATAAATTCCTCCTCTCCATAAGGATGGTCTAGGTACTTACAACGGATCCAACATTTATGGAAAAAATCATGTTGAGTTTCCCTACCAGGTTTATAGGGTCTACCAGTCATCAACTCTCTCTTTTCTTGAATCTGCCTGCTTGTCGACCAAAAATGTTTCAAAAAGTTTTCTTTAAACAGCTTGTAGTCAGTCACTTCCCTAGCTTGTCTATCACCCCATGCCCTAGCATAAGATTTTAGATGTTTACCCACAAGTGCAATTTTCTTACTATCGGGTAATAAATTAAAATAATCTGACCTTTCAAAATTATCTATAAATTCAATAGGATGAAGCCTACCACTATCATCATAGAATTCAAATTCTTCTTTTACATCGACACTGAAATTTGGATTACCTGTTAAGGGAACCTGACTTAATTGAATCTGTAACCCAGTAACCTTTTTTTCTAACAGATTTACATTACTTTCTAATCCATTCGCTAACTGTTCCTGCTGCTGCACCAATGTATTAATATTTAATCCCACCTCTTGTCTCAACTCATTGACCCTTTGAACAGCTTTACTATCACTGGCTTGGAATAAAGCAACATATTCCTGCTTCATCTTATCACAATTTTCACTGACTTCTTTATGAATCAAATTTACACATTCAGTCTTATTCTGTTCACAAATTTCTGTAACTTTTTCAAATTTCTCCTGACATTCAGTTACTACCTTCCCCAATTTAGAATCTAAATTGTTAATATCCTCCTTGAATTGAGAGCTAAAACCCTGAAATTGCTCTGCGATTTTAACATCAAAACATTTAGTCAAATCAGAGAATGTTTTATCATTGTTTTGTTGCAGTTGAGAAAACTGATCATTTATTACAGCAAACTGAGAATTAATTTCAGAAAATTTGCTATCAAATTTGGAAAATTTATTATCAAATTTGCCATCAATTTCGGAAAACTGAGACTTAATTTCAGAAAATTTGCTGTCATTATCACTTATTAACTCATTTCTAAATTCAGAAAATTTAGCGTCAAATTTGGCTACAAAAGATTCTAAAAATGCTTGCAGGTTCTGATTATCAGCCATTTTTAGTAATTAGCAAAATCAATATAAAAAACAAAATTAAGTAAAATTAAAATCTTTCCAATCTGTCACACTATAACATGCAAAAGAAATCACTTGAATATTCAATGCCGTACTTACAGTTATTCCTCACTTTTGTATCACATTAAATTTCACTTAGAAGCACTTAATTAATCATTAAACACCACACTGACTTCAAACACTTAACCACACTTTTCACAATTCACTGTAGGAAGACGATTTTGAGGCCGAAGGAAATCCACTCGTCGTCGGAAGATTACAACCGATTCCCGATGGAAAAATCTCCGCCTTAGGCCGAAGAAGGTCCGCTTGCCGTCAGATCCGTGTCGTAGCCGGTCGAAATTTTCTCGCACGTTATTTTCGCTTATCGCCGATAATCCGTCGCAATTTCTGCAGATTCTTTTTAGAAGATAAACATCCCACAGATGTTTAAGAACTTCTCGTCCTGTCACGGTCGCCATGTTATGGTTCTTTGGTGGTTTAATAACTGCTTTAATTAATTAATAAAGTCCACCAAAAAAAACAACGTATGTTGATGCTCGTTTATTTTCAATCAAAACAAGTCTGCGACATTCACAAGCATAGTTGTTACAATCCAAAGATGCAATACTGACTTACTGAATGAAAACTTGCATGAATGTCTCTGTAACACTGAATGAATACTCTGTCCAGGCGATCTGTTTATATAGAGTCTATCGAATTTACGAGAATTCTTCAAAGGCATCCGCCCGATATTTCTCGATCATAAACAATCACTCAAACAATTAAACATATTAAAAACAATCGGAATTGATACAAAATTAATTAATAACATTACAAAATGATTAGAAATGGTAATTAGAGATACTTAAATACAAAATTATTTACAGAAATCCTTTCAAATGGTGGAAAATTGTCCTGTAGACATCGTAACTTACATTAACACAAGTAATTACAAACTTTTAATAAATTCTCTTGCATCATTCGGTTCTTAAACATATTAAATGATCTTTAAATAATTTTCTTACCTAAAACAAAGTCTATATACACTTATTTACAAGAAATTACAAAATAAACATATCAAATCACTTTCAACCAAACATTAGCTCACTACAAATACTTCATACAGTATAATGCTATTCAAAATTCAGTTATTAGGGCTGTTACAATGTGATTTAGGTAAAAGTTCGAAATTTCAATCTTTTTCGGGGATTTATGAAAAGAAATTATATTCAGAATAAAGTTTATTTAAAAATAAAGATTTCTAGAAAAGTTCTATTTCAAAATATTAAAGCATTTAATAGTAATAAAATAAAACGGGTTTTGGCGCGAGTAAGCGCTTGGACGAAAATGATGCAATTGCTCGGCATTCGCTTGAAATGATATTTATAAAAATTCGTAATAAATCAGGAAATGGACTTAGAGATTCCAAATTTTTACAGTAATAGTTTTTCATTAGGGAAATTTGTTTAGAGTTATTTTCAAGTCGATATTCGGAATATTTCAAGACATTAAATTTTATTTTCGAGTTTTATACCACTTTCAAAAATAGGTAAAATTCTTTATTTAATATCAGAGTATAGATGAGCAATAGGAGAGTAGCATTAAATTTGTTTCAGCTCAATAGGAGCAATATTTCGGAAGTTATGGCAATCAAATCTTTATGACTCTTTTCTGGCTAAACTATTATAGTTACAAAATTTTTATAATAACTTAATTTGACGTTCGTAATAATATCTTGCTACTACCAAAATTTCAGAGAGCTAGGATTATTTTTATTGTCATGATCAAATTAGATTTCGCAACATTTGTCCGAAACTGATCAGCTATCACATCAAATCCCTGGGAAAGTCGAGATAAGGAAATTCTCACGGTCCAAGAAGAGGCGATCCTATATATACCCCCTCCATAGCCTAAGCGCGCGCATTCTAGAAGCAGCAGTTAGTCAATGTAGACGCATTATGTAGTAAGGTGGCCAGCTCTGGGCTCGTGGCCCGGCAAACTGCTAGTTTGTTCAACATCGGTAGAAATTTTGTCAGCATGGGGAAGTTTTATTCTGAAAACTCATGTAGCTGAGAAATAATGGTAGCGTAGGGTTCGGTCGTGGTCGAATGGTCAGTCGAATCTGTAAAGTAAATTTGGAAAGGTTGTCTGATTGCCTGTGCAGTACTTTGACTTTGTAACATTTTGAAGAATATATTCATCTTAGCAGAAGTGAACTTTCATCATTGAACTATCACCTTTCCCTAGTTTCTTGGTTAAAACTACGGTGGCGACTGTGTTAAGAACTAAGTCAGTACTGCAATTCATTAGGTTTGCACGATCACAGTTAAGATGCAAGGTTGTGCACCAACCCCAGCACAATCTAAGTTTCTTACAAGATAAATGGCTCAAGATACAAAAAATGCATTTTAGAAAAATTAACATTTTTGCCCTTTAAGGTTCGAATTACGAAAAATTCCTTTCTTAGAAAATAATGTTACCACGGTGGAGATCTTAGTCTTTAATATGATATCTCATTTATCTGTATTGGTTAGATATCAAGGGAGATAGATAGCTTGTAACACAAAAATGCGTTATAGAAAAATTTATACTTTTTCCCATTAAGGGTTGAATATATATATATATATATATATACAGGGAGCATTCCAAAAGTAATGCAATTATTTTTATTAAAAGTAATTTATTGAACAGATTTGCACAAACACTTAAAATTCTCCAAAGTACTGTCCTCGGGCCTCTACACATTTTTTCCAGCGACTATGCCATGACTGGTACGCGTCTTGGAAGGCGTCTTCAGGGACCTCTCGTAAGGTCATCGTCACGGCTGATTGTATCTCTTCTATAGATGAAAAACAGGTTCCTTTCAGGGCTGCCTTAATGTGAGGGAATAAAAAGAAGTCTGCTGGTGTGACATCAGGACTGTAGGGGGTGGGGCAGCGTTGGCACCTGCTGTTTTGCCAGGAACTCGCGAACTCGTAGCGTGTTGTGGCAAGGCGCATGGTCGTTATGGAGTTGCCAGGTAGCGGAGATGTCTTTTCTCATCCTGATTACCCTTTTTTGGAGTCTTTCCAGCAAGTTCAGTTCACTGGCAACCATCTTGATCCTCAATCCACGGTCAGAGTCCAACAATTGTCTAACACGAGCCTTATTGTTGTCGGTTTTGTTGGTTGTCGGCCGCCCAGATCGTTGTTTGTCTTGAACCTCTTCCCAGTCCTCCTTAAAGGCCTTTAATCTCCTCGAAACTTGTGAGTAGGACAGAGCAGAGTCTCCATAAGCCTCACGAATCATTTTGTTAGTCTCCTCAAAAGATTTTTTTCAGTTTGGTGCAAAACTTAATGTTGCTCAATCGTCAATTCCATTTTTTTCGTGACAGGGTCGGCGCACAGAGGTTCATAATAACTGACGTCCTGCCACTTCCACAGCTTCAAGAGCACTGAAATTGGTGTCATGCCAAAGCTTAGCGTCCCTCCCACCTACTCCAAATGGTTTAATCCCAATCGGACCAATAGCGGCGGCGCAGGAATTTCAATTGCATTACTTTTGGAATGTCCCCTGTATATATATATATATATATATTACTTGATTTTAGTTTTATATGAGGATTTCACTATTTTTCTTAGAATTTCATGCTCTACTTAATTATTCATATCTTGTCTTTGACAAATTCCTATTTCTTGCTTATGTTTTATGTAACTTTTGGTGTGATACTTAATTTTATTTTCAAACTGTTGTCATATTATTACTTCCTTTTAATAAAACTTTGATTTGACTTTATTTTTAATTTTGTAGCTACTTTATTTTAAAATTCATGTTTATATATACCTCTAAAAACATACTTAGGATTTACAGATTAACTCGAATTTTGGTCAGCAATTCTACCTCAATGCTGACAATGTGAAACCATACATTTTTATCTTTTTAAAAAAGAGTTTTTTTTATAGTGTAGTGGGTATTGTATTGTATGCGCCCATGTGAACTAGCTACTTGCTTATGTCAGCACTTGCTCGTAACCACACCACAGATAAACCCGAAATCAGTGTAATGACGCTTTAATGCATTCCTGCTGTACTAATGGGGTTGCCTCGAGGTAAGTTGGAATGGCTTCCCCCTTCACTAAAAAAATTTAAAAAATCCTATGTAGTAGACTGGAAATCCTAAACCTTGTGGTATGTTAGAACACCTTAAACTCCACCCATAAACATTGGCTTTATAAGCCAGAATATCTCAGATTCTGTAAGTAAATATCTCTAATCAGGCTAGAAAACTTTTGTCGCTAGTAAAAATCTTTGGTTCTTGACCAGTGCACATCAACCAACATATCAGTGTAGTGGACCAGACTTCTCCAGGATTCACCAATATTGTGAGACAGAGATGTTAAGTCAGTTGATAAAGACCACACATTGGACAACACCCGTCAGCCTCCACTACCAGTAAAGAGGATCATTTCTGTCTTCAATGACAGACAAGCCTCTTGCAACAGTTCACAAAACCTCACTAACTGTGACCTGCGCCAAACTTGGCAAGGAACTTGACTACCTGAAACGAAAAATACTTTCTTGAAGCTGGTAAGGGAACACTTGAGTCTTAAGGAATATAAATAGGTTCAGCATCCTCTTTAGTCTCATTTAAGTCTCTCTTAGTTCTGGAATAAAACCGGCATATTTTTTATTTTCTTTGTTTTTCTGTGTTCAATATGTATTGTTCCAAGCAATTTTCTCTATGAACAATGGGGCCTGCTCCCTTCTCTCGTAAGTGTGCACCTCTGTTTCCACATTATGATTCACCATCACATAGAAGGGGATAATAACTGTCATCCTTGTCAGTTCCATTGAACAACTTGCGAACACCATATTCTGTCAAATTTATTTCAAGTAGCTTTTCTGGAAATACCTCTTTCCAGGCACATCCACTACCTTCCTTTCCTGTAACAAGAATATTCATGAACACTTGACCTTTCATCAGTTTTACTTTCTCCTTCTGAAAATGATAGCTGAGCAACAATATTCGTACTTGGCATTTTGAAGGGCATAGCTTCAATTGCACTAGTGACCATCCAGATTTTGTTTTTCTATGGTTTTCCAAAATCACTCCAGGTGAATGATACAATAGTTCCTTAAAAAGATCATAGCTGAATTCCCTCCTTCATGAACTCAAAAAGGCTTTAAGCTTGGGGAAACAATTCCTGTTGCCTTTGTTAGTTGTAGATATGTTCTATCCATCCATCACATTACCTACCACTGAGGTCATACTAAATATATTTCTAAAACAGATTCTTCTCTTTCTTTAAAAACCACTAATACTTTGGTAAAATTTGAATCTTGTTTACAATGGTTCTATATATTCAAACTATAAGGCTACACATTATATGTGGTAATATTAATTATTTATGTCATCCATCGAAATACTTTCTTAAACTTCTCAACCATTCTTAGGCGAATCATTGCCACTTACAAGGTAAAGCTGTTGCATTGATATTTTACTTATTATCTCAGTATAACAGTTTCTAATGGTCTTATGAAACCAGATTGTCCTTATCTTCCCCATGCTTTCTACAATAATCTGAATGCCCTCTTTTCTCTTCAGTTTCCCAGCATAGCAATATAAAATTCTAGTTGAATCATTCAATGGCTCTTCTCTTAGAATCCTTCTTTGCTGATATTAATTCCTTATTTTGTCATTTTATTAGATCTCTTATTGCCCTTTTACCCCTTGTGTTAGCTTTTGCTCTGAGACCCAAATTTGAGCTTCGTGTATACTTAAATAAACATTGATAGCACAGTTTATTTGTTGCATCCATCATATTTTTTACCTCCACCACCATTTTCCCTTGTTTGATTTATGTTGGCTTAAGTTATTTCTGGGAACTGTGATTAACTTTAAATTTATTTGTCTCATTTTCTTGTGACTGAAATCCTTCAGTTAGAAATTCTGGTAAATAATTAGGTTAGTTTCCCTGCATATGTTTGATTTAAATTTACAAATGCTTTTGTAAAATCATTCTTTTAATTTATAAACATTTTATTCCAGGTGAAAGCAATTTTGTGGAGGAAGAAACAGCAATGATAGTGCCTAAAGACAGCCCCTATTTAAGCATGATAAATCAAGAGTAAGTAAATCATTCAGGTTTCATGCTAAATGAACTGCATTGATAGTACTTAGAAGATCATGTCAATTCTTGTAAAATTAGTGCAACAAGACATACAACAGAGAGAGTGGAATGGCAGGCACATTGGGAAGTCTGTGTAAAAATAAGGAATCAGCTATAACAGGAACATCTAAAAATGGCATTTAAAGTGACAGTAAAAAAGCTGTTAGTACTCAAAATAAAGAAGGATAGGGAAAGTAAGCTGATTACGCATCCCACAAGAAGGCAGGAGGGCTACGACAAACTCAATAACATTGACACACTCTCTCTATGTACCTTTATCATGATCTGATAGGCCAGAATTAAACCATGTGTGAGTGGAGACTTTCCCGGCGTATCGATGCAACAAAAACTTCTCGGGTGTCCCGCCGGATGGTGGTGTAAAAACACAATGTTTCGACAGCTGACTCTGCTGTCTTCATCAGGTATCTGGAAGTTGTTCTCAGCTGACTGTCTCTGGCTTGACTGACTTGAACCTCCTTTATACCTTCAGCTGGAAGGCCCACTCGCTCTGGTTGGTCGAGAGCATTGGCTTTATACGTGGCCCGCTGCGGCCACCACTGGCGCCACTTGCTCCTTCCCACGTGGATGTGCTGGTGGTCCGATATTGCATCAAAGAAGATGATTTTTTTGCACTAAATGTACAGACAAAGTATATTGTTCTTACCATCGTTAATTCAACAGAAAGTCTCACTCTTATTTGGGAAAGGAAGGATTTGATGACTGGAGTTACTTATCAGAGCATTTCAAAACTCGCAAAATTTTCTCAAATCACCAGCACACCATGCTCAGTTGGATAGAATAGTTGATTCAATTAAAGAACTTCAGTGTAATAGACAAGCATTTGTAAATACAGATTGAAGATGAATAATCATGGTGGGCAGCTATCCTCAAATGAATGGCATCCAAAGTATTCTTTTTAACATGCAATACTTTCTTGAGAGGAACTTTGGATATGAAACATTAAATACTCCTAATAATGGTAACTTCATGGATATATTGCAACTGCTAGGAAAATATGACCCTATGATGATGGAGAATCTCCACCGTATTGCTGATAAGGAGACTAATATCTATTATATTGGCAAATGTATTAAAACGAATAAAGTTCATAAAAAAATTTTTGACTATGCTTAAGTCATCTAAATACTTTTCTATCATACTGAATTGAACTCCTGATATCAGTAAAGTTGAAAAATTATCATTTAAATTGCTTTTGTTGACACTAATGAAGACAAAGTCTAAGTTCAGAGTGTTTAGTAACTTGCAAGCCTGTAAGAGACTCTTCGGAACCTGGGAGCTAGACTGATTGGCCTGTTTATCGATGATACTTTGCAAAAGTTCGATTTGGATATGAAAGATCGAAGAGGATAAAGATATGACAATGGATCAAATATTATAGGAGGAAACAAAGGTGTCCAAAGCAGATTTCTGAATATCTTCGAACATAGTTTACTCCAAGTAACTGTCATTAAATTTGGTAATTCAGCTAAATCAGTTTCCTTGTTCAGATTTCTTTAAAGAATATTTGTTCCATTCTCTCAGTCAACAAATTTATGTAAACTGGTATCCGAGCACTTAGAAGGACTATTACCAAAGAAATTTGCGAAACTCATTTGGAGAATAGAGTTTCTAGTCTTGCTGCAGTTCTTTATCATTACTCTTCAGTTAATGAAACACTTCCGGAAACAAATTGAAACAATGGGAGCCTTGTCCCTGAGTTAGATCATGGAGCAATTTGAGTTCATAGTTAAAATGGCGACTTGGTACAATATATTGTCTCAAGTAAATATTAGGAGTAATACCATTCAGACTGAAAGTTGATATATGAAACATTTTACAATTGCTGGAAAACAGCTCAGAATTTGAGGAAGAGTGTCAGGGTTATTCATCTATTCTGATAATAGCCAAAGAAATGCTTCTCAGACTGGGACATATCCTATTATTAAGCCAGTCAGAACCTAAATAAAGTAGAGATTTTTTAACTACAAGGCCATAGAAGAGATAGCAACAGGCCCAAAAAAATTGTTTGCAATGAACATGCTTTAGCATAAGATCAATACAATTGAGAATGTATCGGTCACTCAGTTTACAAAACTATCAAATTTAATGATACAGTGTTGTTCTTACACATTACAATTCTGAAAAGTCAAAACTGGAATAATCATGGGCAATTTTAGAAATAAGTTTAACTGATTGAGAAAAATGTTACACATCTGGTTGTGAATTGGTTGAGGAACTTTCTAACTAAAACTATTGTTGAGGGGGGCTTGAAGCACTAATAAAAGTTCAACTTATTAAACAAAATGGTTGGCAGGATATATTTCCGAATATTTGGACAGCTCTTCGAATTTTGCTAACCTTATCTGTACTTGTTGCTAAAGGAGAACGAAGTTTCAGTAAATTAAAACCTATCAAAACTTATTTATGGTAAACTTAGATTCAAGATAGACTGTCAGATCTTGCAATTTTATATATAGAAAATAATATTGCCCTAGAGCAAAAGTGAGAAAGGTGGCAATGATTTGGTGGTTGTGATTTTATTTCCTCATTTGTATGTTTTAAAAATATATGTATAATTTAAAAACTATGTAAATTCGGTGTATATGTGATGTGAGCATAGTAGCTTAAATAAACCTTTTCAAACATGTAGTGTTTCTTTTACAGTTGTTTCTCATTCATACCACTGCTATCCTATTCTAATCTTTCTGTGGTTTGAGTTGTTATTTATATGGTATATAAAGACTATTTTCTGCCCGTGGCTTTGCTCAAGTGGAATTCATAACACATTCATATATGTATTCGAATCCCACCGAAACTACTTTTTTGATTGTGATAAAAGTAGATAGCCAATACATTATTTCAAATTTTATCCTAAGCTGTTGACGCATTTCGATGTAAAACAGTATTAAAAATCGAAGCAAACAAACTTTTACATTTATAATATTAGCAGGATGTAAAAAATATATTTTATCTTCAGTCTGTCTGGTTGGACACCTTAATCACGAATTAGTGTTTGCAGAATTGGGGCACCACATTGAAATCTCATACCACCTGAAAACTTGATAGTGGCACTCCTGTTAAACATGGATGCCAAATACTTTGTTTCAGTCATCATTACATTTCACTTGCACCCTTCACTCCTTCCCACAATTCGCTCCAATCATGATATGTGCTTGTTCAAATTTGAAATAGTACTGAGCACCAAGACTATTTTTCTGGACTAATTTAGCCTCAAGCCCTGATTTATCATCACTTATTGTTGTTTCTGATGCAACACAAATATTGTTATCAAAATTTCTTCCAGTCATTTTGATACGAGATATATTAAGTAACCAGCTAGTGCCCATGACTTCATTCATGTTTATCAAGAATTTTTAAGGTTTTTATGTTTTCACAGAACCTTAAATATTTCCACTTCTCAGGATTATGACTTCTTGAGGCAGTTATGTTATGAAAGCATAGACTACTGTGGGTGATGTCTGCTGTTTTAGTGAAGCCACATCAATTTATTAAAATCAAATATTTTAGCCATAATGTTGTGAGTTTCATAGGATTGGTGTGTCTGTAATTGCTGATACCTATATATAACAGCAGGAAGTGAAAGCTCGAGTGTACTAACTGCCTGCGGTGACATCACAGAGGTTACTGTGCACAGATCAGTCAATCAGTGTTTTCTCACTAGATATGACCAAATATAGTGAAGATGTAACCCATGTTTGTGGATTTCTTCCGTATTTATATCAATTCCCTTACTTGCAGCATCATTGGCAGAGATCAACAAAAAAAGAAGAGCTGCTGTCTCATGTTCAGGTCTCCTGCAAAGATATCCAACAAGCATCCTTACAAGTGTCAAAGGCAGGAGGGAGCATTTGCAATCGTCAGATATCTATCAAATTCTTTATAGTTGCAGTTAGGTATACATTGGTGAAACAGAACCCACCATTAAGGAGAGGTTCAATGACCGTGTCAGTTATTTAAAAAATTACTTCAGTAAGTCTGCTTTAGGTCAAGGTATATTACATTTTATTTGACAAAACTAGCATTGTGATTAAAGATAGCAGATGGTGGCCTAGGCAAGTAAGTGAAGCGCTAGAAATTCAGAAGAGATCCAGCAACATGAGCATTGATAGTTGGTTACAACATGACTATATTTGGTTATATTTACTTAGAAAATGCAAGATCAACAACTGTATCCAACATTCTATGCAGGGCGAAGGAATCTCCATGACATCACCGTAGTTGATCAGCATACATGTTTCCTACAACTATATATACCTGACAGCAACAACAGACCCAGCAGTCCTTTGACGGAAGTCACAGCATGATAGCTAAAATGTTAGGTCTTAATAAATCAGAGTGGCTCCTCCTGGGGATACAAAATAATAATAAGTATTATGCTCAGTCTAAATATTGTTCATTCTGGACATCTTATAAATACCCTCCATTCCTTCTTTCATACTGCTCTGCCATTTTATGATGTACATACACCTGTGGAGGACTATAATAATAGTATAACCTGCCAGTGTTGCTGTGCATGTTAAAGTGGAGAGAGGTACAATGGACTGAAAATCAAACCCTAAGCCCAGAATACTGACTGTCCCAATTGTGATTTTTTAGGTCTTATGCCATAATCACCCTCACAAATGCTAGAATCATTTCCAATATCTGCCTCATAAACTACACATCTCACAGACACAACACACTTACCATACAGAACACAAACACAATTTTTAGGCAGATGCCAACATTGAGCTCTCCAATTAGAATTAGTTCCCTCAATGAAGGAGGAAGACTCTGGGAACAGAAACTTTTTCATCAAGATGAGCTGAAACATACAAGTGTCTTTGAGCACCAGAATCCATGCACTAAGTAAAGAAAACCAACAGTATACATAAGGGCACCATTGGTGAATTTTTTTTATAGCTACATGGCCAAATATTAGTAGTTTGAATTTGACCCACATAGAGATTTGGTGTAAAAATGAATTATTTTTTTCGTAACATCATCATTTTACAATTTTGCTAGTTCACATTGGTAAGAATAGCCTATATATAATTTACAAATGGACAAAATGTTTGTGCAATCTGTAATACCTCTGTTAAAAGCACACTACTGAAATTTACTAGTAGCAGTACTTGTATCCTAGAAGTGATTCCCTACCTTTCTCTTGCTTTCCTACATGCAGGTCTTTTCCTACACTATCTGCTAAGTTTCGTCTGCACATTTCTGACAAGATCAGCATTTTATAACTATCCAGCATATTGTGATGATATATTACTAGACGACCCACGTGATAATTTTGCAAATAAAATAAATAGTTAGGTTGGAGGTTTGTAATAGGATGAAAGAACCACCACCTCATTTGTTTGAATTGTTTATTTGTTTAGTGTAATGGGTACCTAACAAAAGTTGATGCAAGTGAAGCAGTTTATTAATATATCTGTGATACGACGGCGGTTTGAAAAGTTCTCGGAATTACTGCTAGATGTCAGTGCTAGAGCAACAAGGTACCCGCGCAATAATCACTCATCCTTTGTGAGTGAACACGTGGCGTGTCAGTGCTCTAGCTGCAGGAGTGTGGTAGTGACTACTCTTTGCTGTTGTTCCCGCATAGTGATTTGTGACAAAGGAAAAAACTGAGATTCGAGCAGTGATTAAATACTTTGTAAAGAAAGGTATGAAAGCAAAGGAAATTCATGCTGACTTTCAGAACACACTAGGGGACTCTGCTCCTTCATTTTCAACTGTTGCCAAGTGGAACAGCGAGTTTAAATTTGGTCGGGAGAGCTTGGATGATGATCCATGTAGTGGACGGCCAAAAAGTGCTACGACCCCAGAATTTATCGCAAAAGTGCATAAAATGGTCATGGAGGATCGTTGACTGAAAGTGTGGGAGATTGCTGAAGCTGTAGGGATGTCTTCTGAATGGGTATATTATATTTTAACCGAAGAATTGGGTACGAAAAAATTATCCGCAAGATGGGCGCCGCAGCTCTTGACACTGGACGATAAACGCTCCAGATTGGAAATGTCCGAACAAAGTTTGGCCCATTTTTAGAGCAACCAACAAGATTCTTTGCGCCAGTTTGTGACTACGGATGAAACTTGGGTCCACTACTATACCCCAGAGACAACACAGCAGTCAAAGCAGTGGAAACATACTGATTCACCACCACCAAAGAAAGCAAAGGCAGTGCATTCGGCCGGAAAGGTCATGGCCTCAGTTTTCTGGGATGCAAAAGGCATTCTGCTGATAGATTATCTTCCTACTGGCCAAACAATCACGGGGCAATACTATGCAAACCTCCTAGACCAATTACAGGAAAAGATACGTGAAACAAGGCCTGGTTTGGCAAGGAATAACGTCATCTTTCATCAGGACAATGCTCCGCCGCACAAAAGTGTTATTGCCATGGCAAAACTTCATGAACTGAGGTACGAATTGTTGCCACATCCACCTTATTCACCTGATTTGGCACCATCAGACTTTCATCTATTCCCCAAGCTGAAAAATTTCCTCGATGGACAGAGATTTTCTACAAGGGAAAAATTGACAGCCGAAATGGAGAGGTATTTTGCAGGCCTGGAGAAATCTCATTTTTGAGATGGGATCAAGGCATTGGAACATCGCTGGACCAAATTCATTAGTCTACAGAGAGACTATGTGAAAAATAAAAGCAGTTCCACCGAGGTAAGATACTTAATTCTAATACATTCCGAGAACTTTTCAAACCACACTCGTATGTGCTACTGCTAGCTAGCGGCTTGGCTTTGAACTGTCTCATGCACACAACATTCACAGTTATTACTTTTGCCCTTTAAGGGTAAAATTCCGAAAAATTTGGTTGCCTGAGTGGAGACCTTAATCTTTTAAATGATACCTCAACAATACCCATGTCAGTTAGGTGTCAATGATGTGACCAAAGTAGAGACCTTAATCTTTAATATGATAGCTCATTTATCTATTTTGGTTTGATATCAGGGGAGATATGTGGCTCATGATAAATAAAAATTATAATAAAAAATGTTACGGATACAATTATAATTTTTCCCTTTTAGGATGGAATTCAAAAAAAAAAATCCTGTCTTAAAATCTGATTTGATCAAAGTGGAGACCTTAATCTCTAAAATAATACCTCATTTCTCAATTTCAGTTAGATATCAAGGGAGATAAATAGCTCAAGACAAAAAAAAAATACATTATGGAAATAATTACAATTTTGCCCTTTAAGGATCAAATTCTGAAAATTTCCTGTCTTAAAATATGATGTGATCACAACAGAGACCTTAATCTTTAATACCTGTGCCCTTTAAGGTTCGAATTCTGAAAATTTCTTTTTAAAATATGATTTGGCCAAAGCGGAGACCTTAATCTCAAAAATAATACCTCGTGTTTCAATTTTGTTTAGATATCAAGGGAGATACATAGTCTGTAACAAAAAAATATGTAATGGAAATAATGGTAATTCTGCCCTTTAAGGGTCGAATTTCGAGAAATTTATTTTTTAAAGAATGGTGTGACCAAAGCGAAGACATTAATCTATAAAATGAAAACTCATTTTTCTATATTGGTTAGATATCAAAGGAGATAAATGGGTTGTGACACAAAAATCCATTGTAGAAATATTGATACTTTTACCTTTTAAGGGTCTAATTGCGAAAAATTCAATTCTTAAAATATTATTTGATCAAGGCGGAGACCTTATTCTCTAAAATAATACCTCATTTATCAATTTTAGTTTGATATCAAGGGAGATATATAGCTTATGTAAAAAAAAAAAAAAATGTTATGGGAATAATGGTAATTTTGCCCTTTAAGGGTCGAATTCAGAAAAATTTCTTTCTTAAACTATGATACGGCGGAGATTTTAATCTTTAAAATGAAACCTCATTTATCTATACTGCTTACTAGGAAGATAGATGGCTCGTGACACAAAAACACGTTGCAGAAATATTGATATTTTTGCCCTTTTATGTTTGACTTCCAAAAAATTCCTGTCTTAATATATGAGGTTACCAAAGTGGAGATCTTAATCTTTAAAATGGTAATTCAATTAATGATTTCAATTATGTATCCAGGGAGATAAATGGCTCGTGATACAAAAAACAGCATTTAGAAATATTGACATTTTTGCCCTGTAAGGGTCGAATTCAAAAAAATTACTTTCTTAAAATATGATGTGACAAAAGTAGAGAAATAATATGTATGATTATATCAGGTCAGGGAAAGAAACAAATACTCACCTGTCTGTGTTTTTGACCCTGCAGAATACGACATATAAAACAATCAGGTTTATTGGAAAAATGGGAATCAGATGCCCGTCTGCCCAAGGACCGGTGCTCGCAGGTATCAACTGCATCAGCTGACATTTCTAAGCACAAAGTCAACTTGGATGACATGCAGGGATGTTTCTTTTTACTTTTTTTGGGTAAGAATGTATATGTACACTGCAATCTTTTTATTACCCTTTTTATGAGACTTTCAATTGTTGAAAGAGCCATTGCATATAATTTAATATTCTATTCATTATTAAATGTATGGATGAGTGTAAGGAACTGCTTAATTTTTGTGCAAAGGTGTTGCAATAAAAAACTTGAAAGTGTTGATGTAAGAACTACAAGTTTTCTTAAATTGTTTCAGATGAATATGTATAAATTTTGACTTATTGAAAAGACATTTTACCAATAAATTATGATAACTGATTTTATATAATCTGCTGTGACATATACTCAGCTCAGAGACATTTCTACTAGGTCTTAGAGGAATTTTCAGTTATACTATTTTCATTATCAATCAAGATCAAAATAATGTTTATAATTTGCGTACCCTGGGATTATTACCAAAGTAAGGATATAAAACTTATCAATAAACAGTAATAATTATTCTTTAATCTCACAAAATTAAAAAATATGTTGGGGGAATGTTAACTTAATGAATCAAACTCCAAATGAATGCATCAGCATGAATATCTCACAATTTATCATCTTCCTAAAACAAAATTCAAATAGAATATGTATTGCAATCAAAATTTAGAATGGTGATACAATTAAACAATCTCTTAGCAGGTCATTATTATCATGAATATATAGAGTAATGAGACTATTCTAAATGTGTATATGTGGAGCAGGGTCTGAGCACCGCCGATGACAACAGCACATCGGATGGCAGAGTGGTTATTGATTGTTTGTCCATCGGGCATGCTATTAACTAGACTCTCCTGAACTGACTTCTTCTTCTTTTCTCTTGAAGTTCTTCCTTATCATGATTATGTTTTTCTTGTCACTGACACCAAATAATCTTTATATATACAATCCTAGGTGTGCTTAAACCGCATCATCATGGACAAACCACTGGATCAATTAAGGCCATTTTCACACAAAATGTTATTGAGATATTGTGAAAGGTTTTTTTTTTAATCAATCATTCTGATCGATGGTACCTAAGTATAATTCCTATATTTACTATTACGTAATGTTTAATGTCATTAACAAGCAAAGATAGGGATATTGAATAACTTTGGTTCAAACTTATATTATTAAGTGAACTAACATCCGGAATTATTTTCTACCAGACAAGAGAAAGTAAGGACTTTTAATTACCAGAGGAAGTATATCAGAACCTAAAAGAAATATTTTCAAAACCGGTAATCATACGATAACAGTTATGGTCTCTGATGACACCACAGTGTGTTGACTGCCAAGTGGTTATAGATTAATTGTTAATCGGATCTGTTATTAACTAATCTGTCCCAAACTGACTTCTACTTCTTTCTCTCGACATTCGTCTTTATCAAAATGACAATCTTCTTGTTGCTGACACCAGATAAAAAAGTATAAAACAGAATTACCATAAATTGATTAGGTTACCAATAGTATCTAAGTACATTTTAAAGATATATGTCTTTGAAATATGGAATGGATTGAGCTCTTTGTGACCCAAGTGTTTGGTCTGATATTGACAGATTATGCGTTGCTAATTAAGAACACTTGCTAGATGCAACTAGTTCATATTTATTATGAGTCCGTAATATATTCTTATTCACATACATAAAATACACAACTGTAGCTCCTGTCCTTACAGCCCATTAGACTAATACCGCAGCTAGCTAGAATTCAGACAAGTATTGCGAAAATGTTGTAAAGTGAAGCTAATCAGAAGTAAACTCATTAATATGCACACATATTACTGTAGTCTCTGCGAGTCCACCAGTGACTGCTGCCATGCACTCACCATGGGAAACACCAATACGCTATCACACACCAGTTTCATGTTCAATTGCTGGCCTCCTGCTTGCCTCCTTATATTGAGCTAGATTTATGAACAAAACTATGAAATATTGAAGATTATTCGTTCCTTTACACTATTATATGATGTTAGTCAATTGGGCAATGACAGGGTGATATTTCTTGTCATGATAGACAAAGATATTAGATTACAATATCAGTGAAGTGGCCAGTGCAAGATGTGTCGATCTGCAATCTCGGAACAGCAACTCCACTCTGCGATGATCAGACAGCAAAAATTGAAGAACAAATGACACTTATCTGACAATGGATACTTTCTGGATTGTAAAGAGTATGTGAGTCAGATTGTCTCCTGCTGCAAAATACACGATCACACTGCACTGTACCACAATCTGATCAGTACCTGAGTAATACTTCTGAATACAAAAGATTACACCAGATATAGCAGGTCTTAGGGATGTAAGGGTTTGGGTGAGACTGTTTTAGCCTCTTCGAATCAAATGTCAACCTGTCCTTCATGTGGTGCAGAACACTAGCATGGATCAGATGAATCCTTTATAGGATGGGCATATTAGAAAAAATTAAAAAGGAAGAAGTTAGGTATTGTTGGATTAGTGAATCGAAGGTTTCTGGTCTGAGGAATACATAATAATTAATACCAAGGTTGTCAGTGGAGTTACTGGTGTGAGATTTATAATATAATTTAACTGCGGTGGAGTGCTTCCTCTGGTGGCAATTTCCCTAAACTCCCATTTTTCCCATTTCCTTTTCCAACCAACTTTTTTCCTCTACTAATTCCAACTTTAAATTCTTCTAGCAATTTTGGTAACTTATTCATTCTCACGGTAATTTATTCCAATTCCTGATGCTCTTACCTACAAAAGAAAAATTCCAACACCCTTATGTGTGAAATCAAGTGCCAATTTGTGGTCATGGTCATCTATTCCTTTCCATGCATCTCTTTTAATTCTTTCACCAATATCTTTTCATGCCTCATCACCACCTTGAACACTCCCATGATTCTCTTCACCCTTTTCCTGTCCTGCAATGAATCTCATTCCAGCTCCTTTATCATATCCGTTACTGATGGTGTTTTGCAGTAATTTCCAGAGATAAATCTGGCAATCCTTCTTTGCACTCCCTCAAACTCCTATCGTTGATACCCAAAATGTGGGTCCCATTTTACACTACCATATTCAAGCAATGGTCTGACAAATGTTTTGTAACCCAATTCCTTTATTTCTCTAGTACATCCCCTCATCACTCTCTCCAATAAGTGAAGTATTCTGTCACCTTTTCCCTTTTATCAAATTTTATGCCAAGCTGTTTACATTTCAAATCCACAACAAGCAATTCTTTCACCACCTTATAACCATAATCATTCTTTAGTGTTTAACAAGATGACTCTTATTTGTATTTATCTTCATCCCATGTTGACCTACACAGCTAGATATCTGGTCCAGATCACACTGCTGCAGTTCACAGTCTTCTACCAATTTGATCCTCTTATATAACATTATGCCAATTGCAAACAACCTAACATCTGATAGTAATCGGCCAACTTAATCACCCATTAGAATAACGAATAGCAATGGACCCAATATGCTACCCTGTGGCACTCACATTTTCACTTACACTTCCTTTGATACTGCATTTCCCACCTTTACCTTTTGCTTTCTACCTTTTAAGAATTCTTCTACCCAATAAATCACTTTTTTAAACAAGTGAGTAGGGTTAGTGATTATGAGCAGTTCGATGACAGGATTATTTTCATAAGGGTAAAAACTGATCCTTCTCTATGTATTTAAGTGCATGTTTATATGTCAATCTCACAAGAGGAGGATGAAGAAATAATAGAAAATTGAAGAATTAATTGTGTATTTAAAAAAGGTGGAAAACTAATAAAAATCAGTAATTGGAATACGGTAGTGCAAGAAAGAAAAGAGGGCTATACTGTATGAAGTTTCTGAGTGAAGAAGCAAGTTGCTAAATTTATTGAAATATATAAACTCACTGTGGTAAAGAATCATTCATAGGGCATATACACCTGGAAATTTTCAGGGGATACAGATTGATATCAGCGAGATTATATCATGACCAAACAGAGATTCAGGAAACAATCTCTAGACTGCAAAACATACCACAGTATCTTACCACAAGCTAATAGTTATGAATTGCAGGCCGAAATACAAAATGATAAAGAATCAACATAGATGGAACAGATTAGAAGTGGATGAAATGAAACAACATGAGAGAAAAATTTGCAGAGATGGTAGCTGAGGGTATAAGAAATAAATCTTATAGGAGTTCAGCTGAGGATGAATGGAGCACCTGCATTAAAGGCACAGGTTTCAAATTTGAAGAGATATTTCAGAGAACAATTCAGCAAATGGAAGGAAGGCTCAGGTACAGTAGAGTCAAGGTGGGAAGAGTTCAAGGAGATAATAAGAAAGGGGGAAGAAAAATTTATTCCAAAGCAGAAAATAAAGAGAAGTAGAGAACCTATGTACTATAATAGAAAAGTGAGGAGGTTAAAGAGGTTGGTAAGAAAAGAACATAACAGAGTTAAGAGACAGCAGGGTAGTAGGGAATATTTAAAACAACTAAACAAGGACTTAATAACAGCAAAGAAAATGGCTAAAGATGGGTTTATGAAGAGTATTGTCAGTGCAGGAGGACCATTGACTGATGCATCTAGAAATTTCTATGGCTATATCAGGAAACTGAGGGGAAGGGAGGGTGTAGAGACACTTATAGATAAGGATGGAGAAGAAGTTACTGACGATTTGAAAAAGGCAGAGATTTTAAGTAACTGGTTCAGTGAAAGCATTAGGGACAATGAATCAGAAACAGGAGGGTCTAATTCGGAGAACGATCTTAACAACACAATTAGAAATGACAATAGTAAAAAATTTGATATCCATCCTGAGGAAGTCATGAAGGAAATAAGGAAGCTGAAAAAAAATAAAGGGGATGGTGAAGATAATATTACTACAGATATCTTAAAGATAGCCGGATATGACATTGTACCTTATCTTGAAATATTATTTAAATTGAGTCTAGACATTTGCTGCTTACCACAGGACTGGAAAAGTGCAATAGTAGTACCGGTACATAAGGGAGGGGTGAGAAATAGAGTTGAGAATTACAGGCCAATTAGTTTGACATCAGTGGTAGGTAAATTAATGGAAAGATTGATATGCAGCCACATCAGAAATATATGTGAGGAACGTAAGTGGTTTTCAAACAGGCAACATGGTTTCAGGCAAGGATATTCATGCGAATCTCAGTTGGTGGGATATATGCAAGATATTTCAGATGAAATGGACAAGGGAGGCCAAATAGATAGTGTAGCACTAGATCTGTCTAAGGTGTTTGACAGAGTAAGCCATAAAATGGTAGTAAATAAAGTAAAAACCATTGGAGTGGATAAGAAAGTCATTTGCTGGGTAGAAGAATTTTTAAAAGATAGAAAACAGAAAGTTAGGGTAGGAAATGTAGTATCAAAAGAAGTGGAAGTAAAAATGGGTGTGCCACAGGGTAGCGTATTGGGACCATTGCTATTCATTATTTTAATGAATAATTGTGTTGATTGTTTACTATCTGAAATTAGATTGTTTGCAGATGACATAATGCTGTATAAAAGAATCAAAACGATAGAGGATTGTAAACAGTTGCAAGGTGATCTGGACAGGATATCTAATTGGGTTGGTAAACATGGAATGAAGATAAATGCAAAGAAGAGTCAGCTTATTAGATACACAAATAAAAAACAAAAGGTTAATTATGAATATAAGGTGGGGAAAGAATTGCTTGCTGAAGACTTGAAATGTAAATATCTTGGAATTACTTTTGATAACAAACTTAACTGGGCAGGACACATAGGACAGGTGGTAGGAAAAGGTTTAAAAGTTCTGCAGTGATGAGGGGATGTACGAGAGAAGTCAAGGAATTGGGTTACAAAACTTTGGTCAGACCATTGCTCGAATATGGTAGTGTAGTTTGGGACCCTCATTTTACGTATCAAATACAGGAGTTGGATAGGGTGCAAAAAAGGGCTGCTAGATTTGTTTCTGGAAATTATCGCAGAATGCAATCAGTGACGGATATGATAAAGGAGCTGGAATGGGATTCATTGCAAGACAGGAGGAGAATGAGGATGGTCATGGGAGTATACAGGGCATATACTGGTGATGAGGCATGGAAAGATATTGCAATAGGTATGAAAAGTAGTGCATGGGAGGGAAAAGATACCATGACCACAAGCTGGCACTCGATTTCAGGCACAAGGGTGTAGGAAGATTCTCTTTGTTAGGGAAGGGTGTCAGGGATTGGAATGAGTTACCAAGAGAAATGATGAATAATTTACTGAAAACTTTGAAAGAATTTAAAGATAAAATTTGTAGAGGGCAAATGTAGGTAGGTGCAGGATAGGGGGAAGATGGGTGTGTAGGGAAATTGCCACCGGAGCCTGTGCTCCATTGCAATTAAATCAAATTAAATTATACAAGTACTAAACATTAGTCATTTCATCAGATTTTCTGCAGACTTTGCATGAATTGTTCACTTGATACAACTACTGAAACATTTCTACTAACATTGGAGAGTAAATTCAAATAATGTAAACATCTTTGAAGCATCAGTCTAAGTTAATAAAGAATAACATGTATGCTTTTTTTCCTGGCTTGAATATCCACTGAGAAAGATTAAATTTGTGCCCTTAGGTGTAATAAAACAGTAAATTTCAAAGAGCACAATTAGCAAAGGAACTGGAACATTCTACGTAGACCAAAAAGTTCTTAAATGGAACTAATACTGTATATGAATGACTTTCACACAAGTATTCTGAAGAAGTATGTTCTAAGTGCTAGAAACTGATTTTCCATCTTCAAACTAAATTTTCCCCAATGAAAATTTGTTCCACAGCCAAAGTTCAAACTTATCAACCACGATTCAGATGCTGGACACTATCGTGGTGCCATAATAACCTAAGCTAATGGGGCATATGTGAAATGAGATACAAATGCTTTAAATGTCTGTTTAGAATGTGGCACTTTTATACGAAATTATTAAGACTTCTTATGATATTTAGTATACAATCACTTGAAGATCTAGAAAAAGGCATGAATGTAATTGGAGATAGAATTGATAATAGATAATTTTAGCAATCTTCAAAAGGAAGAAATGAATATTGCTGGATGATATGGTAAAAGTATTAGCCAAAGTATTAATGGTAAAAGCATGAGAACTAATTCTTTCAAAAATCCAAATGCAATGGTCACTGAATAGTCAACAGAAAGAAATTCAAATATCTCGTAACTCGGAAGTTGTAATATAACTTAAATTTAGCCATTACATCAACAAAATTTGTTTAGAGAGTATCAAGTTAACTTCAATTCTATTGTAAAACATGTTTTAGAGTCATTTTCTAACAAGTCTCAATGGTTAAGTAGAAGTATAGAGTGATACTTGTGGGAACCGGACGAATTTGGATCAGCTGTTGCATTGTTGTTACACTTGATGGTGAGATTGAGGTTATGTCATTATTTTGAGTGTGTCCTACCATTTTAGTCATAGTGGATCAGTGGTCAGTACAGCATCGTGTTTTTGCAAACGACACTTTTGTTAAAAAATGGTGAATCTATTATCAAAACACAGCGTATCTTTTGACGCCACTTTATAGTGATTATCCTAATGCAATGCTGTTAATGAGTGATGAAGCTCATTTCCACTTAAACGGATCAGTTAACTTTCAATATTGGGCAACTGAAAATCCATGTAACATTCATGAAGAACCTCTCCACTCTCCAAAGGTAATAGTTTGGTGTGCGGTAGCCCACTTTGGAATAATTGGAGCGTACTTTATCGGGGAAAATGGCATCACAGTGACAGTAAACATTGAACGCTATGTTCGCATGTTGGAAACATTTCTCAGACCAGAACTTCAGATGCAAGGAATAAACAAGAAAAATGTTTACTTTCAACAGGATGGGGCCACAATGCATACTTCCAGCGCATCGATGCGAGTTGTGAAGAAGATATTGGCTGGAAAGCTAATTTCGCGTTTTGGTGACGTGCCGTGGCCGCCAAGGTCACCGGATTTGTCTCCATGTGACTATTTCATATGGGGATATTTGAAAGCTCATGTCTACGCTCCCAAACCACGTACTTTATTAAAGCTGAAAGATGCAATTACAGAAGAGGAGAATTTGATTGGAGAAGATATGTTGACCCGAGTTTTTGATGATTTTCTACAGAGGATTGAAATCTGCATTCAAGTGGATGGCCAGCACATGCATGACATTATATTCAAGAAATGAACACAATGAACACACTTAATGTTTCATACAATTTATTTTTTATGAAATGGTATGTTTTCACCATTATATCTATAACAATTAAATAATATTACTAAGTAAATCACTTTGTACTGCTCATTTGAAAAACGTCCAGTTCCCGCAAGTCACCCTGTAGATCATGACGCATGCAAACATTGCTGCTATTATGGAAATATTTTATTTTTGTATAGGAAAAGCTACATTCTTTTTCAGAGGTACTTTAGGTCACAAGAAGCAAAATGAGATATGATACTTCAGAGGTATAAAATTGTACAGAAAAGATATCGGGTTTAGAAAGTTGAATCGAACACATTTTGGGTAAGTCATCATAAACAGTTAAAAATTTCCTGAGATTTTAGTTATCAAGCTACAAAAGACTTTGATAGCTCAAAAGATGCGTTGAATTTTGTAACACATTCTGTGAAAATTTGAGATTGAAAGGTAAAAGTTAAAGATTGTTATTGAAAGATCTTACGTAAACATATTAGACTTGTACAAAAAGCTTAGATTTTAGGTAATAGATTGTAAGGGACTAGCGCTATACTGGGGTTGCAATATCAGCTTATCACCTTAACTCTAACTGTGAAGTCTGTAGCCACTGGATAATCAACTGCATGAACTTAACACGGCCGCCACTTGTCTTGAATTAAACCTCATGCAAGGAAAGGCTAGGTCAACATCATGAAATAAAGTCACTGCTATTGTTTCAAAGTAAAAAATTCACTATATATTCATAAACAATTTACACATGCATAACAGTTGATGACTATCCGAAACTTCTTCACCAAATAAAATCAACCAGACCTAACCAAACCCCATATTAAAGTTTGAAAGTTACAGTGTGTGTTACTAAAGTTCACTACTCTGAAAAAAGTAGAAACTGGCTGCCACAAAGCATGGTCTTCTGTTTACCACTTTGTGCTGAGTGTGCCACGCTCCACATGTCCTACCATATCTAGTGCTCACAGACAACTGGCCAAAAGTAAAAGATGGCTTTTTTTTGGGGGGGGGAAGCACCCAAAACTCGCTCCTCCAAGCATGGCGGCCTTCCTGTTATCTACTGCTCACCTCTGCACATGCATTAAGTTAGTAATTCTATAGGTGATCACAGGAACAGGATTGTGATGTATTCCATGCGTCCAGGCATCTGCCCGTTTTCATGGGTCCATTGGATAAGATAGACAGAAACTTTTGAAAGAAGGGACAGGGCAGAGGGGAAAAAGAGCCAAGGTTTTACCCCTGGGAAAAAAACCTCTGCGGTAGTTAGGTAGGGAATAAGAGTGGCTGGCTAAGATACTGCCAGTACCGCGACAGATTCTGTACTACAAGGTTTGATGTATGAGGGATTTGTTAGTTTTGTTTAGGATATGGTATCATGCAACAACTTACAGCTGGTCCACACACCGTCGCTGCCATTGAGATTGGCAGCTGGTGCCGCTCGCCGTCGCTGTCGTTGAGATGGTCCTGGAACATGCCAAATCGTTATATTAGTAACAGCTGTGTGCAACAGGTGTTGTACGTGTTGGTGAGATGTGATTCGCACTGCCAGGGCGCCAGAGCATAACCACCGCAATGCCACAATGCACAGAGCCTTTCCTCATCCTGGGAGTACACGGTAAGGGTTTCGCCAGCGGCGACAGCCACAGTGCTGCTACATGACCACCCCCGACTTGCCCGGGCTTAAGAACGATGACGGACACCATCGCCATGACCACACCCGCCAGCACGTGTCATCACCACCCGGTAATACAACCCCACCATGATCATTCTAGGAAATATTGGAGCAGGATGCATGGCGCTAGTCTGCCACGACAACCGTCACCCCCTCGGTGTTTACCACACCGGATACTGTACTAATGCTGTTTGTTGATTGATTTCTTGTTGTATGTGGCTGCCTTCTGCACCTGTGATCGCACTGTAACCACTTTCCTTAGCCCAGTGATCACTTTGCAGGTTGATTAGGGAATGGGACCCTAACTCCAGTGGCCCTTGATGCAGTCGACAGATTTCTTACTTGTTTATGCATTAGTTTTTTCCTATCTGTTGAGCAGTATTTTCGGCCATGGGTATTTAAATCTGTGATTGTGATCGTAACTGCCTATAGTGCGTATCAAAGGATTTTGTGACACTTGGGATTTCCCATACATGTTTATGGCAAGCTTCTTAATTACTTGCTGTATTGGCTCGAGTCGGAAATCTCGGTGTAAGTCTGTTGTTCGTGTTCCCCAAGGAGCATTCGCAATGATCCTGAGTACTTTGTTTTGAAGTAATTGCAGTCTCTTAATGTGAAACTTAGCAGCGTACCCCCAAACCAAAGCTGCATACATCATGAGTGGCTGAATGAGTGCTAAGTACATTGTTCGGGCATTACCTCAGTGTAGGGTGCTTTGTCTGTTTAGCATAGGATATAGCTGTTTGAGTCTAATGTTTGCTTTGTTAACCATGTGTTCTATATGGAGCTTCCATGTTAGCTTCATGTCAAATTTGACTCCAAGATATTTAACTTCATTCCGGAAATGTATAGGTTGATTGTGTAGTGTTAGCGGTCGACAGTGTTCGTGAATGCGTTTTTGCCTAGGTCTTCATGTAAATACGAGTGCCTCGCATTTAGCTATGTTGACTTTAATTCGCCATCGTGTGAGCCAAGGTTCGACTACGTTAAGCGCATCCTGTAATCTACTGTTTATATGAGATGGTTGCTGTGACTGTGCAAGATAGGCGGTATCGTCAGCATAAATAGCTTGCATTGTTTTGTCTGTGGTCGGAGCTTTATTGACGTATTCTGTGGAGAGCGGAGGGCCTATTAAACTTCCTTGAGGTACTCCTGCTTGTATCTCCTGAGATGTAGAGTTCTTGTTGTCAATGCAGACATGGAACGTTCGGTTAGTGAGGTACGAGTGTATTGGGCGCACCAGTCCGTCTGGGAATCCGTCGTCACTGAGTCTACGAATGAGGCCGTTGTGCCAAAGACGATCGAACGCCTTCTCGAAATCCAGGAACACAGCCCCGGTAGACGCAGACTAATTATATCCCCTTGTTACGTGCTCAACAAAACGCATTAATTGTTGTGTTGTGGAGTGGTTCTTTCTGAAACCGAATTGCTCCGGCTTCAGAATGTTATTGTCCTTTATGTGTTGTATAAGGCGTCTGAGTATGACTTTTTCAACAACTTTGCTAATAGGACGGTACTTGTTGGGTGAAGATGGATCTTTCCCCAGCTTTCTGAACATTAGCACTTTGGCCTCCTTCCATCGGTCGGGGAAATACTGGTTGTGTAAGATGGCATTCACGATGTCTGTTAGGTACTCTATCACTTTCCCCGTGAGCTGTTTAAGAACACGGTTCTGAATACCATCCGGACCAGGTGCTTTTTTAGTATCCGAATGCTGTATAGCCCATGAGATTTCATCGGAAGTTGCCCTACGCGGATACTCGCGAACCGGTTGGGCTAACAGCTGTGTCACCATCTGGTCCGTTTCCAATGTAAACGCAGGATCGGAAGGATCTACATTTGGTCGAAAAGACGCTGCAAGTGTTCTGGCCATCAGCTCCGCCTTGCCCTTGGAAGAATAGACAAGTCCGTCTGGCCCCTGTAGGGTGGGTGTATGATGTGCTTCACACGTGAAGTGACGAGCTAAAGACCACACAGAGTGGTCAGAGGTGTCAGTGTTCAACTTCGAGAGCAGACGCCCCCATTGTTGATTTTTGTACTCCTGGATTCTACGACTAATTATGTCTTTGAGTCTGTTGATATGCACTTTATAAATGGGATGCCTAGTATGTTGCCGGTATCTCCTGAGCCTGTTCCTAGTTGTTATTAACCCCGTAATTGCCTCTGGTAGCGCCATTTGTCTTTGGTGTGGGGTTGATTCAGGGATGCTACTCGCCATAGCTTCCTGTATGGCAATAGTTAGAATTTCAACAGACTCGTTAATGTGTTGTTGGCTAATCTCGTGTCTGTCCAGTATGTGACTATCTAACACCTCCTTGAACAGAGTCCAGTTGGCACGTCGATAGTTTAGCATCCGTCGCTTGTCAGTGTTCTGCGGTGTACCCTCAGTGTTAAGTATGAGTGGCATGTGGTCTGAATCCAGATCGTTTACAACCTGTAGGTCGTGTGTGCGGGTTATACCCTTGAGGAGGCTATATCTAACACGTCTGGATTTTGTCTCCGAGTATGAGGGGTAAACGTCGGTTTGTTTGGCCCCAGTATTAGATAATTGTGCTCTAGTGAATGTTCGTACATTTTCCTGCCATTGGAGATTTGACGCTGCGAATTCCAACTACGATGTTTGGTATTTAGATCTCCAGCGACTATTACTCTAGGTGCGGTATTTAGCAGCCTACTGATATCATGCGTGCTAATATTTCTGGGCCTATTGTAGACTGCGATAAGATTAGTGTATGCTCCGTTAAACCGGATTTTTACACCTGTGGCTTCGATCCTCTCTAGCTTGGGAAGCACTATGTTTGATTGCTCTATGTCCGTGTGTATAATCACGGCCGTGCCTCCAACCCATGCGCCATTCTGCCCGGAAGCTGCTGAGGGGCAAGAATGAAGGATTGGTCTGCAGTCCGTCTCCCCCCATATGGAGGAGTGTCCAGGCGCTGCAGCAAGGTAATGTATAGGATCAGGGTTAGGATTGCAGTCCATCTCCCCCCATCTGGGGGAGTGTCCAGGCACTACAGCAAGGTAATGTGTAGTGTAAGGATTACAGCCCGTTTCCCCCCATTCAGGGGAATTTCCAGGAGCTGTAGTAGGGGTCTTAGGACGTTAGACAGCAGCGGATTAGTGGTGTGAGACATTGCTGGTGCCTAGGACGGACATGTGGCATTTCTGTAATACAGCCCATCTCCCTCCATCTGAGGGAGTGGTTAGGAGCTGCATTAGGGCACTTACGAATTTTGGGATGATTGTTGCCAGGGAGAGGTCAACGGAGGGGAACATGGGTCGAAGGAGATCCTCTATTGTTTTACGAATTGTTGCGAGAAAATCTATTGCGGGCTGGGTGTGTGTCGGCTCCGCAGGGGTAGCTGGACCCTGTGGAGGTGTTGAGTTTGCTTCTGAATCGACTTGGGTTGGGGCAGACTCTACCGACTACGCAGTGGACGGGCCAGCCGGGTTGGTGCGGGCGGCTACGTCAGATCCCGCCGGCGCGAGCTCAACCGACTCCTCGGCGGCCGGGGTGCGGTTGATGTTTCTTTCTGAACGGGTTGTGTCGTGTTCATGATCGCGTTCGAAGCCGCGGTACTGTAGGACACATTACTCCTAAGGTGGGCCGGGTTCTGGATCACTTTGCATTGGTTTTTTGTGGACGCTTGTTGTGTCTGTGGTTGTGATGCCCCTTTTGCATTCTTTGCATTTCGCCGGGCTAATGCGAGTTTGTACTCGGGGCAGCTTCTGTAATTGCTAGGATACCTCCCCCACAATTAACGCATTTGTGTTCGTCGGGCATCCTAGCTTTGCATGTATGTGTGGCATGATTGCCGGCACATTTGCGACAGCGGGGTGCCGCAAAGCACCGGTCAGTGGCATGTCCATACCGCTGACATTTATGACAGACAAGTGGTGTGTTGGGAGCCTCATACTTCTCCACTTTTATCACCATGTAGAGCAGGCGCGTGGCCTTCTCAAACATGAGTGATCCGGCCGAGTCTTGCAACTCGACCAGATAGAGAGGCAGTGGAACCTTCGTGTACATCCCTCTCATTTGGCTGACCTTCTTGGCGGCCCAGCCGTCGCCAAGAAGCGCTTCCTTAACACTGTCGGGAGGGGTGGTAGGGTGTATCCCTCTGACTACATATAGCTGTGTCCTTTCGGTTTCCAGCCTAAAAGTGTGGTGTTCGATTTTCTCCTCTCCAAGGTACCTGAGGAGTTTCTTGTAGTCTTCATTGGTGGACACATACAGTACCGTGTACTGCCCTGCGAGCTTGGTGTGATACTGCACTGGGTTGTATTTTCCAATGAATGAAGAGTTTATGCGACCGAGATCGCCATGGTTGCGATGTTGTAGTGGCTGCCGGGGCAGTATTTTGTTTTGGTTTGGTTTCTGCAGGTGCCGCGGGAGTCGCTTTCGCGCTCTCGTCAACTGCTGCTTGTTTGTTCTGACGGCCCTTTCTTGGCATCCTTGCCGGCCTAAACTCGAAGATTGGGGATTGCCCCTGTGGTACACTTTCATCGAGAAGACTGGTGTGCAGCGTGTACGACACACTTACATCAACAGGCTTCCCTTGACTGTCGTTAGCAGACACGGAAAAACTGAACTGCTGTGTGTCTTCGCACCTCGGGGTGCTTGTCTGCGGGCCACCAGGCATGGCTGGGTCTGCCATCCTGGTGGAGGAAACAACTGCCTGCGTCTGACGACTTTGCTTTCTGTCTGACCTTTGCTTTCTCTGACGGCAGGCAGTCGCAGGAAGTTATCCTAAGAAGGGGGGATCCTAGCTTCTAATCGGTGCAAGAGAGCGCGGAAGAAGAGATTGGTTCTAGAGCACGCGCAGTTATCCCACGTGAAGGGGCCGCTGGTACTCAAATTACCCTATAAAGAACGGGTGATTCCCGCTGGGGAGGTTAGGACAAAGCCCAAGGTCTAGGCAGTGACCCGCAGGTCACTGCTTGAGTTGGTTAGGGAGTGTGTTGATCTAGCCCTTCGTTCTCACCACAAGGTATCACGGCCAAATACAATCCAGCAACCACTAAACAATTCATAGGAGTAGTTCGCTCGGAGCAGTTCACTCCGCTCCGGAGCCCAGGCCGCAAGGCCGCTACTCGAGGCTGAAGTTCCGCACCTGCTGTCATCCGCTCGTACTTCCTGCTTGCGCCAGGTGGTCCGCTCCGGTCGGTTGCCCGGTGCGAAGTGGTCTGCCATACTAGTTCGATTTATACGCTCGTAAGGCCTGGGCGTAGGGTTACACTGACTGCGCAACATAGTTCTCCAATTTCAGCTAATACTGTTTCTAATGTTCTGAAAAGCAATCAATAGATAGATTTTCTTATACCTGACATTTTATATCCTTATGAAATTTTTTGTTGGTTTAACGGATTCGCCGTAAAAATGAAGTTTAAGTGATTTTATATAAAGTGACAAAATTGTCAATAACTCTACCAATTTAGGCAATAGGGAGTTCAAACCAAACGATGTTGATCTGGCAACCTTAGCTTTTGTTTAATATCAAACATGTCCAGTTTCTTGATATGAATTTTTTTTTAAAAGGCTTAACTATGCTGTCATAACGATTTTCTGAGTGCGGAAATATTATTCTTTTAGCTTTGACTCATATTTTAAATGATTCTAAAGGTTTTAAACTGTTCAAAAATCGTTTAATCTCACCTGTAGCTGCTGCATTTGCTTTGTAATTAAATTCCGAAAATATCCTATTTCCGGGTTTTATCTTAACGTAGCCACCATAAGCAAAATTCTCTATTTCCTCTTATTACATTTACAAGACTAAAGTTTACTCAAAAGTTTTATAACTTTAGGTTTAAAGGTTACTATTTTATTATCTGAAGACTATTTCTTCCACTAATGTTACATGGTGGGCTAGTAATAATTAAAAGTTTCTGTGACCATGAGGAGACGTTAACACTTTTTACTCGAAAACACTCTTTAGACTGTCTAACTGTATAAGTGTTCCTAGAATTTTAGTATGTTATGCTCAAGTCTGTTAAGTTAGCCTAACACTATCAACTGACTTCAAATACTACATCAAACACACGGTTTCATGAAGTTTATAGTGCAAATTTACGTGATGAATTATATTCCCGGCTTTTTGAGCTTTAAATGACTTTAAATTCTTTATTATGGTGTCTTTTGAACAGGATTTACTAACTTCAGGCTATTTATTATTATGAAAAACTCTCAGAGTGAAGAAAAGTGTTGTGTTATAGTGATATTACATTGTAACAAAATATTGCATTTACAGTGATGGATTATATTCCGCTACGGCTGGTTAGGTATGTTTAAAGCTTGAATTTTATTATTTAAAGTTGATTTAGTATCGGTATTGATTGATTAGTTAACTTTAGTGCTTTAGTTAGCTGCGTAATTGGCTTTAAGGCTGCAGTATCGGTTCTTTCACCTATGCCCTTTCTACTGTAAACAAACTGTTGTTTTTAGAATTTACCAAATTCTAAGGTAGCTTACAAGATTTTGATTAAATTCAAGGGTCGGAGGGTGTGTGTAAGCAGGGCCACATTTAAGCATAGGCTACATAGGCTGTAGCCTAGGGGCCCGCACCACAAAGGGGGGCCTGCACCACAAAGAGGGGCCCCTCACCACCCACAACCCTCGCCTGGGCAGCAGGTAGTAAAGCTTAAAAAAAAAAAAAAAGGTCGCCCATAAGTTTTTTAGGTCGAAAATTTCGAAATTTAAGAATCCAGCCACTGCCGACAGGGGGCCCGCACCACATGTATAGCCTAGGGGCCCACAGAGCCTAAATGCGGCCCTGTGTGTAAGGGAAAAAACTAATACCAGCATAGAAGTATCGATTTGATCACCTTAACTAACCTCCAACTTGCTTTCAGTACTGTCAAAATATTCACTAATCAAACTGTTAAACCATCTGGAGCCTGGATAAATCAACTGTAAGACATTATGGCCGCCACTTCCCTCATTATCCTTAGGAAAGAAAATGTTACTATTAGCTATGAGAAATATGAACTGTATCATGTAAAAATTTTCCATGTATTTTTCAAAGTCACATCCAAAAGTCACAATTACAGTTGAAGTTGGCTATTGAACAAATCATTTCCTAAATTGCAAGCTATGAAGAGGAATAAAAACCAACTGACCCCTGTTAATAAATTTTTAATTATCATAGTCACTGTTTATATGTCACACGTTCAGTATAATTTCAACATGTCTGCCAAAACGGCATAGTTGACACTATTACCGGGACTACTTCAATGGCCTACCCAGAAAGCACCAGGCAGCTGATCATGATGCTGCCTAATACAGAGAGTGCTTTGAGACTTTTGATCCAAGTGATGGCATCACTGTTCCTGCTGGGCAATATATACCAACGGACCCATGACACCTGTGGCATCGCGCTACTAAAAATAGTTTGGAAAAATTCTGTGATCCCCAGTGTTCAAAATTTTACAGTGTATAGTACGCGGCCTGTTGATTTGTTTAGTTTATGATGACTTTTGCTCTAAACTTACTCAGTTTATCATAAAGAATTTGAGTGTGTTTGCGGAAAGACACTGTTTTCATGTAGAAAAAGGTACTTACCCTGGCTGGCTGTTACGTTAAAAACCTGATTTAATGTTTGGTAAACCATCCTTGAAAACTTCTATGTTGTGCAGTATTCTTGGTTCTTACATGAAATTTATTTGTTAGTTCTGAAAATTACTGAAAACATGTTATTATTCGGTGTTGAAAATATGAGTGTGTTTGATTAAGTTTTAAAATTGTGTTTTCTTTATTTATTCTGCTTGAAGCTATTGATTTGTAGTAATTTTACTTTCTCCTGGTTTGTTATTATTATAAATATACTTTACTGCATAGAAAAGTGTTGAAAAATAGCAATATGGTCATGTACCCAAAATCGATTGTTTACAAGTTGAACTACTGAAGATTTCAATGATTGAGGTGAGTTTAAAAGTTATTTTCTATTATTAACTGTCTGCATAGAGCCAGTATTATATGTTGATTTACTTTTCTGATTTTAAATCGCTCTACTTTTGGAAATGAGCTGCAGTATTGGCTTCTGTATGATTCCCGTCTCCCATATCCTGTAGTGACGAGGTGAACAATTTTACAAATTATGAGATGCTTACACCATCCCCTATGCCATGTAGGTAAGAAATGTAGAATTTAGCAAATTCTAAGGTGCTTACTTGTGTTTACATTAAACTAGAATTTTCCTGAGCAAATTGCAGTAGGTTTTATGAAAATCCATGCAGTACATAGGCAATAATAATAAAAATAATTAGAAATCCAATAAAATGGCTAGTTTCCTGTTGCTGAATTTTAAAAACTAAGTTTGGGAGGAAAAAGACGAAGTTTTACAAACAACAGCGAGACGACTAAAGAATAAATTTAGTGATTGAAGAGGGTCTCTATCTTATCGGAAATTTGATATAGAATCATTTAAAACATATTTCAACTTCGTAATTTTAATATTTTGAGAGATATCGATTTTTTAAGTCTCACATTTCACATTGCACCAAGTTAAATAATAAAAGACAAGCCAGTTTATATACCAAAAGATGGAAAAAATTTAGCAGATCAATTTAAAACTACTTTCAGCTTGACAGCTTATATACTTTGAATGTGAGAGAGATTTTAAAATTCAACACTTAAACAATGTTTTACGGCTGAACTATTAAAGATAGGGAAATTTTTACCAGGATTGTTTTTGACGTTTAGACTTTGGACTACTTCTCACCAAAATTTTGAATCAATTAGAAGAAAAATTAATTCAGATATTTCATAAGATCTGGTTAAGTTGTAAAAGACTGACGACCTCCATAAGCCAGGAGAGGGGGACAGCTGTATCCCTTCAAGTGTTCCCCCACGCAGGGCTTATGACTGACTGACTGGGCACAATATGTAGGGGGTAGACAGCAAGCGATACCAGAAATGCAGCATCGATAGGCATCCATCTTGAATTATTTTGGAATTGATAGAGATATAGTAGACTCACTATCGATGTAACAGATTTAGGCAGTTAGGGATTTTATGGGAGTTGACCGCGCTTTGTTTCACTGATCCAAACCTGCAATCATTTTTTAATTTGGAGAAGAAGAACCGATTGCCATAGATTGGTCTATGAGTGGTGTAAATTTTTGAAGAATATAGTGTTTTTAAACTTATCTGGAAGTCTACAGTGAAATTTATTTCAGCCACATACCTTTTCTGGTTAACAGCTAGATGGCAATCGACTGACAATCTACATTTAAGGCTACGCTAACAGTCATAACTCAGACTTGCATACTATAACCCCAGTATCAAGCTATTTTCTGTCAAAGTAAATTGCAGGACAAAGACTTCCTGAAGAACATTCATGAAACTGAAAAATTGGTCCTTAAATGTACTAAATCTGGCTAATATTTTCAAGGCTGTTAATAAAAATTTGGTGAATAAGATTAAAGTCATTTAAATATGGATTAAAAATACTACAAGGTCAAAGAGATCAAGAGCTATGAAACTTAATAAACTTAATAATACTTGGGATATATTGTGAGTACAGTAATTTAAAATTACGAGATAATGGCAAGAACATGCTAATTTGAAAAGGCTAAAGGCCCGTTCACATTGGTGGTCAGCTCAGCTCAGGTCAAAAATCGCAATACACTTAATTTAATGGGAGCATCCACACTACGCGGTCTGCTCAGGTCAGGGCAAGGAAGGTCAAACCGAAGATCGCACTACCACCGATCAACAACAGTCAAGACCTGAGCTTAGCTAAGCTGAGCTGAGCTTACCGCTAGTGTGAACATGCAACAGTCAGGTCAGGTCACACAAAAATGGGCAACGAACATCTAAAAACTTCTGCTCATAAGCTGCCATAAGTAATAAATAAAAAATAAATAATTTAGCAGTATGTTATTTCTGATTATTAGAAAGTTGGCAAAATTTCAATATAAATTCAAATATTATTACATGTTTTCATATTGCCAAGGTACAAATTCTGCTTCTGAATTAAAAAAATGTTGTGAATTAATTTTTTGTATCAAAAGGGTTCCTCCCGTTCATCCTGAGATTCACTTTTTACGTGACATGAAATTTTATTCTTCTGTAAACTAGGTGGTTAAGGTTCTTATTTCAAACTTTGAGATCCCAGCATCAAATACCACTGGGGCCAGGAATTTTTAACACTGTTTCTTGTTCATAAGAGCTATAATTTGATATTAAGTGCTTAAACTATAGGTCCAACTACAACGGATATGCAAAGCACAGGAAATCGAAACTCTGACAGCAGGGCACAAGGTCATATGGATTTACTCACTAGTGTAGTTTAACAATTAGATTATATTACAATATAAATACATTTAATGCCTTCAGTTTCTCTCCACATTACAAAAAAAAAAAAAAAAGATACTTTATTTTTATATCCATATGTCTAATCAGCTGAATCCTTTTGGCATTTATTATAATTCCATATTGACTTTGCCAACAGATACTTGATCCAGATTTCATTGTAATACAACCATCTCATAAATTAAGTTCTATTATGACATACTGCAATCTGCAAACTACCAACTTCTGACTGTAAACCTAAAACTTCATTACAATAATGAAGAGCAGTGGTCCCAATACACTATGCCTATTGCAATCTTCAATTCCACCTTTTGATACATTTCCTGCTTGATTTCTTGTATTCTTCTACTCAATAATTCATCCACCCAGCCAAGGGCGTATCCAGGATCAGAACTAGAGGGGGGCAGGATTTGAACTAGGGGGGGGGGGCAACTCATTTTGGTTTCGAGGAAGTGGGGTGGGAGACTGAAACATGACATTACAAATTCAAACTCAAACCTATTCAGGAAACTATTTTTAACATTGATTAATATAGTAACCCAACTACTTAATCTAAAGACCTACTATGTAGTTAATTAAGATCGTAAGTCAGTTAGATTTTTTATGTAAACATTAATTGTCTCGGATTTTCAATTTCAATAATTTTGTTTGGCAATATCTCATGGTGTTCTTTCACGAAATTTCGATGCACACTCATCTGACATAATCCAGTCAATCTTTCTCTCCCAAAGTGCTCCTCTGAACTAGTTCTTCACTCGTCGAAGCGTACTGAAGGCAACTTAATTTTTCTTCTAGGGGGGGGGGCAGCAGCCCCCCACTGCCCCTCGCTGGATACACCCATGCACCCAGCAAGTCATTTGTTATTTATCCCAAGGGTTTTATCCTTATTCAGCACCATTTTATGACTTGCTCTGACAAGAGCTTTGAAAAGACCCAGTTGTAAAACTGGTCTCCCTTGTCTGAAATAGCTTTCATGTAGCTCACTAACTGAAATTTAAATTAATACCTCTCATAAATCCATGTTGTTGCTTTACAAACAACTTAACACTTTCACGACGGAGCCTGAGTCAGACTCGGGCTGCATGGTACTGTGATGTTGCCGGAGCCCAAGCCTGACTCGGGCGGCAGTTAACTGCTAATTTCCGCTGCCTTGTAAGTCAGATCCCGATTTGTCTGCATGGTATTGTCTGTTGATGTTTCTATATTTCATGCTGCCATCTAGCGATTATTTCTGAGACTATCCTAAGCTGTCCACTATATTATTTCAGCTACAGAAACTCCCACATTTTTTTGTGTGTGCGGCTTGTTGCAGAAAGTTTTTGCTGTCGTTTGCTCTGCGAATTTCTGTAATAAGGGGTGAAAGATTGAAGGACAAAGAAATATTAGCTCTTTCAGATGAAGTGATAGATGATACAGGTTTCGAAGTAGACATTGAAGAGTGGCAAAGTGTTTCAGATAACCGTAAAGTGATTGCAAGACTTTTAGATAACCATGATTATAAAAAAAAATTCAAAATCTGAAAATACATACTCATACATTTGATTATAAACACTTTGTTACCTTTCTTCTGGTGTCATATCCCATTTACATAAAAAGTGTACAAGTCAAACTACAATAATATGAAACTTTCTTAGCTGTAGATTTAATTAATAAGAAGTTATTAAAATTTAAAAATCGCGAAAAATGGCCAGTTATTTGAGCACCCAGGAGAGCAGAAGGCTCAGGCACGAAAGTGTTAACACTCAAACAGTTCTGGTGTTGGTGGATATCCAGCTTCCCATCAAACTATCAGTCACTGAGATCAAATTAACTAGCCTTCAGCTCACAACCATATTTGTCACCCTCCTTTATAAACTGGTATTACTATAACATATTTCCTGTCCTAAAATTAGTGTAATCAGCCATAATTCAACTTTTTAATAATCAATCTGTATTTTGAGATAAAATTGGTATTTCCACTCACTTTTCAACACAGTAATGAATGTGTAAAATAATATTAAATTCATAGAAACAGACTTTAGTAAGATTTAAGCAAAACACGCCGTTTAAAGCCGTTTATAAAGTAAAATGCAAAATCTGAAGTATCCAGCAACTTCTAAAAATAATAATCAACATTTTCAAACACATTTTGAGCGTAAAAGACACTTTTTCCTTAACTTCCATCCTTTCTGAATAACATGGTAAACTTTTAAGGGGACACAGTCGCGAAGGACATCCCATAAGAAATTAATGTTAAAACAAGCAAACTTCAGGTACGCTTTCTGAAGAAACTTATGGAGATACAGACCTGAAACTTTCACAGTATACAGATAAAACATCATCTGCAAATCACATAAAGAATTGTTACTAAATTTTGTATAGTTTATGATTATTGATTTTTTTGTTCTAAAAAACAAAAAAATTATAACTTTTATAAATATCTTGGAGCTTGTAAGTTTGTTCTTGTTGTTGCGATAGGTCCCATTTTCTATTTGATTAATCATTGCATTATTAACAAGAGATGCTGAAAGTCTGATGTCTTTATCAGTCTTAGTTTTTGAGAAAAGTGTACCAGAAGATCAAAATATGTAGTTTTAAGAAAAACTGTATTAAAAATTTTACAGAAAATAAACTAATGTACATTACAATACAGACACACTATTACCACGCATCACAAAAACATTAATAAATCCGAATCTAATCGTCAAATTTACATGAAACAAACGGCATTTTGCAGCTAAATAATTGGAGCTTTTAACAAGTCTAAAAAGAAAAATTCGATTTTTTTGAACCTGTTCGCGACTGTGTCCCCTTAAAGCAGTTCTGAGCAGGGGGTTAAGTGTGATAGTAATTTTAAAATACCACTGTAAAGCAAAACATACGTCGAGCACACAAATAAATTTTTTACAGTTTAACCAGACACTTTACAGGATCAGGGACACTTTAAAAACACGTATCCAAGAACAAGGAACACTATACAAATTTTTATTTCAAGATACGAGTTTTACTTTTTACATAATTCAAACATATGGGTTTGGTGAAATTTTAAATATAATGGCTGGTTTGGAACTTTGGGAATTCACCGCAATTCTGGAAGGTGAGGGGGAAGTCAACACATGGGTTTAGAAGAAAATTAATTATAGCTTATCTATTAACTTTTCGAGGAAACATGAAGAAAGAAAAAATGTTTTAAATCTGCAGTACTAAATCCTATTAAAAGTTGAAGCCTAGGGGAGAGGTAATTTTAGAGCACTATTTTCTGGTAAGTCATGTGATGCATGAGAATTCTACGTCCTATGTAATGAGCTAGAGTGAGCTCTTGCGTCAGTAGTCACTGGAACATTGAGAGGCACAGACTGCACTACTCTTAATAGCAGCCTGGGATTTTTTCCTTGAGCATGTGGTGTTTAGCATGTTCAAAACGACGCCATGTTTGAGTTGAAGTGTTGAAAGCAACCTAACTATGACTAAATAACTTTAAATTTCTTGAGGGGTATTCCATCTGCTTCCTACGGTGCATAACTTGCTTTCTTCAGGAAAATAATTTCCGATAGCCTACAATCAACTGGATTCGAACTTTGTATTTTAGTTGCAGAATATACCAATAGTGGAACTTAACAGTGAATTTTATTTCTTAGTTGAACTCATTTCCTTTTCTCCAAAAAGGTAATTACGGGAGTGGCGGCCGACTTAATTAACAGTTGATTCTATTCCAAGGGCATTTTCACGGTCTGTCATTTGTAAACTTTCAGAAGATTATTTTCGAGGTGAAGAATTTCGTAAGAAGTAAGTTATTAGTTGAGGAGTGCGAGGCGGATATCCAACCCCTATATCCAGCTAAGCCCCTTATATATTATGAGTGATAAGCTTGCAATCACTCCTGCTAACCAGAAAAATTCTGACTAAGCATACAGTGAAGCAGGAATTAAAGTTTTTGATATGTAGTTCAATTGTTCCTAGGATTGATACCAACAATTATGTCTTATCAAAGGGTATGAATTCCTAACTCCAAGCCACTCAGACACTATGTATGTGTTTGACATCATTTTTACTTTGTTTCAAACTCGGTAATTAGTAAGTCATCACTGTTCACTATTTATCTGGTGGTGAAGGAAAAAGTTATGGACCACAAATACTATTACCAAATAATCACCAAAAATTGGCAGTTATTGGGGATCGCTAACAGAAGTCAAAACTTAAAACTATGAATATCATACATGCAACAAGTCAAACTTATAGCTGCAGATGTACAAAATAATAATAATTCCATGTGGTCATAATGACCTGGTGACAACGTTTCTACTGTCTGCACATTCCGCTCATCTTAGCTGCCTTAACCTAAACCAGTAGTGTTATCAGGTGCAGCGTACCCACAGTTTAATGTGGAATCTGAAACATGGAAGCATTCTGGCATACTTCACATTACACAGTAAGCCATGCTAGAGGTGAAGATCAGATTAAAGGTCTTCGAAAATCACTGGCGAGACAGGGATTCGAAACGGGGACCTTCAATTTCCCAGTCAGACACTTTAACTACTGAGCCACCAGACCACTATAGGTATACTGTTAATGTTAGCATGTTGTTAACATGAACTCATACGATTTTAACCATCCTAAAATTCCCAATGGACCTAAAGAAGTTTTCACTTCAAAAACTAAAACCTTACCTTACTCCACATTCCGTAGGTTGGTCGAATCTTCCTGAAGGAGATGTATCAAGGTATTGTGTCAGAGGCAGGAAGGCCAACTTCTTTACTCAGGGGCCTACAGTTTAATGTGGAATCAGAACCACAGAACATCCCAGCGCAGCTATTATAATTAAATACAACTTGTAGCAGTACCACTTTAACAAACTCCTAAAATTTCCTGCTCACCACTGGATTTGAGAAACTTTCAGAAGCAAGTGCCTTAATTGCTGGACTACTAGTCCGCCTAGTTTTAAAGTATACATGTGCTAAGTACCATCAAAATTGGGTAAAAACTGTGGGTTTGTACGAACAACATTGCAGAAATTAAGATGGAGGGGGGGGGGGGGGGGAGGAGGAGGAGGAGAGGGGTTAGTTTTTTTTTGTTAAGCAAATTTAAACAATATTTTTCTATTTGTTTTTAAGTATATACGTGCAAAGTTCCATCAAAATCATCTAAAAACTGTGTGTATGTATGAAGAACATTGACAAAAAAAAAAGAAACATTCATTTTTAATGTTAGATACAAATATAATCTATACTTTCACTGCTCTCCAAGCACAACATGCCATACTTATAGTCCCAGATATATTGCCATTACAACATGTTGCTGATGTGAAGATTTTACCCATCCAAAAAACATCACACACACATCATATGCACAACACATCCTAGCATGTCAGTGATGGGAAGTCATGAACTCATAAATTCACACCCCCCCCCCCCCCCAAATATTGCCTAACGCGTTTATAGATTTTTTCACTTCAAAACCCTGGGTTAAATCTAAATATATCTACAGTACTTACTGAGTGAGGACATGAGACATTGCTGATTGTGTTTTATCTGCTAGAGGGAGGGGGACAGTATACTAAGTGCCAAAAGTTACTTACACCTCATTACAAATGTCACTAGTTTCAGTCATTAATGAGACATGGTCATCCATTGCATTGTCCATGATGGAAAGTAATGCCAGAAATACATATTCATGGCATACTCCTGACAATGTAGATTGAGGAAAGTTGAATCTACGGACAATTTGTGATGTGAAATGCCTCATGCTTCTAGTGCCAACTGCCATTCCACATTCAAAGTCTGCGAATTCATACTGTGTGAACATAAGCATATCATGATAACTTCCACATGCTCACAATAGTATAAATGAAAGTCGCGGCACTGCATGACACATTTATACATTTCTTCTGCCATGCTTCCACCATCTGGCTATTTGCTGTCCCATGACTTTTAGCTTTTGATTCTTTAAATATTTCTAAAGTTATTCTTGTATTCAAGAAAGGGGAAAGGTCAGATATAAATGAGCCGTGCTCGGCTCTTGTTATATCTTTGCCTTCTCTTCTGCTCGTGATTGTTTCTTCTTTGGTGTTCCCCGTTAGAGAGCGCTGGGGCTCCTAGCGATAACGGGTATATATGTGGGGTCACGGAAGGAGTGAGTCAGTTGGAGGCACGCGGTCGGCATCCCGCTAATGTTTCCCGGAGTGATAGCATTGCGGGACTAAGGAGGAAGCAGTCAGTGAGGCAGTCAACAGTCGGTTGGTTATACCTGGTATTTCTCGCAGTGGCCGTGACTCAGCTTGATGGTTTGACCGGGCCACCCGTGGATTATACTTCTGGTGAATTGGTGGGTCCCTCGCGGCCGTGCTTCGACCGCCTGCAGAGAGGGAATTCTCCGATACTCTTCACCGAGAGTGCTGTGCCGAAGCTTCGGGAATACCGTGGTGATCGACCCGGGTGGTACCTTTAGAGCTGTAAACTGCCTTCTCGCCCTAGAAGGGTATTGGAGGTAGTGGCCGTCAACTGCAACCACAAGCGTTGCCTTCCGCCTCGTCGTTAGCGGTCTGCCTCAGCCATAAATTGTGTTTGGTCCTACTGGCAGAGTGTTAGATGCTGGTAGATGAGAATGAGCCAGTCTTGTTATTTCTGTTATTGATCTACGTGGAATTGTCAGTGATTACAGGATTATTCATACGTTAATCTACAAGATTGAGGCCAGTGTTATTTGACATTATATTAGTCATTTTCTCTGTTAATAGCTACTACCAGTGTGTCGCCTTCTACATCGTCGTTAGCAGTCTGGCTCAAATATAAAATTGTATTTGGCTAGTAGATTATTAAGAGCCAGTCAGGTTATTTTCTATAATTTGGTATAAGTAGGATTGTTTGTAATTATAAGGATTATTCAAGGTATAAGTTGCAAGACCAAGGTTTGGTCCATAATATTACATAATTTTGTAATAACAAGATTATTCATATCTTTGTTTGCAAGACCAAGGTTTGGTTCATAATATTATATCATTTGGTGATAACAAGATTACTAATATCTTCGTTTGCAAGACCAGGATTGGTGGTACTTGATATTATAGTTGTAACATTTTCTGTAAATTTCAGCATTATCATTAATAATTGTAATAAACCAATGTTTAAACAAGGCTTGAACTGCTAACCATGTTCCCACACACTTCCCACTCTATCCTTGTGGATAAGTACTGTCTGTTAGTAGTAGTAGCAACGCCTCAATAAACAATTAAAGATCGTTGTCACTAATCTCTAGTGTATCAAATTTTTTTGAGAAAGCAATGGAACAGAGGCTTATTGACTTGCTTAGTAAGCACAACATAATTACAGATGCTTAGCATGGGTTTAGGAAGAACAGATCTACAGAAATAGCAGTCACAATGTTTGTAGATTTGGTAAAAAAATCTTTGGATGATGGAGACTACACAACAGCAGTACTTGTAGATCTATCAAAAGCCTTTGACACAGTCAATCAGAGGCTACTCAACAAATTAGAAAAATGGGGAATAAGTGGTAAGGCTTATGAATGGATAAGATCGTATCTATCAAATAGAAAACAATTTACGATTATAGAAAACAAAGCAGAATTTAAAAATATAACATCAATATAAAAGCAGGAGTACCACAGGACTTGATGCTTGGGCCTCTGTCATTCATTCTATATATAAACAATATTCCAAGACCAACAGGAGAGAATGACACAATAGTTCTATATGTAGATGATGCAACTGTGAAGATGTCAAACATCAAACTACGGAATCTAGAAACAAACCTTAATCTTTACTTCCAGAAACTAGTAACTTGTTTGGAATATAATTACCTTGTAATTAACCTAAAAAAATGATATCATTTCAACAAATAAAAAATGAGGTGCTCTGTAAATTTAAACATAAGCAGTGAGCAAATAAAAGGGTACAAAAGCAGCACACTTGCTAGGGATTCAAATTGGCAATTTCATGAATTGGGAAAATCAGGTGGATCAATGCTGAAAGAAACTAAGCCCTATAGTATTTATGGTCAGCCACCTCAGAGAATTCTGCACTAGAGATATTCTGATGACTATCTATTTCTCTTTTTTTGAAAGCCAACTGAGATATGGTATTTCAGCGTGGGGAAGGCCCACAAAAAATAGAGTGATAAGAACATTAAAAAATACAAAAACATATAATTCAAACAATACTAAAAGAAAAAAGAATGGTTTCATGTAAAAAAAACATTATATATATATATATATAAGACTAGAATGCTTTCACTCATAAAGAAAGTTGTAAAAAAAGAATGAACAAGTACACAAATATGAAACACGTAATAAAACTAATTTCAATTTACATGTACACAACACAAAAAAATTGAAGAATGTACTTCCTATTCTGGAGCCCAACTGTTCAATAAGCTTCCTACAGATTTAAGATTAATTAGTAACAAGAGAGAACAGTTCAAGCATAAGCTTAAAGAGTATCTATGTAATAAAGCCTTCTACTCAATCAAAGAATAGTTTTAACTGATGGAACAAGGGAAAGAACGACAGTGTAATAAATTGTTTGTATTAATAGTTTGTTATTATATAGGATTTGGTAGCACATATTTGTCAATGGCATGTAACAGATGTTTGAAAAGTAAGTGATTGAGATAAAAATGTATGAGTAGAAAATGAATAGAATTATAGTTAACTTAAGGCATTAAATTGTTAAGAAAGATAGAAACAATATAGACTCTAATATACTTTGACTTGCCCTAATTTATTGTACAAATTTTATGTAAATGATGTATAGGACCAAATAAAATAAAATGAAAGTAAACATAGCACTTCCATTGGTGTCCTACAGATATCTCATCTCCCTTCTTTCTTCTCTAATTCATTACCAACAAACTGGTGAAATACAAGGGGAGAACTATCCCACTTTAATTTTCTGGTTTAGTTAATTCTCTATACAGCCACTAATGCCTGGACCAGTATAATGACAATTAATTTATTCATATGGTCTTATTACTTTCATAAATAATCTTGCAGTTTTTTATTATGATAGTTTGTTTCCAATTCCCATTTTTTATTTCTAAAGTAATTTTTTTCCCCCAAACTCCATTGTATCCTATTAATAGTCAGTCCTTACTTCTCTCCAAGTCCCATATAGAAGAAAATAAGTTCTGTTGGCAAATGTTTCACACCAAAAAAATTGTCATTCTAACATGTATGCATTGTTGTGAATATACTTCATCCTATCAAACTCTGTGGTAAATCATGGAACAATTTTTGTAATTAAAAAATATGAGATATCATCAGAAGTTGTAATCTTAAATGTCAGAAAATTGATTGAGATGCATTGTTCACATTTATAATAAAATATCATAAAATAAATATTTTTACTTTTACAGGCTCTGCAATCGCTGCATTTGTTTTAGCTACAGAGTGTGTCTCCCGTTTCTACAGAAAACTTAGAGAGAAGGACGTGGTTCAGCCATTCACCATATGATAATGCAATGATATGATTACAAAAAAAGTTTATTATTGGTATTTTATCAATCATATCTGCATTTTCAGGGCTGGTATATGTGAATAAATACACTTCCAAAGTAACAAGTATCTATAATATACAATTTGTTGTGTCAAAGAATGCGGAACGTTTTACACAAAATGTACCATAGCAAAAGCAACAGTATGAACTAGATTTAAACTTGTGGTTTGAATACAATGATAGCAAACTCTATTGATATTTATAGTTATAAATTAGAACAGTGATTCACAGTGTTTAATATTAAGTGACACTTCATAGAGTATAAACATGTAATATCAATCAAGACAGAAAAAGAATTCTGTTTGTAGTGAAGTTGACAATAAAACATTTGTGCAAATATGTAATACATTATATGTACTGTGCCTTCATCACCCAAGAACAGATGAACCTTTTGCATAGCAATCTATGTGTAGTTCAAACAACATAATATATGTTGACAGATGTTAGTAAAAATATTAACTTCTGTATGAATAATCTGATTTTATATTAATGTAAGGAATATTATTCCATTTGCAAGAACATGTACTTACAGAGTCAACTTATGAGGTAGAAATAATTTCATCTTACAATTCACTCAAAAGAGGTTCTCCAGGTGTACTCCCAATTATGAAAAGTCTTACAGTAAAGTCAAAGGACTGCACTTTTATATCTAAAATACATATAGAGGATGGAATAATCCTGAAAAGTTGGCAATGTAAGGTGAAACATTTTGGTCTCATACAGAAAAAAGGTGATCAATTTCAACAACGCAGTTGGTCTCGTAGGTCCCGTACCTTACAGGGTGGCATGAGGTGGGATCCTTGAGAAATGCCTCCGTGATTTCATAGCAGTTTTTCTAGAAAACCCTGACTACCTGGGCAATGCACACCACTTGAAGCGTATCAGACGAGAGGCTGAGAGGAGAATCACTGGCACCTAAAAACTATGGCCTTCTGATTAAGGGAGACTATCCTAATTGGAAACCACGAGATCAATGCAGAACACTCAGGGTGCTGGATTGAGAACTCAACTGTAAGACGGACAGAGAAGAGAACTTCATTCCAGCGACAGTGTGGAAGAGGCATGCTTCTCACTAGGAAAATACACCCAGCTATCTAGAAATTAGGCGAAGTTCTCAATGGACTTATAGAATACATGAGGTACTCCTCTTTGTGGGGGTTAATAAGTGGATGACCTGCACTAGAAGCTCAGAGATGGTAGCCCTCACCAATGGTCTTATCTTGCACAGTGCGAGTAATGAGGCCAGGAGATTGGGGAGAATGTTGTTGTTGTTGTACCTTTAGGGCAAGGGAGAAGAATTAATTGGACAGATAATATTAATGAAACCACAGCAACAACAATTGGGTTCTGCAGAATAGATACATGGGACATAAGGGGTCTAGCGCATAACAGTGACAAAAAAAAAAAAAAAAATAGATATAGGCCTATAATAAAAACCTTGGAAAAAGTTTAAAAGGATCATCACAATTAAAAGATTACATATTCATTTCACAGTGTAGTACTCAAAGCAAAGAGATCATCATTGCGATTAGAAGTTTACTGAGAAAAAAATTCAAAAACAGAATCTACACGATAATTTTGCATAAAATCCACAAGCCTCAAGTATCTAGAGGACATCCAACAGTAACATGTGTCTACATACCTGAAGAAGGGAGGAAAGAGGAGATTGTATACTTTTATGAAAATCTATAACAGCATCTCATACACACAAATAAAACAGGCTATACGACAAAACATATACATTTTAATGCATTTGTTGGGTGACAAATCGTCCAAAATTTTGAGGGAAACAATGGAGAAAAACACTTATTAAAAAAAGAAAATCTCTATGAAATTTTGTCACTTTCAATGAAATTTAAAAGAACTAAAACATTTTTCGGATATAAGAATATCCATAAGTATACATGAGCTACCATGTGATTCAAGAGACAAGAAGTGAATGAGTGATTATATACGTGAGAACAAAAAATAAAAAAAGATTGCCAAATGTAACCAATATCTAGGTTTACAGAAGCTGTGTAATAGGCTCCAATCAGTATACAGTCAATTCTAAATTTACTATACTTTCAAAATTGATTCATAAGACAAAGACTACATTCAAAACAACCAAAGACTTAATACAAAGTTCCAGGGGCAGATCCAGGGGGAGGCTAGGGGGCTCAAGCCCCCCCCCCAAAAGTATCTCGGTCCACCCCCGACGTTGTAATTATGGATTTGAGGCCCGAGTAGGCTATAAAGACTACCCCATGGCCGACTCAAGCCCCCCCCCCCCCAAAACCAAAAATTCACTGAAGGCAAGCCCTCTGAACCAAAATTCACTCAAGCCAAGACCCTCCCAAACCAAAGTCCACTCAAGCCCCCCCCAAACCAAAGTCCACTCAAGCCCCCCCCCCCCCAAACCAAAATCCTGTATCCGCCCCTGCAAAGTATCTCTTGTAAGCTAACTTGGAATTCTTCAAATTCTAATTAGTCACCTTGGTAAATGGAGAACAGGTATGGTGCAGGACTCAATACCACAGCTTAGAGCCATATATGCAACAAATTAAAGTCATAAAACCAACTAAATACAGTAATACTCCACTTTACACGAGGGATACGTTCCGCATAAAATCGCGTTAAGTGAAATTCGCGTATATCGGGGTTTATGATTAAACATAGTCAAAAGTTAATGCAAAAACATACAAATCATTTGAATCAACCACTTTAATTCTAAGAACACTTTATGCAGTATTATATATATATATACACCCCTGCTTCCACCACTTTCATCAACCCGGTCACATGGGAAAGCTTCCCTATCAAAGGACACGCCACCTGTGAAACCACGCATGTAATATACCAGTTAACATGCAACCACTGCCTGGCTTCATATATAGGTTTGACCACAAATGTACCCTCCATAAGAATGAATGGCCACCGTCAGACGGTGTTCACACAGAACCCAAAGCACCCAGTTGCTGCCCATGCCATAACCCACGACTTGAATAATTTCAACTCTTGTTACACAGTCCGTGCTATCAGAGTTCTCCCTAATAGCAGCAGTTTCTCTGAACTCAGAAGGTGGGAACTTGCCTACCAGTACAAACTTGGCACAAGGCAACCACCTGGTCTCAACTTAAGATAATACCCGGTCATTTTTTTTTTTTTTTTAATTCCTCTCCTTTCCACTACCTATATTGAACCACCACTAACCTGAGGTGATGTTTACTTCATAAATATTATTATTATTATTATATATATATATTTTTATTTGTATAATATTTTTAATTTTTTTTTCCAATATATATTATATTTTGATCTTCCCACCAACCAGAAATTAGTTTGGATATTAATTTTTGCTCGGGTATGAGCTCTGATTCACTGCCCCTCTACTTTTCCTATGTTTGAATTTTCCCCCACCATTTTCTCGACCGGCGGTCTTTCCGTGAGGCAGTCTCCGGGTGCACCCACCTCTCATAATGTTCTCTTGTTGAAGAAGGGTTTTTCCCAAAAATTTCTTTATTATTTGTGTTTGTGTCTTTTCTGTGTGTTCGCGCCCCACATCCATCATCTAAAGGTAAGTGGTGGCTCATTTCCCTATCCTAATTTGATTCCTTTCCGCTACTTAGCGTCTTTTTTTCATTGTTATCATATTGCCGCCCTGGCTCTCTTCTGTTTTGTCCTTTATGTGTACCTATATTTGTGTTCTTTTTTCTTTACTTCCTTCTTCTCTTTCTCTTCCTTTTTGTTTGTTTTCCGTTTTATTTTTCTCCGTTTCATAGTTAATTACGAATCCGACTACATAACCTCACATCGTATATCAAACCATTGTTACCGTCGACGGCATATTGTACTCTCCACGCACCGATACCTACCGTTCCGACAGTGTTTCCATCTTATTACTGCGTAAGTTCTGCTGATAATCATTACATTCATTGAAATTTTACATATATATGTTTTTATATTAGCGTCCCATTTCCACTTGAGCAACGGAATTTTCCACGGCACGCACGCAAATACCTGAATTGTTACATACATTTTGAGTGTCCTTTGAATATCTTATTACTGTCCCTTCCAGTTTTTCCGCTCTCGCTTTTATCGGCGTGCATCTTAAAGCTCATTGTTAACTATGAACCCACATTTGAAGTCACTTTAATTTTTTTTTTTTCGATTTTGTTGATCATCTTACTACAATTCAAACCTCATTTCCGACAACGAACCCTATTTGCATTCTCCTATATAAACATTTCTGGCTTTCAACATGCCTCCACTGACATCACTATATAGGCCACTTGTTGATAAATACATACATAGCTACAGATACCATGCTTTTCAGCTCGCCAAATTTCAATCACATATCCTTTTTTTAAAAGCATGTATGTTCTTCAACATACCTCCAAATGGTCTCACAATCAAACTGCCAATATTTGGTTGTCCCCCACAAACTCACCCTGCCCTACATGCCTTTCGCTACCAACAGTCTTTGGCCCTTACTCACCTTGTTCTGCAACAATATACCATTCTGGCTAACCAACATTCTGGAAACCTCATATCCCTACGCAAAATACTCATGTTATCATTCCCACAAGTCATTACAGTTTTGCAGCATATTTTACAGCAAGCAGTTAACTCCAGCAGTATGCATGCCCAGAAACATTTACAGAAGTTATCCAAATTGCTGAAATCCCATCTTGCACTAGGGCAGTTTCTTCCACACCAACCAATGGTCTACCAATCAAAATCACTGCCTCCTCTGATTTCCTCAAAACCGTCCATTGCCCAGCTCCTCAACATACCTCAACCTCCCCCTTTAAAACCTGCACCTCACTCTCTGCACCAAAGTCCTACTCCCAAGCCTAAACTGTCAGTTATAAACCTATCCTCATCACCATTATCTGAATCCCAGCTCTCTGTACTCTCCAAAGGACTCACCTTCTCACCCACCCCCACATTTGACCATGCCAAACTAGTCCGTGACTCTCTATCGTTCTGCCGTACACTCCGCTGGCGGTATCACTTTGCCACTAATAGCAGTGAACAGAGATATCAGGACAACCTAGAACCAAGTCTAGAGAAATTCAAACCATCATCCACACTTGACCCTCCACCTCTTCCCCAGAACCATCCCCTCCAAATTTTTGAAGATTTCCTTTCCACCAGTTTGGCCTCTCCCACTTTCCTTAAATCTTTAGCAAACACCGATAATCTTAGCCCAGCTGAAACCCGTTCCAGAAAACAACTCTCCAGCAATTCAGAACTCATTATCCTTCCAGCTGACAAGGGCTCAACCACTGTAGTCATGAACAGGAATGACTATGTGGCTGAAGCTCTTCGTCAGCTATCAGACACCAAAACCTACTGCTGCCTATCGGAAGATCCAACTCCTGCTGTCAACAAAAAAATCAAGAATATGTACAGTTTAGTGGACCTCTCCAAGGTCTCACCCCACAATCCATTTCGCTTCTCACTCTTCAAAATCCACGTACACCCACCCTTTATCTATTGCCCAAAATCCATAAACCTGGCAATCCAGGACGCCCTATCGTTGCAGCCTATGGATCGCCAACTGAGCGCATCTCTGCCTTGGTTGACCAGTACCTACAGCCCATTGTTAATCAGCTCCCTTCTCATATAAAGGACACCCAGCACTTTCTTTTCCGGCTTTCTACCTTACCCACACCTCTTCCTTCCGATTCAATACTGGTTACCATTGACGTCACATCCTTGTATACAAACATTCCACACTGGCATGGCCTCAGGGCCATGGAACACTTTCTGGACCAGCGCCCTCCCAACAGCCTTCCCATGACATCCTTCCTCATCAAATTAGCCCACCTTATCCTTAACCCTTTAACTGCTACGGTTCGCCCGGCCGAGCCCTCGCCGAGTGCGGCTTTGTTTACGGCTAAGCTGTTTACCTGCGCTGGCCTGCCGCATTAGACCGGACCGCTGTGTGCTGAATACGTCTGGAGCGTCGTGTGTGGCGTTCTTCTGCTGTCGCTCTGCGGTTTGAAACCGCAGATACAAAATAAATACAGTTAATATAACATTTAAAGGTTTTCAGTTTAAAACTCCTCTAAAAGTGAGTGTCTGCGTAATCAATCATGCCGGTACTTCATATACTAAATAGATATTACAGCAACTGAAATGTTTTTAGTTTGTGAGCGTAGTAAATGTAATATAATTATAACTCTGCAGTTAACCATCGTTAGTAATTCTTTTTGTGTGATAAGCCTTGAAAAATGGTGCAACACACAGTGATACATTACATGTTCTGCATTGGTTTCTCGACGCACTTTCTGTATCGAACATACAGCGCATTTACGCATTGGCGTGCTCTTCTTTGAATTTGCAATATGAATGAAATTTGTAAAAAAGGTCTCAAAAAGTTGCGAGGGCGATTTCTAGGGGGGGGGGGGGGGTGGCGTCTCACGGACCTGATCTTACAAGACGGGGAGGGGGGGTGTCAGGAAATCCTGAAAAATACCTCACGAAATTTAAATTTATGGATGCAACAGACGAAACTCTGCAACTGGCATTTTTCGTCCGGTTACTACGCGGTGAAGAGCGTGAGCATTTAAAATGCAGTGTTCGAGAATGTGGAAAAAGAACTTTTTAAACCACTTCATAGTGAAAATATAGTGTGAATTGATTCTCGCGTGTCTGTTGGTCTCATCAGCAATAGATATCATATGATATTCCGTTAGAAATATCAGGAAAAATGACAAACTGCTGGAATGTTAACGTAATCCACACTTGTGTCCTGCAGCTTAATCGACAAGCACATACTGTCAAACGCGTCACTAAAGCATTCTCTTTTTCAACACATTTCGCTCGCACAATCTGTAGCTTCAAACTCTGAAAAATGGTCATTTTCCACTAGCTGATGTACACAGCATAGGAAAATTACATCGAGATCCTGTCGAAGGGTTATCACTGTCATCCATATCAAAGTGATCATATTCACTGTCGCTTCTAGTAAGAATCTCCATGATTTCTTCCGCGGTACAAACACGACGGCGTATTCGGGAGGACGATGCTTCGAATCCCCGTCCATGCATCCAGATTTGGGTTTTCCATGGTTTCCCCAAATCACTCCAGGTGAATGCCGGAATGTTTCCTTCAAAAGGCCATAGCCGAATTCCTTCCCATTCCTTGCCCCCCAATCTTTACCATCTCTAAAGTCCTCGCTGTTAAGAGACGTTAAGCAGTTAAAAAAAATAATGACTGTATGCCATTTTCTCAGCGAAAACTAAAAGGAAAAGAGCAACACAAATTAGATCGCAGCTGCCAATCCTCAAGGGCCGAATGAGGAAAACAACTAACCACCCTGGGTGGAAATATGGCTTCATAGCCAGGCCGCTAAGAGGCTAGCGTGTTAACACGTCTGGAGTACAGACAGGGCGGCGAGGCGGCGCGTGTATACACGTCTGGAGCAGAGACAGAGCGGCAAGGCGGCGCGTGTATACACGTCTGGAGCACCTGGGCGCAGTAGTAGCCACGCGCGTTAACGCGTCTACAGCAGTCAAAGGGTTAATAATAACTACTTCTCCTTCGAAGGCAACATCTATCACCAAACCTGTGGAACTGCCATGGGTACCCGCATGGCCCCCTCTTATGCTAATCTGTTCATGGGCCGGCTGGAACAGACATTTCTGGAGGAATTCCCTCTCAAACCCCTCATTTGGCTTCGTTTCATTGATGACATATTTATGATTTGGACGCATGGAGAAAATAAACTGCTAAATTTCCTGAACCATCTCAATAACTTTAGCATGCTGAAATTCACTTGGTCCTACTCCCACACCCAGGCCACATTCTTGGATGTCGATTTGTCCCTATCCAATGGCTATCTCAACTCTTCAGTTCACATCAAACCAACCAATCTTCAACAGTATCTCCATTTCGACAGTTGCCACCCATACCACACCAAACGTTCACTCCCCTACAGTCTTGGCATTCAAGGTAGTCGCATATGCTCTAACCAACAGTCTCTCATGGATTATTCAAACAGTATTTCAGAAGCATTAATATCTCGGAACTACCCTCCAGCTTTGGTTAACAAACAGCTTTCACGTGCTACATCACAACTGAATCAGCCAATCAATCATCCCAGACCCGCAAAAACCAACCACAATCCAGTCTTGGTCACACAGTACTACCCAGGCCTCGAATCCATCAACAGAGTCCTCCGGCAGGGCTATGATTTCTTACAGACATGCCCTGAAATGAGATCCATTCTTCCTAAAATCCTCCCTGCCCCTCCTAGAACTTGTTTCAGCAGACCTCCTAACCTCAGCGAACTTCTAGTCCACAAACACAGTCTTCCTCTTCCTAACAGTCAACCCCAAGGCTCTTTCCCATGTAATAGACCACGCTGCAAGATGTGTGACATACACCCTGCTTCCACCACTTTCATCAACCCGGTCACAGGGGAAAGCTTCCCTATCAAAGGACACGCCACCTGTGAAACCACGCATGTAATATACCAGTTAACATGCAACCACTGCCTGGCTTCATATATAGGTTTGCCCACAAATGCACTCTCCATAAGAATGAATGGCCACCGTCAGACGGTGTTCACACAGAACCCAAAGCACCCAGTTGCTGCCCATGCCATAACCCACGACTTGAATAATTTCAACTCTTGTTACACATTCCGTGCTATCAGAGTTCTCCCTAATAGCAGCAGTTTCTCTGAACTCAGAAGGTGGGAACTTGCCTACCAGTACAAACTTGGCACAAGGCAACCACCTGGTCTCAACTTAAGATAATACCCGGTCATTTTTTTTTATTTTTTTTTAATTCCTCTCCTTTCCACTACCTATATTGAACCACCACTAACCTGAGGTGATGTTTACTTCATAAATATTATTATTATTATTATATATATATTATTTTTATTTGTATAATATTTTAAATTTTTTTTCCAATATATATTATATTTTGATCTTCCCACCAACCAGAAATTAGTTTGGATATTAATTTTTGCTCGGGTATGAGCTCTGATTCACTGCCCCTCTACTTTTCCTATGTTTGAATTTTCCCCCACCATTTTCTCGACCGGCGGTCTTTCCGTGAGGCAGTCTCCGGGTGCACCCACCTCTCATAATGTTCTCTTGTTGAAGAAGGGTTTTTCCCAAAAATTTCTTTATTATTTGTGTTTGTGTCTTTTCTGTGTGTTCGCGCCCCACATCCATCATCTAAAGGTAAGTGGTGGCTCATTTCCCTATCCTAATTTGATTCCTTTCCGCTACTTAGCGTCTTTTTTTCATTGTTATTATATATATATATATTTATGGAAAAATACATCTATTGTCTTTTGAGTAGCATTTCTTTTACATTCTTGTAAAATACGTTCATAACACACAACACTGTTTTTAATTGTTTGACACACGGTCAAAACACGGTCATCAACACTATCTATGCTTTGCAATATGTCCAAACCTGAATAAATTTTTGAAAGAGCACTTTGAATTCCGCTTGAAGATAAAACTCTCTCTTCTCCTTGTTCTTCCTCATCTTTCATGGCATTATTCTGTAACTCGGCCAGATCTTCATTGCTGAGAGGTTTGTCATGAGTTGCTACAAGATCTTCTACCACGACATATTCAAGTTCAGAACCCTCAACCATTGCAGCAATGTCTTCAAGCACTTGTCTGTGCATTTAGACAATTCTTCTAGGTGCTTCCACTACATCTGGCCACACCTTGTTCATACACCTCTTTTTAATTTCGTTCCAAGACTCGTCTATGTTGCGAATAGCCTTCATGATGTTGTATGACTTCCACCACTTTCGCATAGACTGTATTCCTTCCCTGTCGGTTTCATGAATTAGTTGGCTAAAAGTGCGGCGATGGTAATAACCTTTGAAGTTTGCTATTGCTCCCTGGTCCATAGGTTGTAATATTGACTTAGTGTTTGGTGGAAGGAACTTCACGTACACTTTTAAGTCTCTTGGCGTATCAAGTGAGGTTGGATGTCCTGGGGCATTGTCTAAGAGTAATATAACTTTACGTTCAAGCCCATTTCTGTCACAGTAGGATTTGACTGATGGGCAAAAACTATTAGAATACCAATCTTGAAAAACTTCCCGTGTAACCCATGCCTTTCTGTTGGACCACCACACGACTGGTAGGCTTGTCTTGTCTGTACCTCGCATTGCACGGGGTGTTTCTGAATGGTAAACCAGTAAAGGTTTCAGTTTGAAATCACCAGTGGCATTACTACCCAGCAGAAGTGTTAGTCAATCTTTCGCAGCTTTGAAACCGCTGGCTTGACATTCTTCTTTAGAAATGAATGTTCAAGATGGCATTTTTTTCCAGTAAAATCCGGTCTCATCAACATTGAAGATGAGACAAGCAGGAATTTTTTCTCGTGTTACGAAATCTTGAAACTTGTTTGGAAACTCAGCTGCAGCTTGAGTGTCCGCGCTGGCCTTACCTGTTATCTGGATATTGTGAAGATTGGAACGTTGTTTGAACCGATGAAACCAGCTCTGCTGGCAGCAAAAGTCGGAGTGGAACTTCCTTCACCTTCTTCTGTCTTTAAACACCACATACAAAGATTTTGCTTTTGTGCATATGAGATCTTGACTCAGTGGTGTGTTCTTCTTATTTAAATCTTCGATCCAGACTGCTAGCAACTTCTCAATTCTTTCTAGGATAGAAGATCTCGAACGAGAAAGTTTTGTTGCACTTATAGGTGTTGAACTTTCGCTGGAAAGTTTAATTTTTCCGATTTTTAAAAATCGTTCTCACAGTCGATTCTGACAGACCAAAATCTCTGCCAATAATTGTTGCTTTTGCCTCCATTTTCCATTCTTCTTTATCACCTTCATCTTCAATTCCAAAGTTACACTTTTACGTTCTTTTTTTCTTCATAGGTGGCATTTTTAACGTAGCTTTAAATTATGTATCTCCACCAAACGTTAAAACACGACTGCCAGCCGAAATAAACATTTGGAACAAACGAAACAAACGAGGGAATCCCTATAGAACAAAGTTGTAGGACGGGGAATTCTTCAATCAGAGTGGTCGGAGAAAGCGGGAATTCCCGCGACCAAAGAGAAGCCAATGACTACATTATGTACATACATATTCTTAAGTAAGCAATTCGCATAATACGAGGCATTTTAACGCAAAATTTGAAATTCACACTAAAGCGAAACAGTGCATAAGGGAGTCGCGTAAAGCGGAGTATTACTGTAGTTACTAAAGATTATAAATTAACCTTAAAGAGTAAAAATCAAACCATAAACTCATCCAAATAACCATAATAGTGAATTATCCATCTCAATGAACACAACACTTTGTTACAACATAACATCACCATAATACAACAATTTTAGCCACTTTAAAAGTTCTTCATAATAACAATCAGCCACTAGTAAACAAATTCTGTTATAAACAAATCACAATCAAGAGTTTGAAGCATTTAAAACATGAAAACACCAGTATTCGTGTAAACTTGCATTCTAAAATCCATAAAATCGTATATTTAAAGCAGTATCTGAAACCGGCTGATAGTGTAACATAAATGTAATTTCTTCCGGTATAACATACTAAAATTTTAGATCATTCTATTGTAAGACCCTAAGCTGATACTGGGGTTGTAGTATCGGCTTAGTACCTTATCTAGCAGTTCACTTGAAATGAAAAGTTCTTTAACGAAAATGTTCTGACTGACTTTAATAATTTTAAATGACCATGTTGCCTACTTAGGAACTCAACTGAAATGCTTTATGGCTGCCACAAAGCTTTATAACCCAAAGCTGAGAAAGGTTTTACTACGAAATCGCAACAGTTCACTTCAAGAAAAATTATAAGTTTATTTTCAAAGTCACATTCACGAAATATTGCATTAAACAGTTGAGTAGGCAATCGAACACTTGTTTCCAGAAAATTGTAGGTTGTTGAGAGAAATCATACCGAACAACCCCTTTACAAAATTTAAAAGTTCTTAGTAGTCATTAAAGTAGCAATCTTTTACAACGACACCCAACATAGCCGACATTGAGTGCAAGTATCCACCAGCCGCCTTCCCGCTCCAAAACAAACTATCGCAGATTATCTCACATAACACTCCCAGAGAAAAGACAAAAGACGAAACCATAAAGACCTCCCTTCCACTGGGCGCCAGTTTTTTATTGACTCCAGCTGTATTACACGTTTATGCTGCCACCTAGCAAAAAGTGTGTATATTCCACTAAACGATCTAGATTAAAAAAGTGTTCAAACTTTGACAGTGTCTAGACTTATCTGCTAGAAGTTCAAAGGATGTTTAGTGAGAAATTTCGAATGATTAGTTTAAATTTTGGTTTAATTTGCGTAGTGATACCACATCTTTGAAGTAAGTGGGTATTTCCCCAATTCTAGAAAATTTACGTACTTTTTAAGGTCACCTGCTGAATTACAATTAATCTAAATTAAATTAGTGCCAAAATGTTCTACAAAAATTCCTGAGTTCAATGATATACATTTTATAAAAATCTGTAGCAAGATAGCAAATTTACAGCTTAGGCAAGATTTGGTAAAGTAACTGTTTAGAAGTCATATGGTTTTTCGTTAATAACTCTTAAAGTATTATTAATGTCAAAAAGGTAAAATTATCGGAGTCTTCTTTGGATTTAATTATGTGTTTTAAAACGTATTTTATCTCTGAAAGTGGTTGGGTTTAGTTACAAATAATTCTTAAGTGAGACACGTGTGTTCAGTAACCAAATAATCTTTAAAATGTTTCTAAAATCTGTTTTACTGCATGGAATGGTCTGAAATTTGGATATGTTAAATTAGATTTTTAGTTCTTTCAGGAAATTTGCTTTTTAGATCAAGAAATTACTAGGAATATGTGATAAAAAATGTTAAAAGTGAAGTGCATTTATCGAAGTGTTTAAAAATTTATTTAAGTTATTTGCACGGTCAGAAACTACAGAATTTTAGTGAATTTTGCTTTCTTTTGAATTATTATTATTTTAAAATTACTTTATTTCACTTAGAAATGTTCAGAAATAGTGAAATGGTCATGTAACAAAAATCCATTGTTTGCAAATGGTACAATAATGGATTATCCTATTCCAGGTTGGTTTAAAAGTTTCTTAACTTTTATAAAAAGTTTATTTAGTGCTTTTATTCAATGTTGTGGGTCCTTACTACTTTTAAACTGGTTTATTTAATAAGTTAGGTTGTGGTATCAGCTTCTAGATAAAACGTTCCTCCCATAACCTGTGTATGCAATCAAAACTATATGTTTAAATGAAAGCTTCCTCCCTCCTTATACTTGAAGCTAAGAATCTAGAATTTACCAAAATTCTAAGGTGCTTACACTATACAGTCAGATGAGTCAGAGACAGTTTTTGAATTAAATACTTGAAAAATCGGGCATGGCCTATATGATTTTAGAAGATCATGAACCAGTCAGTAAATGAAAATACATTCAGGATATGTAATAAAAACCACTGAAATTTATTCTGCAAGCCTTTTTATACAATAGGCAGTATCTTCAAAATAATCCGAAAGTTTAGTGATTTTTATGTCATGGTGTCACAAGATGAGGATATGGATATTTTTGAAAATTGATTGTAAAACAACTATGGCAGCTAGAGAGGAGATCGAGAGCTTTTTGGAAAGTTGAGGCACTGTAGAATTGAGTGGAATAGGTTTTAAGGCTCGAAATATAATATTCACGCACCTGAATTATCGCGTAACGACACGAAGACCTGGTTTTAGAAGACTTTCAAACCTGATAATAAACTAGCCTTATTTGGTGTTAAATAAAAGATATTTAAAATAGAAGCTCTAAAAAATTCACTTGAACCTTCTGCCACCTAAATAAATGAAGTTATTAACTTTTGCATCTTAACAGACTTTTAATTTTTACGGCAAATCATTTAAGTTTACAGAAAAATTCATGAGAAGTAAATTATTTGTTGCACGTAATTCTATTTACTATCCAAGTTTCAGAACTCTACATTTCATATTAACAATATTTGAAGAACTATGCTGCATTGTGTAAGGCTACCCTGGTAGAGTGATGATGATCATATAGGCAGTGGATGCAGTGTGTTACAGTCAGTCGCTGATAAGTTCTCGTAGTGTGAAGGTCACGGCTCGTTTGTATAGCAATAACAGTATGGAGTTGTGAATTAGGTGGAAGTCAGAAGAAGGAAGGCATGTTGGGAGTTGGCCACCATGGTTTTTCAGTAGCGTGGTACAGTTCTAACAGTTAATATGTAACTTCAAAAATCGTTGAACTAAGGGTTTATCTGTTTGTTTATACTTCACAACCAGCAATCATTTTGGAGATGAAACTGTTCGATAGCCTTCAACTGTAAAGAGTGTTTATTTTATTTTAAGAATAAAGTGAGTGATTAACCTGAATCTACAGTATTGCTTTTCATTTTAAAACCTTTACCTAACCTTTCCTCTCTTGAGGTTGACGTCAAGAAGAGTGGCGGCCGTCCTAAACTCTCACAGTTGATTTTCCATTGGCAATACATGGTACAGTAATTTTCATAACTTACAAGAAAGTATTAGATTGAAGTTGAGTTAAGGTGACAGTGCATACTACAACCCCAGTATGGCATTCATCCCTTACAACCTGCTAAAGCAGGATTGTATCAGGAGATTATACATATCAAGACTGAACAGCTAACTAGAGCTGTAGAGATTAATTTAAATTATTAGTGGTATATTTTCAAAGATGTAATACTAGCGAGGGGAGAGACTATATTAGCCTTTTCCAGTCAAATGTCAACCTCTCCTTCACACGCTGCACCCTGTTTGCACAGACAAGGCTCTGGTGACTGTAGGATTCCCGGTATAAGGAGACATCCACTGCTTGCCAAAGGCCTCCTAAAGGAGGGCAGAAGGGCGGGGAGTGGTCCCGGGCAGCCTCTTGCCCTTAGGGTTGGAAACTGGCCTCTACAGAAGGATGAAACCGAAATGATCAACAGCATGGGGCTCCAGAAGGCAATGGGAAACCACTGCATTAAAGACCCAAAGGGTATCCCCGAGGACATGTAATCCTCTCAAATTACATATATCATGATGGCTTCTTCCTGGGTAAAATATTCCAGAGGTAAAATAGTCCCCCCATCGGATCTCCGGGTGGGGACTGCTCAGGGAGAAGTCATCAGAATAGATAGAAACATTCTACGAGTCAGAGCGTGGAATGTTAGAACTTAGAAGCCTGAATAGGGCAGGTAGGATAGAAAACTTAAAAAGGAAGATGGAATGACTTAAGTTAGTTGTCATTGGGATTAGTGAAATTAAGTGGAAGGATGAACAGGATCAGGATTTCTGGTCAGGCGAATACAGAATGATTAACATAAAAGGTGTCCATGGAGTTACTGCTATAGGGTTTGTAATGAATAAGAGAGTAGGGAAAAGAGTAATTTTTTATGAACAGTCTAGTGACATGATTATTTTGATGAGGTTAGAAACCAACCCCCCCCCCCCTCCCCAAACAATGTTAGTACAAGTGTATATGCCGAAAGTAACAGGAAGACGATGAAGAAATAGAAAAAAAATATGCCAAAATTGAAGAATTAATCCAATATATGAAGGGGGAGGAAAATCTAATAATCATAGGTGATTGGATTGCAATAGTGGGAAAGAAAAAGAGGGGAATACTGTAGCAATTTTTGATCTAGGTGAAAGAAATGAGGGAGAGAATCAGGTTGTTAGAATTTTTTGAAGATATAAGCTAGTTGTTTAATCTGTTTAAGAACCATGCAAGAAGGATATACATCTCGAAACATCCAGGGGATACAGGCAAATATCAGCTAAATTATATCATGGTCAAACAGAGGTTTAGGAATCAAGATCTGTACTGATAAAGCATACCCAGGAACAGACATAAACTCTGATCATAATTTGATAGTAATTAAGTACAGGCTGAAAATCAAGTGAATAAGGAATAATATAAGCAGAACAGACTGGAAGCGAATAAACTGAAACAATCTAACATGAGAGAAAAATTTGCAGAAATGGTAGACTTAGGTCTAAGAAGTAACTCTGAAAGGAGCTAACAGAGGATGAATGGAATGTATTGAATAGAGAAATAATGAAAGCTGGTAAAGAAACATCAGGCTTTAGGGAACAGGCTGCCCAAAAACCTTGTATCACAGAAGAAATTTTGGAGCTGATGGATCACAGGAGAAGACACAAAAATGCTCAGGATGAAGCAGTAAGAGAGAGCACTACACAGAATTTAGAAATCAAGTAAACAAAAATTCAAAAAAGAAAACTAAAAAATGGCGACAAGAAAAATGTAAAGAAGTAGAAAAGAAAATGGTCATTGCTAATGGAAAAGGAAGGTGATGTCGACATTGACGACTTAGGAGATATTGTTTTTAGGACAGAATTTGATAGAGCTCTGAATGAATTGAAAAAAAATAAAAATAAGGCAGTTGGAATTGACGAGATCTCTGCAGAACTTCACTGGGAGAAGAAAGAATCAAAAGATTATTCAAACTGATATAAAAAGGTTATGAAACAGGAGAAATTCCTACTGATTTTAATAAAAAATATCATCTTCAAACTTCTGAAGAAAAAAAACACAAGCTGACAAATGTGTGAATTATTGCACCATTAGTCTAACATTATGTGTGTCAAAATTACTGGCCGTAATAATATACAGAAGAAAGGCTAATAGAAGAGATCGTAGGTGAAGATCATTTTGGGTTTAAGAAAAACTGTGGTACAAGGGAAGCAGTTCTGGCTTTTAAGATTAATACTTGAAGGGCGGATCAAGAAAAACAACGATACTTTTATGGTGTTTATTGATTTAGAAAAAGCTTTGATAATGTTAGATGGGATAAGATGTTCAAAATTTTAAAGAAGTTGTTAGACACTAATCTATTGCTGGAGGCTAGCAACACTTTGCCTAAACTGTGAACAATTAAGTGTAGCCTTCTGGTAGGTTAATATATAATAAAGTGGTCACCACGCATTCGTATTATAAACCCCAAACGCAAAGGGCACAATAAATAAGTACACTTGACACAGTTTAAGGATCACAAAGTACTTATATTCTTGAAAAGTTCTCTCTTACATTTTTGGAATAAACATTGGACAACATTTCTATTGAAGATTGTCAGATTAATCACATTCACTTGAGAAGACAAACACTCACTAAGTCCCCCTAACTTGAATGAGATAATGATTACGGCATATTAAGATGTGCTGAACAGCTCACCACTGTTTGAAAATCACTAAAAGACTGGGAATTTTCAAGATGGCTGCAGGTCAACTTTTCAGATTCTATGATGTCAGCAAAATATTTCAAAAATTGATATCTCCAGATGTTCTGGATAGGTTAACTTTCAATTAATACATGGACTTCCTGATATCATACTCTATTAATCTTAATTTAATTCAACTTTCAAAAATTTCTACAAGATTAACCTTGAAGTCTCTTAAGTCATCGACTTGCCGCACTTCCTCAACAATTCATGATAATCTATCTTCAAAATCTTAATTATCTTACCAATGCTTAATATTTTTTTACAGAAACCAAGGTATATTTTAATCCTCTAAATTCAAGCTATCTTATGATATGAATTTTTCAATTTAATCTCTTTTAGTTAAAATCTTTATTTTTTTCTCTTAATTAAAAGCGGTAGTTCAATTTGGCCCCATTAGTTAATTTGACTTTCAAAATATGCTAGACATTTCTGACTATAGCTAGGGATAACAGATCAGCTGTGACTTTACTCAATTCGAAGTTATTTTGAATCTTAGATTTTAACTTTCCTAACCACGTGGCTGAAAATGTAAACAAACCAAATTATCTCTTAAACTAAATTTTTCCAGGCATAATGAATAAACTTAAAAATGATTCTTATGGTGAGCTTTAGGCATGTAAACGAATGCAAGAAAATCTATTCAAGTTGAAAATTACGTGAAATCTTCTACCTAAGCAACTTCAAAATTGAACTATAGAGTATATTTCTACTGGGGATAGCTAGTGGAAATGTTTCTGGCGAGCTAATAGGTACCTTACAAAGTCAGGTCTAAAATATCAAGATAGATGAATATTTTACAAACTGTATAAGAATCAAGTGCCTATAATAGAAACTAGAGAATCATGAGACACATGGATCAGTTAAAACTGGCGAGAGAAAAGGTTGTCGTCTATGCCTATTAGTATTCAACTTGTATGTAGAGGAAGCAACACAAGAAGTAAAAGAGAAATTCTCATGCTGGCATAAGTGTTCAAGGAGAAAAAATCAGTATGCTACAATTTGCTGATGACATTGTCCTAGCATAACAGACTGTGGATATTGACAAGTTACTGAATGGCATGAACAAAATTCTAAAGGAAGGTTTTGGACTGAATATCAATCAAAGCCAGATAAAAATGATGACATGTAGCAGAGAAGATGCCAATCACAGTAGATTAAATATAAAAATAGGATCAGATGCAATATGAGAAGTAAATGAATTCTGCTAATTGGGAAGCAAAATTACAACTGATGGCCAAGGCAGGAATGATGTTAAAAGCAGAATAGCACCAGCACAAAGAGCCTTCATGAACAAGAGAAATTGTTTAGTTTCAAATATTGATCTAGGACTTAGAAATAATTTTTTAAAACTCTATGTACGGAGCACAGCACTTCATGGTAGCAAAGCATGGACTTTAGTAATACCAGAAAGAAAGAAAATTTTAGCATTGGAAATGTGGTGTTACAGAAGGATGCTGAAAATTAAGTGTACAGAAAAAGTACAAAATTAACGAGTTTTGGAAATGATGAGTGAGAAAAGAAGTTTGTGGAAGACGCTTACGGAGAGAAGAGACATGCTGGTAGGTTATATTTTGAGACATGCTGGATTTGTTAGTGGAAGAACAGTCAAAGGTAAGAACTGTAGAGGAAGACCGAGATTTGAATATATGAAGCAGATAATTGAGGACATGGGTTGTAGGGGATATGTAGAGATGAAGAGGTAAGCAGAAGATAGGAAGGGATGGCATATTGCATCAAACCAATCGAAAGACTGATAACAACAAAAATAAAATACTTGTAAAAGAGAAAGAAGTATTGAAAAGATAGTTAAAGCAAAATGAAAAGAGGTAATACACATTTGGAGTGAAGAGATAAGATAATGTTGATGACAAAAAGCAGGTGTAGTTAAAATACCTGCAAACCAACAACTGAATTTAATTGCGATGAAGCACAACTCTGGATGCAATTTCCCTAGTCATCTAATTACATTATTCATGCTATTTTATTATTATCATCATCTTATGTACTTCCAACGTTAAATTCCTCTCCTGACTATTTTAATGATTTACAAATTTTAATTTTCATTGCTTCGGCATTTTGATTAGCCACTTTCCTTCGTAACTCATTGCAATCGTTCACACCCCCACCCACGAAAGAATATTTTCAGACTCCCTAATGCTTGAGCCTATTATCATCTTTTCCACTCTCAATTCTAATTCTTCAATCAATACCCTTCCAAGCCCCAACATATTTTATGGCTCACTCTGTCAAATGCCTGAGAAATATTTAGTGTTACACCATCAATTTAGCCTTCCTTGTCCAATTCATCTGAAATATCTTGCATATAGCCCACCATATGAGATTCACATGAATATCCTGTACACTCATTTCATCCTCCTTTTGTCTTCCAATGACTCCTCCCAATCCAGCTCCTTAATCATATCAGTTACTGAGTGTGTCCTGTGGTAATTTCACAAACAAATCTAGCTGCTCTACTCTGTATACCCTCCAACTCCTGTATTTGAAACCCAATATATGCCTCCCCAGTCACATCCCCATATTCAAGCAATTGTCTCACCAAATCTTTGTAGCCCATTCCCTAACTTCTCTGTAACATCCTCTCATCATTCTCTCTGGTAAACAAAGAATCTTGTAACCTTTTCCCATTGTGTCATGCCCACTTGAGATTATTATCAAATGTTATGCCAAGACATTTATACTTCAAATCTTCAACAAGCAATTCTGTCTGAACCCTATAATCACAAACAACCTTTACTTTTTTTTTATCTGGAAACTCTTCTTGGCATTTATCTTCATTCGATGTTGATCTACCCAGTTAGCTGTTCACAGTCTTCTCCCCTTTCAATCACATTATATACTATTACATCATCTAAACTACCTAAATTCTGACTGTGAACCATCAACACAATCATTCATTAGATTGATGATAAGCAGTGGTCGCAATACACCATCTTGTGCACCTATGTTCCCTTCCACCTCTACTGCACTTTCCTACTCTGATGCTCTGGTTACCCAGAAGGTCACTTTTTCATCCATCCCAATCGTTTTCAACTTATTTATAACTATTTTATGGCTCATTCTGTATGTCAATCCCTCAATCATTTTGCCTATTACTGATAAACTAATCAGCCTGTAGTTTTCAACCCTATTTGAACTAGTACTACTATCGCTCCTTTCCAGTCTGCTGGTAAGCAGCAAGACTGTAGACTCATTTTACATAAAATTTCATGGGAAGGCACAATATTGTGTCCCATTATCTTCAATACATCTGTAGTAATATTATCTATACCAACCTTTTGCACTTTTTTGCTTTCTAGGTTTCTTTGATAGATCTATAGTAATATTATACAAACCATCCCCCTTGTGCTTCTTTTCTTTCTAAGTTTCTTCACAATTTCCTGAGGATCTATTTCAAACATTACAGCTTCTTCACTTCGACTTATATGGAGACACTTCTTTTGATCAATTCCCTTCCAACATAGCATCATAGTTCCTTATGGTCTCAGTTAATCAGTCACTCAATATCTCTGACACTTGCAAATCCCCAGTAACTACTTCTCCATTCTTATAAACACAATTTTCTGAATACCTTCCCTTCCCCCAGTTTTCTAACATAGCCATAGAAATTTCTAAATGCATTGTTCAGTGGTCACTCTGCACCTATAATATTCTTAATAAACCTGTCTTTTGTTTACCTCTATGCTGTTAATAATTGCTTGTTTAGATTATTTAAGTATTCCCAACTGCCTTGCTCTCTCTTAACTCTGTAATGTTATCTTCTCACTAACCTCTTTAACCTCCTCACCTCCCTGTTGTAGTATGTAGATTCTGTACTTCTTTTTACTTTCTATTTTGGAATAAATATTTCCTCACCAATTTTTACTACATCATTGAACTCTACCGACTTTGTCACCAATGTGCTTGTGCCATCCTTCCAATTGCTGAACCATCCCATGAAATATATCATCAATTCTGAAATTTGTGGGTTTTTTTTATAATTGTGCCTATTTACCCCTACAGTTTTGGTCAATGGTATATCCATCACAACTGCAATTTGGACACTTAATCCTTGATCACTTATTTCTTGACATCCCACAAGATTTTCATCAGAGTTTATTAGAAATATATTAAACATGCATGGTTCCATTGTGTTCTGCTCTACCATTTGTGTTTATCATCCCTTACTAAGGTATTTACAAATCTCTTTTACCTTGTGTCAATAATTTTATTTTCCAATTGACACCTGCAAAACTTAAATCTCCACCAATAATAATTAGTAGTCTATGCTCATTCTCTTAACACTGCATATGACTTAAGTTACTCCCCAAGTGCCTTATCTTTATCATTCATTCTGCTGCTATGGTAATTCTGACTCTTTATTTTTTATCACCCCAGAAATCTACTCCTAGTAACTCATCGTCAAAATCTAGTAAACACCAGAGAACTTTAATAATTTTTGATAACCAAAATGAATACCACAATACTAATTGCTCCTCTATCTCTGAGATACACTCTGTAACGATCGGAGAAAACTTTAAGTGTCTAGTACTCCTTCTTTTAACCAAGTCACCACCACCATAATTACTTGTGGTTCATACATATCTGTTAAGTTTTAAAATCCTATTATTTGGAAAGGACAGATGAAATACACCCAACACTCACCAAAGTTGAAGGGAGGAGGGCAGCAGCAACACGAAATAATACACAAACATAGAAAACACAAAATATCTGGGTATAACCCTTTGTCAAGTAAAAGAAGCAAGTGGCTGAGCTCGCGCAAGTCTTGCATTCAACACAGCCACTCAAAGAATGAAATTGACTGTCGGAAGTAGTGGGAGGAGCAATGATAATATGACCACAAGTATTTATCACAAGAAAGATTAAAAGGGGAAATAATAATAATGATAAAAATAATCAAAATTTTTGAAATAAAATCTATAAATACTGTGCTGGCCAGTGATTGGTGTACAGGGTGAGAATGGAAGATTATATCAGAAATTAAGGCCTGGGGGATGTCTAGTCTGCAGGATATGTTGATATACCAATTCCCACCTGTGGAGTTGAGATTGGGAGGTGGTATCTGGAAGTACTCTAATGGCTCTGACTGTGAAGCTGTTATTAAGGTCGTGGGTGTTGTGAGTACTGGCATGGTGAGAAACAGGCAGGTCTAGGTATTGGGAGTAAACTGTTAGACTGTGACCATTCACTCTGATGGATAATGAGTTCGAGGTAAGGCCAATGTAAGAACTTCGACAGTGGAGACAGGAGAGCAACCAAGAGATCGTTTAGCAAATAAAAAAAAAAAAAAGAATTGTTTAAGAAATAGTTTGTGAAAATCATAAAAGGAGACGTTATACATGGATCTCTAACTTAAATGAAGAAAGGTACCAGCTGGACTATATTCTGATACAAAAAAAGGTTTAGGAACTGTATGAATAATGCTAAAGCTTACCCAGGAGCAGATATAAACTCAGATCACAACCTCGTAGCAAGAGAAATACAAGTAAAATATAAAAAAGTGAAGAGAGGAAAAGCAAGAGAAGACTTAGAAAAACTAAAGGAGGAAGGTAAGGCTTTGGAGCTAGAAGAAAGGTTTTCACAAAACTTCAAAGGAGGAAAATTTGAAGAATGTATAAATGAAAAATGGATAAAAATGAGGGAAGGGCTCATGACAGCCTTCAAAGAAACTCTAGGAATTAGAGAGGCCAAAGATATCAGGAAAGAATGGGTAACAGAAAAAATGCTGGAAAAGATGGAAGAATGGAGGAAGTGGAAAAATTCTGGAAATGAAGAAGGAAGAAAGAGGCACAGGAAACTGAACAATGAACTAAGAAGAGAAACTGAACAAGCAAGAGAAAGATGTATGAAAGAGAAATGTGAGGAAATAGAAAAACTGGAGAAAGAGGGTAAATATGAAAAGATGTACTAAATGGCTTCTGAGATTGCCTTGGAAAGTAAGAGAAATAGAAAGAGAGGATGGCACATTAGTCAAAGAACCACATGAGGTGCTGAGTAGGTGGCAAGAATATATTGAATGCTTATATAATGGAGATCAAATATGGAAAGGGGTATGAGATCCTAGAGACAGAGGTAGAAAGGCTCTGAAGGAGATGAAGAATCGAAAGGAATGAGGAATTGATAATTTACCTGCAGAATTGTTGAAGAGTTTTGGGAACAAAGGAAGAAGGGAGATAGTACACCTTTGTAATAAGATGTATGATAAAGGAGAATGGCCAGATGACTTTCTTGCAACAGTACTGATACCAATTCAAAAAAAAAAAAAAAAATACTAATAAATGTCAAGAGCATAGGACTATCAGCCTAATTTTGCATGCAGTTAAAGTTATGTTGAGAGTGCTGAACAGAAGGCTATATGGAAAGTTAGATAGATGGATTGGAGAAGAACAGTTTGGATTTAGGAAAGGAAAAGGAACAAGAGATGCTATCGACCTGTTAAGAATCATAGGGCAAAGATATATTGAGAAAGGAAGACACATCTATGCCGTCTTTATTGACTTGGAAAAAGCTTTTGATAGGGTGCAATGGAAGAAGCTGATGGATATCTTGAAGAGGAAAGGGGTAGACTGGAAGGAGAGAAGGTTGATACAGAACCTATATTTACAACAGAAAGTACGAATAAAGATCTGAAACGAGATGTCGGGAGAAAGCAGCATTGGGAGAGGCATAAGACAAGGTTGTTGCCTTTCTCCATTATTGTTCAATTTATACCTAGAAGAAATTATTGGAAAAGGCTTCAATGGAAAAAGAGGAGTGTATATTGATGGCAAGAGAATAGAGTGCATATGATTTGCTGATGATATGGTATTGTTGGCAGAAAGTGACCAAACTCTAGACTCTAGACGAAGCTTGCCAAGAGTTTGGAATGAAAATAATAAATATTAAGTTAGGAAGAGCTGATATCAGGCAAGTAAGATCGTTTAAATATCTTGGGAGTATGATCACTGAAGATTTGAGGTGCCATCAAGAGTAAAGTCTCGGTTTGCCATAGTGAAGGAAGCATTTAATAGGAAAAGGAGGATACTAATGGGTCGGAGACATGAACTCTGAGAAGATAGGATGGAAAGCAGTTAGTAGCATTTGAGATGTGGATGTGGATGAGGATGGAGAAGATAAGCTGGGTGGATAAAATAAGTAATGTTGAAGTGCTGAACAGGGCCAGTGAAAACAGAAAAATTCTACAAGTAAGAAAGAAAAACTGGATAGGACACTTGTTGAGAGGGGAGTGCCTGATAAAAGATGCCTTGGAAGGTCTAGTCAGTGGGAGGAGAATAAGAGGAGGAAGGAGGTACAAAATTATAGACAACATCATGGAAGATGGCAACTACATGGTTCTTAAGAGAAAGGCAGAAGATAGAAGAGCATGGAGAGCAGCCAAGGGAAAACTTGCCCGAGGGCAGAAAACTGATGATGATGATGAAGTTGACTCCAACATCAGGCTGTTTGACTGTATTGAAAATATAGTACAAAATGTTAGGCTCATGATTGCTGTCAAGGAAGTTATTTTTTATATTCTTTTAGAGAAAATATGGATTATTTTTGATAAAAACATTAAATTAAATTCGTTTATTTCCCACCTTTTGCCTCCTATCCAATTGGTGGTCACCTTAGTGAGGTCACGTGCCTGTAAACAATGCTACTGCAAATGGAGTGTTCTTTAATATCCAAGTTTTCAGTTATTTTTATTGTTTATTGCTGGATATTTCTTGCTATTGAGTTTTTGTTTCGAATACAAAATACAGAACAATTTTGTAGAAACCGACAACAGAAAAGTTCCAAAAATAGACAACTTATTTGTTGGGTGTACTGTAGAAACAACCCCCAACTTTTATTCTGTAGAGGTTGAAAATGTAACAACTTCAATTTAGGAATTATTTATATTTAAATTGAAAGTTAATGATTAATAGAAATTGTTCATAAGAATAACTAAAACTATAAATTAAATTAGTTGTTTTAGGGATACTGATGAGAAATATGCAAGCTATAATGTAGGCAAAAGGTAAGCGTAACAATTAAACAACTGGATACTGTGGACATTTTTCCATAATTGAAGATAAAAAACTCATAAATAATTTATTTTTTGTCAACAAAATTGAATTAGTGTTTGTTTATTTATTTACCCACTGTGTGTCACTTCATCTCATGCGAAAAAAACTGTGATAAGTATTTTATATATAGAGAAGCAATTAATTCAAGGTGTCCGGGTTGCTGCACAGTTGAAGAGTGGTATTGGATATCAGAAGGTCCTAACTTTGAGCTTTGGTTGGGATAGTATAAATTTTTTTTATGTTTGTATTTTCTTTCGTTCTTGTTTGTTGTATCACAGAATCATTTCCAAAATTTCATTAATACATTACATTTCTAAACTATCATTTTTCCTCTTTTAATTTTGAAACATACTCCATCGTGACAAAAAATAAAGGTGCTTGGCGGTGAATAGTGGAATTTATTTTAACAGCAACATTACATGTAGAAATTCCACACTAATCTTGCAACAGTTTCAGAATGCTTTGAATCCTGTTTGCCAGAATTTTTACGTGACAATAGTTACCTGACATACTGCAAATGCATCTATTTGGGCGATATTTCTTTAAATGAGCAAGTAATCTTGAATTTCCAAAAAAAAAAACTTAATTCAGTGTGCAAGTCACGTCCAGTTTCATTTTTTAAGTCCTCTTCGGTTATGCTTCATATGTTTGTAACATTCTTACTATCCAAAAACTTGAAGAAAAACAAAGTAATATTTTGGTGGATTTAAATAAAGAACAGCAACTAGTATTGAAATAAAATGAAAAAAGAAAACAAATTAAACATATTCCAAAGTGAGGATCGAAGCTAAGGACCCTAACCTTACTGATACTCACCTTAAACCTATTGGCTAGTAGGATGAATTATAAGAGGTCTCATATATTATACACTTGACTGTTTAGTTTTTGGATGCTGATGTCAGCAATAAAGGTTTCTCTCCTTGTTAAGAGCAACTTCAGGGTTGTTGTTGTTGGTTTTTTTTTCACACATTGCTACTTTCTTTTGGAACTACATTTAACTCATCGAAATTACAGTGTAAATGTTCTTCACAGAAAATCATATGTGAATTAGTCACAATATTCATCTGAGTTTCTATGAGCAAGTTGTATCGACTTTTGTTCATGTTTAGCTATGAGTTTTAATTGCTGTGGAGGCAGGAAAAATAGGAAGAATCTTGGCTCGGTATGGGATAAAAATCTTCCAGCCTTCCGCCATTATACAATATGCTGGGTTTGGTAAAAGATGACTTAGGCTTGAGAACACCTGGGATTTATTCCACACGGCGTTTATGCAGCAAAGTCTATATCAGTCAGACCATCAGAACGATCGAAGAGCGCGTTACCGAGCATAAATGACACCTAAGGCTGATGCAAGTGGAAAAGTCTGCAATAGCCAAGCATGCCTTCTACGAAGAGCACAGGATAGAGTTAAAAAAAACTTTAGTGTCGGCTAGGGCCTATTCCTTCTGGACTCAGTCATAAGCGAGGTGTTGTAAATCTGGCTAAATGATGACAACATACATAAGGACGGCGGGCACCATCTGAGTGAAGCTGAAGACCGATCATTAGTATTATTCGACAAGAGCAAGAACAGGGCATAGAGGGCACAAATGGCACCAGTCGGGCTTCACAGCAGACTTCGGATTAAGCCAGCTATTATGACCAATCAGAGTGGGCCTACCGGCTTCGTGGACCACCAGCACATCTGGGCGGGAAGGCACAAATGGTACCAGTCAGTTGCCACAACATGCCACGTATTGAGCCACCGCATTCGACCAATCAGAATGGGCCTATCAGCATTGCGTACTGCCAGCACATCTGGGCGGCCAGGGAACAAGTGTCATAGTGAGCCCAAGTTTTTTGTGGCATTCCTGAATGTATATAAGGAAGTTCAATACGAGGCTAGAAAAGATTTGAAACCTGATGAAGACAGCAGAGCTAGCTGTTGAAACATCGTGTTTATACAACACCATCCGGCTGGACACCCGGAAGGATGTAGGTGGGTGCAGGATAGGGGGAAGATGGGTGTGTAGGGAAATTGCCACCGGAGCCTGTGCTGCATTGCAATTAAATTACATTACAAGAATGAAATTGAATAACATTCTTCATCAAACTATCATTAGCTTTCTTCTTTGCAGCTATTAATTTTTTCATTAGTTTTTTTTTAATGTTACCTATTGTTTTGTTATTTCTTAGCTCTGTTGCCATCTCCTCTCACCAGTCTCTTTAACTTCCTCTCCTGGCTATTACTGGTTTTGAATAAATAATACTTCATCGTTTCCTATTATCTCCTTGAACTGTTCCCAGCGTGACTCCACTGTACTTCTTCTTTTCTTCCCTTTGCTGAAACTTTCGCTGAAATATCTTTTCAATTGAGAAATTTGAGCCTTTTCATAATCATACCAATTTCCCCCTTCAATTTTGACCAGTGGTTTGATGAATGCTCTAATATCCATCAGAATTATATTTTGATCACTTATTCCTTCACTTACTAGACATCCCACAAAGTTACAAGGTGTACAACTTTGCTTCCGCCGTTTTTCAGTAGTTGGCTACAGTGGTAAGTAGCGGTCGAGATAAACATATCGCAGACGTCAGGCAGTTAGCTGTGAGCTTTGTCAACATAACCTCATTCAAACATTAGTCGATTTGTGTGTGCATCGTAACGTTGTTCTCGATTGAAAATGTCAGTGTACGAGCCGAATTCTCGTCGTTTGCGGGATGCTCTGCTTTTTTGTTTCAATATGAAGAAAACTGCGGCTGAGTCTCATCGAATGCTCTCCAGTACTTATGGTGAGGACTGTATTAGTGAGAGAACGTGTCGCGAGTGGTTTCAATGCTTCAGGAATGGTGACTTTAACGTGGAAGACCGGCATAGTGGCGGAAGAGAGAAAGTTTTCGAGGATGCATAATTGGAGGCATTGCTGAGTGAAGACTCACGTCAAACTCAAGAAGAACTGGCACGATCATTGGGGGTGACACAGCAAGCCATTTCAAAACGTCTCAAAGCCATGGGTATGATTCAGAAAGAAGGAACTTGGGTCCCATATGAGTTGAAACCGAGAGACATTGAAAGGCGTTTGTGAACAGTTGCTTCAGAGGCAAAAACGGAACGGTTTTCTGCATCGCGTTGTGACCGGGAACGAAAAATGGGTTCATTACGATAACCCTAAACGCAAAAAATCATGGGGGTATCCCGGGCATGCTTCCACGTCGACAGCCAAACCGAACATTCATGGGTCCAAGATCATGCTCTGCATTTGGTGGGACCAGCTCGGCGTCGTGTACCACGAGCAGTTAAAACCAAGTGAAACAATCACAGGTGATCGATATCGAACGCAATTAATGCGTTTGAGCAGAGCATTAAAAGACAAACGCCCGCAATACAGCGAGATGCACGATAAGGTGATTTTGCTGCACGACAATGCTAGGCCCCACGTTGCAAGAGTGGTCAAAACGTACCTGGAAACGTTGAAATGGGACGTCCTACCCCACCCGCCGCATTCTCCAGACGTTGCTCCCTCTGATTATCATTTGTTCCGATCAATGGCTGAGCAACACTTCCGATCTTATGAAGATGTCAAAGAGCGGATTGTTTCATGTATCGCCTCCAAAGATGAACAATTTTTTCGACGTGGCATTTGCACACTGCCGGAAAGATGGGAAAAAGTTGTGGCAAGCGATGGACATTACTTTGAATAATATCTGTGTAAGCATTTTGTTCAATAAAGGGTCATATTTTTGAGGAAAAAACGGCGGAAGCAAAGTTGTACACTTTGTATAATAAGATTTTATTAGCAAGATATCAAATGTGTTTGATACCCTTGTGTTCTGCTCTATTGCCTGTGTAAAGCTTCATCCCTTTCTAAGCCATTTGAAAATCTCCATTTGCTTGTGTTATAAATATTATTTTTAACCCAGCTGGCATCTGGTAAATTTAAATCACCACCAATAATAACCATTTGCACTCAACTTTGAACTCTGAATACAAACTTATTTTCTCCCAAAGAGCCACATCCTCATCGTTTATTCTTGCATTGTGGTAAGAAACTAACATTCTGGTGTTTTTTGTTGATTTTTTTTTTCATACCATAAGTCTACCCCTAGTAACTCATGTTCATGATCTATGAACATCAGTGAACTATAGTATGTGAGGAACAAGCTCTACCTTGGGGGTTAGGTAAACACCTGGTCTCAGCTATAACCATGTGTAGCCTAGGATGTTACAGTTCTGACTTAAATATGATGACCTGGCCGCAACGTAGCTCATTTAACCAAAAGCTACGGAAAGGTATAAGTTCAAATAAGGTCACTAGTCCAATATTATTTGATAACTATATTCTTCAAAATTTTATAAAGTCAGAAAACTGCACAGGTGATCAAACAATTTTACCGAAGAACATTTTGCAGTTCCGACCAACCATTCGAGCTAGACCAACCTCACGCCCCCACAGCTACTTAACTACATGAGGTATTTAAAGTGATTTTCACCCATTATTTCCAAAATTCAACCATTTCCGCGCCAGTTTGTAATTTGCCGTGCCACGAGCCCAAACTACTGTTGCTACCGTTCTACGTAACTGGTAATGCACACTTAGACTGCTGCTTTTAGACTGGGGAGAGGCAAGGTTCTGGAGGGGTTATTTATCGAATCAACTGTGGGAAAAACCTTTTCCTGCAGTTCCAACTGATTGTATCAGATAACTGATAAGTTTCTGACAATATTCTTGCCTTACAATTTGACCTTGACAACAAAAATAATCCTATCTCTCTGAAATTTTGGTAGTTGCAAGATATCACTACAAACGTCAAATTAAGTTGTTATAAAAAAAATTTGTAACTTTAATAGTTTCGCCAGAAAAGAGATATTTAGATGTGATTGCCCTAACTTTTGAAATATTACTCCTATGGAGCTGAAACAAATTTTATTCTATTCTCCTATTGCTCATCTAACATCTGATAACAAATAAAGTATGTTTCCTAATTTTGAAAGTGGGATAAAGTTCGAAAACAAAATTTGACTACTTGAAATATTCAGAATATGGAATTGAAAATAGCTTCAAACAAATTTCCATATAGAAAAACGCTTACTGTAAAAACTTGGAATCTCTAAGTATATTCCCTGATTTATTACGAATTTTCAAAATACCAATCCTCCCGAATGCAGTCCGATTTTCGAGCTACACTGTCCAAGCGTTTCTGGCGCCAAAACCTATTTCACTTTATTACAATTAAATGCTTTAATATTTTGAAATAAAACTTGCTCAAAAATCTTTATATTTAAATAAAATTTACTTTGAACATAAATTCTTTTAATGAATTCCCGAAATTCTATTACTTTGTTCATTATACTTTTACAGTTCACCAGTAACACTTCTATTAATAGCTTGGTGATATTTACCTTCACACTCGTACCCCCATCTGTTATTGTTTCATCACCTTCATGTGTTCAGCATTAGTGATTTTTTCCCATCGTACATCTGCAATCTGTATCCCTTTGATCACTTATTTTTATTCCCTCAACAACAGCCCCTGACCTAACAAAGGAACAGTCTTGACCCCATCAAGCCTTACAGCTTTTGCCAACAACTCATTGGTTCACTTCACCCTAACCAAAAATGTCATCACCTTCCAATCCCATGTCTACCATCGAGTCCAAGACACTGTTAAGGGCATGCACATGGTGCCTTCCTATGCCAACCATTTTCTGCACAGATCTGAGGAATGTTTTCCTCAATCCACCCTGTTACTCAGGTATGCAGATGACATACTTATGCACTGGGCCCACATCAAAAAGCACCTCCTTCCTGAAGTCTCTGAACAACTGTTTAAACTTTACCTGTTGCTACTCTCATACAAACATCGCTTCCTGGATTTAAATGTACATAATGGCCATTTACATACAGCTGGTCACATCAAACTACAAACCTAAAATAATATCTCCACTTTGGTAACTGCCATCCATACCACACAAAACCTTCCCTCTCTACAGCCAAGTAATCTGAGGCAGATGCATCTGCTCCGACCAAGAAACCTTTACACTTTACACCAACAATCTGACCAAACTCCTTCTGTATTGTAATTATCCTCTGAAACGGGTTCACAAAGATATATCCCGAGTCAAAAACTGTCCATTGAGCTGAAACACACAACTCAAAAGAAACCAGAGCTGGTTTTTTCCTTCCCCAGTTCTCTCCTGATCTACAACAGCTAAACCAGTCTCTTCGTTGTGTTTAAGACTTTCTCAAATCTTTTACTGATATTTTTCAAATTCTCCCCATTATCTATCCAACAATAATGTGTTACCTTCAATAGGCCACTCAACCCATAAAGTATACTTGTACACAAATACCAACCCTCCAACACTCCTAAACCACCATGGGACTCCATTCTGTACAACAGGCCCAATTGCAAAATGTGCAATATGCAAAACCTATTGTAACCCCACTACTGGTGAAACCTATCCCATAACAGGCCATGTTACCTGTACAATCTTTCAAATACCAGTTCACCTGCCTCCATTGTCAGAGTTCTTACACAGGCTCACTTCAAACTCATTATCCATCAGAATGAATGATCACAAAAGGATGGTTTACTCCCAAAATCTTTTCCACTTTGTTGTTTTCCATGCCAGCTCTTACAATACTCATTACCTCAATAACTGTTTTACAGTAAGAACCATCAAATTATTCCCTGATAGAACTTCCAAAATCAAACTCTGCAGGAGGGAGTTGGATTACCAACACATTCTGAGACCAGACAATCCCCCTTCATTTTTTCTTTGCTGCTGTACATTTCCATTCAATTTTGTGAGTGGTAGATATAGTTTATCTTTACTTTCCATATATATATAAGGTTAGGAAATAAACTCCCACTTACCTTAGATGATGGTTGTGTAACACGAACACACGTAACAGACACGAATACAAAAGACAGAAATTTGCGGTCCTGAGCCCTTTATCAACAAATCGAATATTGCAGAAGATGGGTGCCACAATGTTTAACTTGTTATTGAATGGCTAAGACCTGAAAATTTGAGCTGTAATGCAAGAGCACAGTCCAAAACGTTCTTTTTCTGGAGTGTTTTTTTATCACGACTGTCCTCCTCCCTTCAACTTTGGTGAGTGATGGGTGTATTTTATCTTTTCTTCCATATTTACATACATACAATGAATCAGATTTTTTTCTGTTCATCTCACCTGCATTTTTTCCCTCAAATTGTTGTTCCTATATTGAATTCCTGCTACCAAAGTACCCTGTTTTCATTGAGCAATGACTGGTTAGTTGCTCTCCAACCCCCTTCAAGTTCACTGAACGTTCAATTATTGAAGTGTAAAATAGAAAACATTCTACTTGTTAATGTAATCTTGGTTGTCCGGGTTGAACCGCGTCAATTTGTTGAAACCTAACGTTTCGGCCATCATTTTGTGGCCTTCTTCAGAGTACTGCTGCCGCCTATATATAGGCGGCAGCAGTTCCAGCCGTGACAGTACTCTGAAGAAGGCCACAAAATGATGGCCGAAACGTTAGGTTTCAACAAATTGACATGGTTCAACCCGGACAACCAAGATTACATTGACAACGACCGCGGAAGTCTGCGCACCCATTCTACTTGTTGTTGGTTTGTACCTTCACTAGTAGTAAATGATACCTCCTCTCTATTTTGTTATTTTATTTATTTATTTATCATATCACTATATAAATATATCCAATACATACAAGAACATTGGCAGCATTAACAAATTGATGTCTAGTTGTTGGAGCCAGTCTAATAATGAAGCACTGATAACATCTTTGGATGGTACAGTGCGATTATCTTGGTGTTTCACAGGTGCAGACTTCCAGCTTTGTCCCCATTTTTCCTTGACATTGAAGTCAGATAATGGATTCCTGGAGTTATAATGAGCAGCGGAGTGAGGGGGGGGGGGATATGCTGTTAAGGAACTTGTGTATTGGAAAATCCAGTGGATGGTCCGGATAATGTAACTTTCTCCACTCAAGTGTCGTGGCTTCTTGACATCTTATCTTTAGAGATGTTACGTTCCTGATGACATGTAACCAGGGGACTTGGTTGGATTTTAATGTGCCAGTTATGATTCTCATACATTCATTCAGATCAACATTTTTTGCTTCTTGTTCTATGCCTCATCAACATTGAGGTCATTAGAGGCAGGAAAGGATGGTGGGGAAGGAATTCAGCTATAGCCTTTTGAAGGAACCGTCATAGCATTCACCTGGAGTGGTTTGGGGAAACCATTGAAAACCAAAATATGGATGGCTGGATCGGGATTAAACCCACATCCTCCCAAATGTGGGGCCAGAGCATTACCGCTCACCCACTGTGCTTGGTCAGATGAATGTTGATTTTTCTAGCATTGTGTTGCCACACCGGAGCACATTAATCTGCTACAGGATAAAACATGGCTAGGGAGGTTGTTTGTAGGGTGGCTTTCTCAGCTCCATGTGAATTGCTGACTAGTTTCTTTATGATATTATTCGATCTCTCAAGTTCCCGACTTTAACGTTAAGGAACAGTCTAAGGCAATGCCAAGATACTTGGGGCAGAAATTTTGTTTAACTTTTTATTGGCAGAAGTTCACTTTGAGCTGCAGATGTGCTATTTAAATTCTCAATGGAATGTGCATACCTCTACCTTCATTGGATTTGGACAAAGTCTTCACTTCAAATAGTATGCATTCATGGTTTTTAAATTATTTGTGAGAATGTTTTCTCTAATGTGGCAGTTTAGATAGAGATAGCTAAGTCATCATTATAAGAATTTGTTGGAAATAGTGTCAGGTCATTGGTGTACAATCTGAAGAGCAATGGGGCAAACAGTTCTTATTCTTCTTTGTTTAATGTCAATGGCAGCATCAGATACAAGTTTGTTTTTCTACCAATGCGATGGCTTTGTCACTAGCTGATTGAAGGTCTGAATGATATATATATATATATATACATATATATATATATAATAACAATGAGTAGGAAAAAGCTTTAGAACTCTTTAGCGTTCTGCCGCGCTCTCCAGTGGCGTTACCACTTTGCCACCCGGGATGGTGATGACTTTCAGCATGATGAGATTGAGCCCTGCCTAGAGCATTTCAAACCTCCGTCCAAACTAGATCCTCCTCTCCTTCCTCAACACCATCCACTCCTTATGTTCCAGGAATTCCTCACATCCAACCTGTCCTCAAAATCTTTTCTCAACTTCATTTCCCACTCCAACAACCTCAGTATTAACGAAACCCGTGCCATGAGAGAACTGTCTAAGAACAGGAACATCATTATTCTCCCAGCTGACAAAGGCTCAACGACCGTAGTCATGGACCGCTGTGACTATGAGGCCGAAGCTTTGAAACAGCTCTCTGACACCAACACATACCTCCCACACCCTACAGATCCTACAACCTCAATATGCCAAGAAGTACGCACTCTCCTTGACCTCCAAGGCCCCTTACAAGGACTCTCCCCCAACTCTTTGTCCCTCCTTACACCGCAGAACCCCCGTACCCCCACCTTTTACCTTCTTCACAAGATCCACAAAACTGGAAATCCGGGGAGACTTATAGTTGCAGCTTATGGGTCTCCTACAGAACGGATTTCAGCTTTTGTGGATCAGCACTTCCAGCCTTTTGTACAGGACCTCCCTTCATTCATTATAGACACCCCACACTTCCTTCAAAGATTTTCCACAGTCCACACTCCTCTACCACCTGACTCCTTCCTTGTCTCCATAGATGTCTCTTCCCTTTACACCAACATCCCTCACGGACAGGGCCTCAGCGCCATGGAACACTTCCTGGAAATGTGACTTCACGATAGCCTCCCCAAGACATCCTTCCTCATTTCCTTGGCTAACCTCATCCTGTCTACTTTTCCTTTAACTCACAAATTTACCACCAGATACGTGGTACTGCAATGGGCACCCGCATGGCACCATCCTATGCAAACCTTTTCTTGAGCCGTCTGGAACAACGATTCCTCAACAATCTTCCCATTAAACCTCTTGTGTGGTTCAGATACATAGATGACATCTTTATGATCTGGACCCACGATGAGCATCATCTAATAGACTCCCTAAACAACCACTCCATCAACTTTACTTGGACATACTCCCATACTCATGTTACCTTTCTTGATGTTGACGTTTCCTTGCATAATGGGCGCCTACATACCTCTGTTCATATCAAACCTACTAATCTGCAGCAATATCTTCATTTCAACAGTTGTCATCCCTTGCACATCAAACGTTCCCTTCTTTACAGCCTGGCCCTCCGTGGCAGGCGAATCTGCTCTGATGAACAATCTCTTTCCCAATACACAGAAAACCTATCTGGAGCTCTCATCTCCCGTAGCAACCCTCCTGACTTAGTACACAAACAAATCTCCCGTGCCATAGCCCTTCCTTTACACAGCCACCCCTTGAAACTTCATCACTCAGTTCTTCCCTGGTCTCGAGTCCATTAACCTAATCCTTCGCCGTGGACATGATTTCCTACGTTCCGTCCCCGGGATGCACACCATTCTGCATAAAATTCTACCCACTGCCCCTCACACATGTTTTAGCAGACCACCAAATTTAAGAAATATTTTGGTTCACAAGTAGTCACCAGGTAATTCCCCCACACTGCCACAGGGTTCATTCCCATGCAATAGACCCCGTTGTAAAACATGCAGCATGCACCCAGCCACTACCACTTACTCCAATCCTTTCACAGGTAAAACATTCCCTATAATTGGTCATGCTACTTGCATGACAACACACCTCATATACCAACTGACATGCCTCCATTGCTCCAGTTCATATATAGGCCTCACAACCAATCCCCTAGCTATCAGAATGAATGGCCACAGACAGACAGTTTATACTAACAATGAGGCCCATCCAGTTGCAAAACATGCCAGTTCCAACAAAATCAATAATTTGAACATCTGTTTTTCAGTTAGAGCAATCAGAGTTTTCCCTAACTATACGACCCCCTCTGAACTTCGTAGATGGGAACTAGCCTACCAGAATATCCTTGACACCAGACATCCTCCTGGTCTCAATCTCCAATAAACTCTGCCCACTAGACCCAGCACTTATTATCTATACCATTTACATTTTTTTATTTCTGTATTTACTATTTACATTTATTTTACTTTTCACTTATAGTTTTATATATATATATATATATATATAAATATATATCCCCACCCAGTTATTATTCATCTCTTTCAATAATAACATATCGTCACCAGTATCGATTATCAATCTAATATTTGAGCTTACTCCCCCCCTCCCACCACCTAAACTACCATCCGCGCCGGAGACGCCATTCACCAGTCGGCAGTCTATGTGTACACATGTGACGCCGCCTGGGGCTTCACCTTCTGCACGTTTAAGGCTGCTGTAGGCCGAAATATTGTGCTTTTCTTGTGTTTGTTTTTTGTTAGTCGTCCCAGCCGCCTTCATCTGTGGTAAGTGTTGGGTCATATTTCCCTATCCTTCCTTAGTTATATCTATATATATATATATATATACACAACTAGTACTGTAAATGACTTACTCGTCTTTAGCTTTACGGTGGCCTTGAAATATCAGTTTGTGAGCATGTTCTTCAGGAGTAATTAAAGTTTCCAGCAGGATACATGCTTTTTAAGTTTAAGTAATAGTTCACCCAGCCGAACAGTTTCATATGCCTCTGTTGGATCAACAAAAGCTACTGATGTCTTTAACTTCTTCTGAACCCTGCCTCAATGTATGATGTTAGTACTAAAACTTGTTCACAACAGCTCTGTCTGTCTCTGAAACTTGCCTGGTATGTTGGTGTTGCTCCCTTAATTTGGTTGAGGAAAAGATGTCCAATATGTTTATAATGAACACCGAGTAGAACAATGGGTCAATAGTTCGACAGGTCATGTGTTAGTTTCCCTGGACTGAGGATCGCCAAGGAGTGAGCCATCTTGAATTTCGAGGGATAATTCCAGTGTCCAGATATCACTGAAGAAGTTCTTGAGCCATGTTCTTCCGATTCCCAAGATATCATATAAACTCCAATAAAATTCCATCTAAACCTGCAGTCTTCCTCATTTTTAGTATTTTGATGGTTTTCTTAACTTCTTCATGGCTGAATGAATTAGAAAGATTAGGTTCTGAGGTTGTTAGCCACATCATTTCTCTCTGTTTCTTCATGGTGTGATCTATTAGGATTTCATTTGTTACTTTTATTTATAATTAATAATCAGCTTCTTTTATTTCCTATAATATCTAATGATCTATATCTTGATATGAGAGTTTTAACTCTTAGAGATCGGAGTGATAAAATTCATAAAAATTAGTTGGAAAAACATTACATCAATCAACTTTAATTTTGTTGAACACTTCATATTTGCTACTTTTTCACATGTTTGAACTATATTAAGTCCTTTGTAATGGTAGGATTGCAATGTAGGCAGAAGTAACTAACCCTCATATATGCAACCAGAAAGTAACAAATCGTAATTTCTTTTCCTTCGCCAAATAAGATACTATCTTTTTGTAGTTGCATTCACAGATTTTCTAAACGATGCGATGGCAGAGATGAGAAAAAGTAATAACCACCATTTCAATCATCAGCTTGACTGCTAGTTAAAAATTACAGGGTTATTTAAATGATTGAAGCAATTTCACAAATTTACTATTGCTATATTGTTTGACATATTACATTAGCAGTCAGTCAAGATGGTGATGAATCGATTGCAAGGGGAAAGATGATCAGAAATTCCTGTCATGGCCTACATGCTCTCCCAACCTAGCTCAATACGATTTTTGTGTGTGTGGTTATGTGAAAGATTCAGTGTTTAAGCCTCCTCTAAGGACAAACCTGCCAGAAATGCAAGCTGGCTTCAACAGTGAATTTCAATTGCACCCAGTGTGGCAAAAGCTTGATTATCAACTTCATATCTGCACAATCAGTAAGAGGACACACATAGAGCACCTGTATAATGTCAAATAATAGCTACTGTAAATTTGCAAAATCACTTATAATAATCTTGCATGTCTGAATGCGTAGGTTTTTGCTTGTGGAAACATTTCAAGACCTCTCAAATTACACCTTAAAAGTCTCATTCAATTTAGTTAAAAATCTGTTACTATCATCTTACCTATTAACTGATGGTACATTCTAAATGAGAACAAATTGAATGTTTATAATCCCTGTGTAACTAGATCAAAATCAATATTTCATTTCCCTAATATTACAATATATTCTAAACTTCGAATTACCTTTTAGCAAAACTTGTATTTTTTGCCATTTTAAAAAAAAAAAAGAAAAAAAGTGTTAAAAGGAGGAAATAACAGAAAAGAGGGAAAAAGAATTTGATTCAGACTTACGACATGTTTAGTTTTCATCAACAATAGTAATCATGACATGCTCACTTAGTATTTTGAGATATCTCCTACTTCATTTATCACACCCTTAAACTAGACTTGTGGCAACAACTGCTTATAATTAATTTGCATACAAAATCTGTCAAAACTAATAATTCTGAGTAACTTCACTAGTTACATATTTCTGATTGCCTTCTCTGCTTGCAATCATCATCATCATCATCCTCAACAGTTTCCGGCCTCTGGCTGGGTCTGCATTATGCACAAGCCTCTCCATTTCCTTCTTTCTTCCCACCACCTCTCTGTCACCACTTTGTTCCAGTCCTCTCCTCTCTTCCGTACACCCTCCTCCACTCCTTTCAGCCATCCATCTCTTGGTCTTCATCTGGGTCGTTTACCTTCCATCTTAATTTCATGGATCTTTCTCGGGATTCTCTGATCCCCCATTCTCTTGATATGCCCATACCATCTCAGTCTGGTCCTCTCTACCCTTTCCTGTAGGGGTTCCTCTTTCATGGTGCGTCTAATCACTTCATTCTTTATTCTGTCCATTTTAGTGACTCCCATTCTACCTCTTAAAAACTTCATTTCACTTGCTTGTACTCTGCTGATGTCCCGCTTTTTCATTGTCCACGTTTCAGCAGCATAAGTTAAGATAGGCACATAGTACGTATGCTTCTCTGTGGCACCTCTTTATTCCATATCAGGCTTCTAATGCTCCTTAGGAACGCCTCTGCTTGTCTTCCTCTTTCACTTATCTCGCCATCATTTCCTCCACATTCCTCTAATACACTCCCCAAGTACTTGAACCTGTTTACCTTCTTTAGTTGTTCCCCTACCATCACAATTCCTTGGGCTACTCTATTCTTTTTCCTGGTTGTTACCATGTACTCACATTTCTTTACATTAAATTTCAGGCCATATTCCTCCACACTGTCTGTCCATACATCCAACTGCCGCTGCACTTCCTCTTCTTCATCTCCCCAGATCATCAGATCATCCGCAAAAGCCATCACCTTCATGTTTTCCTCTCCCATCCTCGCTGCCACCTTCTGCATTATTTCATCCATGATTACAATGAAGAGTAGTGGTGATAGGGCACTTCCTTGTTTTAGTCCATTCCTTTGTTCCAGCCAATCTGATCTTCCTTCCCCTATTTTCACATAGCTCACACTTCCTTGGTACAGTTCCGTCACTCTCTTGATGGTTTCTTTGGGAACTCCTCTCTTCTCCAAGGCCTTCCATACCTTACTCCTGTGTACACAATCATATGCTTTCTCGATATCGAGGAATACCAACAGTAGGTCCTTTCCATACTCATAATGTTTTTCCTGCAGCTGTCTCATGGCAAATATCAAATCTACCGTCGATCTCCCTGATCTGAAGCCATACTGCTCTTCCCTTAGCCCCTTTTCCACCCTGTCACGTATTCTTTTTTCAATTATCTTCTCATACACTTTGGCACATCAGTGTAATACCTCTATAGTTTTTAAACTCCTTCCTGCTCCCTTTTTTGAATATAGGTACAATTATTCCTTTTTTCCAGTCTTCAGGAGTTGTGCCCTGATTCCATACCTTTCTCATCACACGGTATAGCCACTGCTTTCCTACTACTCCCGCTGTCCTTATCGTTTCCACGCTCACTTCATCGATGCCTGGTGCCTTTCCACCCTTCATCTTACCCAGAGCTGTTTCCACTTCTTCCCAAGTTAGATCCTTCTCTTTCTCTCCTACACGGTTGCTATTTTCCTTCTTCTCCTGAACAACTGTACCATCCTGTGACCAATTTGGGTTCAGTAAGGCTTCAAAATACTCCTTCCACATCCTTTTTAGTTTTTTTGTTTATTTCGTTTCCATCTTCGTCCAGCATGTTGACATTTTCTATCCTCTCCTTCCTCTTCCTTTTTACCATTCCATACAATACTTTCTTATTTCCTTTGCTATCTTCTTCCATCATGTTGGTCCACTTCTCCAGCCACTTCCTCCTTTCCTCGATTACTATTTACTTGCAATCATGAAAGTTAGAATTATTCTCCGCAGTATTCCCCATGGCACTTTCAACATAGCAAAATGGGCAAAAGTTTTTACTGTAACTAAGCACGACGTTATTTTTAGGGTGTAAACACCTAAAAAATATGCTAAATGTATGCTAACAAAACAGCAAGGAATTTAGTATCTAGCTAAGGAAAGAGAAAAAAAAGACGTCATACTTGTTCACTCATATACAGACTACCAGTAACTTAGTCTCTCCACAGGAAGAGACATTGCCACCAGTAAGGTTATGCACGTTAATGTGTTACGGTACTATGCAGGTAAGTACAACAGGTCCATGTTAAAATACTGGGCCTGATTTACTAGTCGTCCTGTCACAGTTTTAGATAAACTCAAGGACAGCAGTCCATTTGTGACTCATAAATTACACATTTCACAAGCCTCAAAGCCTATCAAAAATGATGGGTTTTGAGGAGTGTTCTGGCAATTAATATCTTTGCTGTTGCTTGGTTAAATAGAATTGTCACAAAATAAATTTCAATGTAATTTCTTGTCCCCTGTACTGTAGCAAAGAGTTTCAATTGTCAACTTTGTCCAGGTTGCATTTCAACCTAACCACAATCTCTGCTAATATTGCCATTACAAAGTCAAAGCTTCAATCACAGGCAAATTAATACATTCCTTGTATCGCATGTCAGTGTCATAATGCATCGCCATATATACTTGATCCAAAATCTTCACAGGTTCTTACACCTTTCTTTCTTATTATCTATGATGAAGATCGATGTTTTAATGGGTGACACAGCATACATTTGGCTGAAATAATGACCCTAATGAAAATGAAGGATGCTAAAAATAAATCTCAACAACTTACCTTATTCTACATAATAATCATCATCATCATCATCGAGGACAGCTTCCATCCACTGGCCATCCACAAAAGCCTCTCCAGCGCTTCCTGTCTAACCACCATCTCTCTCTTCTTCCACTGTCACCCAATTTCCTCCTCTTTCCTCCACACATTTCTTAATGCCTTTAATCCATCTGTCCCTTCTTCCATCATTCTCTTTACATGCCCATACCACTGTAACCTAGATTTTTCAATTCGCTGTTGTAGCAGTTCTTCCTTTATCATCTCCCTGATTCTCTCATTCCTTATACTGTCTCTTCTTGTTACTCCTACTCCACTCTGAAATTTCATTTCCAAAATTGTACTCTCCCTTTGTCTCTCTCCTTTATCACCCATGTTTCTGACCCATACATTAAAATTGGCACACAGTATGTTTTATAGATTCTACGTAATATTAGTTTTAATTGTGGTTTAGCCCACATAGATTGTGATCAATTTGATACTTCTTTCATTAAAACCAAGTAATGATTTCAGTAAATAAAAGCAACTGATAACTAATATGGCAATTTAAATGAAATACATATTTTTCCTTCAGTATTCTATCATTTCTTTTCTTACCAACTGCTTAAACTAAATAGAATTGTTATAAAATAAAGCTCAATGTAATTCCTAGTGCCTTGTGCTGTAACAAAATGTTTCAGTTGCAATCCTAGTCCAGGTTTCACTTCAACATAACCACATACTACGCTAAACTTGCTGCCAGAGAAAGAATACTTTAATCACATGCATATTAATACAGGTACTGTATCACATTTTAGTGGCAATAATACATCGCGATATAAACTAAATCAAAAATCCTCACAGGTTCTTACATCTTCAATTTTAACAGACTTCAAAAAAACGAGGAGGTTCTCAATTCATTTGTAATTTTTTTTTTTTTTTTTTTTTTTTTTTTTTTTTTTTTTTTTTTTTTTTTTTATGTATGTTCAGTGATATCTTTGCAAATTCTGAACCGATTTAAATGAAATTTTTTAGTCAATAGGATATACTTCCAAAGTGGTCCCATATGAATTTCATTGAGAAATCACCCTTTCAACCCCTTAATTTTTATGCAAACCCACATTTTTTATCCAATTTTGATTAAACTTTTGATATGTATAGTCAAAAATAAAGAGAAAAATATTGTCAACTTTTGGTTTGAAAAAAAAAAAACTGAACCCATCTCCCCCTATCCACCCCCTTAATTTTTGTCAATGTTCTTTATACAAAGTTACAATCGACACCATTTAACTGATCTCCATTAAAGTTGGCAATTACATGTAATTTTTCAAGAGAAAGTTTCTGACAAAAAAATTATAAAAAACCACCCCCTTTACACCACTTAATTTTACACAAACCTACATTTCTTATCTGATTGATTGAATTTTGCACTTGTATACTTTAAAATAAAGAGAAAAATCCTGTCAACATTTTGTCTGCCAAAGCTCAATTCCTCTACCTCCTTCCACCCCCTTAATTTTTGTCAATGTTCTTTATAAAAAGCTACAGTCGACATTGTTTGACTGATTACCATTAAAGTTGGCATAAACATGTAATTTTTCATGGAGAAGGTTTCTAGCCAAAAATAAAAAAAAAAACACCACTCTCCCCCTTTACACCCCTTAATTTTATACAAAACTACATTTCTTATCTAATTTTGATTGAATTTTACACAAGTATACTTTAAAATAAAGAGAAAAATCCTGTCAACATTTGATCAACCACCTTAATTTTTGTCAATGTTCTTTACAAAAAGCTACAGTCGACACCGGTTGACCTATTACCATGAAAGTTGGAGCTTATATGTATTTTTTCACGAAGAAGGTGTCTTACCAAAAATTCCAAAAACCACCCCTCTTCCCATTAAACCGCTTAATTTTTATACAAAGATACAGTTTTTATCCGGTTTAGATAGAACTTAGCACACTTTTACTATAAAACAAAGAGACAAATAATGTCATCTTTTGGTTTGAAAAAACTGAATCCCTCTCCCTGTTTCCAACCCCTTGATTTTTGTCAATTTTATTTTTAAAAAGTTACTGTTGACGCCATTTGACCGATCTTTATGAAAGTTAGCACATATCTGTATTTTTTTATGGAAAAGATTTCTAACCAAAACATCCAAAAACTACCCTGGCTCCCCTTTTATATCCCTTAATTTTTGTACACACCTACATTTTACTCCAATTTTGGTGGACCTTCTCATGCATATACATTAAAACAAAGAGAAAAAGAAAAATACTGTCCACATTACTTTCACAAAAACGCAGATCCTACCACCCTTTCTACCCCTTTAATTACTATCAATATTCTTCATATAAAGCTACAGCTTCTATCTGATTTTGAAGGAAGTATGCACATGTATATTTCAAAACAAACAGAAAAATACTCTCTACATTTGGTTTACAGAAGCCACACTACTCTCCCTCCTTTCCATCCCCTTAATCTAAACAAAGCTACAATTTCTATCCGATTCTGAAGGAAATTTGCACACGTATACTTTAAAACATACAGAACAATTATATTTAAATTTGGTTGCAGAAGCCCATCCCCTTTTCCCTTCCACCCCCACCCCTCCTAATTTCAAATTTTCTTTATAGATACCCACAGTTTTTTTTTTATCACATTTCAATGGAACACTGCACATGTATACATAAAAATAAACTTAGTGTCTACATTCTGTTTACAAAACCCAGCCGCTCACTCCCTTACCCCATTTAATTTTTTCAAATATTCTTTACACAAAACTAAAGTTTTTATCTGTTTTCGATGGAATTTTGCACATGTATACTTTAAAACAAAGAGAAAAATACTGTCCACACTAGCTTCACAAAAACCAAACTATTCTTCGCCTCTACACCCCTTAATTGTTTTTTATACATACCTACAGTTTTTATCTGATATCAACAGAAAGTCACACACGTATACTTTGAATCATTCAGAAAGGATCCTCCAAATTTGGTATACAAAAGCCCAATCCCTCTCCCCCTTTACCCTCACCCCTTTTAATTTCCAATGTTCTTTACAAAAACCCACAATTTTAAAACCCGTCAAAATCAATTTAGCTATTTTTGAGTCATGGCAGAATATTCATAAAATAAATGTGTCCTAATGTCTCAACATGTAGCTCAGATTTCAACTTGGACCCCAAGCTTTCACATTATGAAAACCAATTAAAAATCCATATTTTCTGTGTGATGCCGGAACAAACAGGTATATTCCAGAGACAGATTTGGTTATGTGGTATGTACGTATTAATGTTACATGTTTCGATTATCGAGCGGCATCTTTAACTGATGTTATGATTAGTTTGAAACACAGCCTGAACCAAAATGTAACCTGACATTCCATAACACAGCATCCAATTCACCTTGTTCTGGAAGTTGTTGGGGTATATAAAAACAGTTTTTTTTTTTTTTAATGCAAGCGCTTTAACCATTGATCTACCAGGAAGTTCGCAAAATAAGAGCTGCTGCGGCATATTTAAAACACCAAACAAACTATAATACCACTAAAAATTTAAAAATAAAGTAATTGTTTAAAAAACATAAAAAACGCATTCAAAAACAGCACACTAAAAATTTTAAAATAATTTTATACCTTGCTTAGAGGAAAGTAAATGGAAAATATTTTACAATACTGTTATTGAAATTTTTACATTAATTAGTTATTTCTGGAGTCGTTGCCAGCCAAAGGAAGAAAAACAAAAAGATAAAAGCAATAATGAATAACAATAATACATAAAAATCATGTTACTACTTACCTACAATTAATGTTAGAAACATGTTTCAACAAAACTGAAACATACAGATGACACACCGTTATTATACTAACTGTAAAGCGTTTACTGCATGATGCAGTCTACCAACTCACACTGTAGTGCCAGAGATATGCCTGTATGACCAACTAGGCTGAGCCACAGATTGAAATACTGTGCAATTTGTTTCCCTACTCTGTCTCCTGCAATAACAATATCTGCCTCACTACAAGCTGTAAAATATTTGTAATCTTTGTTCGGACTCCCCGTTTTGTCTCGAACACCAAATAAAGTTCAGTAATTCGATCTTCCTGATGTGACACCTGGCACCAATTCAAAAAATAACTAAAATACCTAATTAATGTAAAAATTTCAATAACAGTAAAATATTGTCCATTTAGATTTACTTTCTTCTAAGCAAGGTATAAAATTATTTTAAAATTTATAGTATGCTTTTTTTTTAAGTTGGTTTTTAAGTTTTTCAAACAATTATTTTATTTGCTATCCATGGTTCTGATCGATGAATGGCTAATGCAGTTATATACGGCTGAAATATGTCATCAGTAGAAACGAAGAAAACTAAAAATCTTAACAATTTACTTCAATATTAGCTTTAATTGTAGTCTTGGCTGTATAGATTGTGATCACTGTGGACAACTTTTGTTGAAATGAAGTAATGATTTAAGTAACAATACACCCATGAAAACAATTTAAATTATTTTTTGTTTAAATAATTTACTCACGCACTCTGTTTTAAAGTGAAGTGCTGGTTATAATAACAATCTAATTATTGCTAGTCAAAAATTAGAGGTTTTATCTTACATATCTAGGGCCCAAGATTTTAACGAATCCTTTAACATCAGATGAATAATAAATAAATATAAGCAACTTATAATTATTATGTCAATTTAAATGAAATACATACTTTTCTTTCAGTGTTCTGACAATTAATTCATTCGTGGATGCGTAGCTAAATAGAACTGTTATTAAATAAGGTGCATAACCTGAAACAACATCTTTGGCCACAAGTTGGGCAACAAAGGTGGAAAGTGTGACGTCATAGAATGACAGCTACAATATGACCAACACTTGCATTTTATAGGTATAGATAAACAGATGGCAACTCTTCAACTAAGGATCTTAACAAGGCACAAGATGCAAGCAATCAAACTCTGCTAGCCAGCACCTAAAAATATTAATCTTACCAATGCTTGAATACTTGTTTTATCTTCGGACCAGTGTACTGATCTGTTATTACTGCTGTTACTGTGCAATTTCCTCAACTTTAGCCAGTTTCTCAGAATCAACCCACTGTAGTCAAAGGTTAAATTAATCATTAATATGTGTTAAGAAGTTTTCATAAAGGAATGATAAAAATAGCTAATATTATGTCAGTAAATACTAACATTTTGTTCCAAGTGTGGCTTATATGAATTCTTTGCCCCTTTAGATCAAATAACCTATTTGTTCTAATATGTATAAGGCAGAAATTCTATATACTGGTAAATTACACAGAATTACACTGAATCTGAAAACATACCAAACATTTGATATTGCCTGTTTCTATCGTGCTTCCATTGTTGCTGTGAGTAAATCACCCAGCAACCACTACTCACAAGAAATTTTATGGCCAAGCACATGTAGAAGGTTGACTGCACAGACTTCCTACGTTGCCATTTTACTTTCTTTCTTTTTTTCCTGCTTGGAGAACCGAGGAAATACCTCACAGATTGTTCCCTAACCTTATGTATTCATAAATAAACTCTTGCAGAATTTTTGTTCTTAAAAAAAAACATTGTTGAAGGTCTTCCTGAAAAATACTTTTATTTCTAAAATAAAAATATGCATGACACTGTAGACGATGTGAACATTATAATTCTTTCGATACCATCTCCCCAGTGATATTTCCTACAACAACTAGCAAAATCTTTTGCAGTCAACTTCTTCACACAGCAGTTTCACTCTCTAATTTATAAAAGCCTAGTAGATTATTTTGGATAATGGTGACAAATTGCCACTAAGCAATGAATAACAGAGGATAGGGAAAATAATCCATCATTTACCACAAATGAAGGCAGGAGGGCCACATGAACATTGTGAAGTATGTTTGTGTTGTCTGCGTGTGTTCGTCTGATCTTGCTGCCTTCATGTGTGTAGTAAATGACAGGGTATTTTCACTATCACATCTTATTTGGTAGTTTATTTGAGTTTGAAATATTTTCTTCTTCCCACCTTTGTTGGAAATTGTACCTAAAGTTTTCCTTGTCAAGTAAAATAGTGATTTTCTGAAGAAAGAAAACATGAAAACATAATCCACATTTATTACTGAACGAAGGACAAACTTTAATTCCTAAACAAAATATACAGAATATACTTATTCCTACATTATATATATCCAAACACATATTTACATATTTTACAATTTTATAACTGTTTATACATATGCATCCAATCGTATACATTATTTTTGCAAGAGGCACTGGACTATATACAAAGAATACATTTTCTTTCAGCAGATTGTCTAGTTCATTAGGGGTAAATATAATTCAGAATTTATGTTTCCAAAAATGATCAAATACTAAAATCTAATGACTATTAAGTAAACAATTCATCTACATGTTATTAAAAATCATTCAGAAATTGCAAGAGTATTTCTCAAGAAAAAAACAGTTAAAACAAAAAAAACATTTAATAAAAAATGATAATATATGAAATAAAGCTCTTACAGTGTTTCAGAATACTTATACTAGACCTGCCAAACATTTAATTTTTCAAGATACCTGTTTCATATAAAAGAACATAAAAGTTACTTTTTCTGTGATTTTTAAAATGGAAGTTATTAGCAGGAGCTAGAACATGAAAAAACTCACAAACCATTTTTAATTATGATACTGCTACTATTAGCGATTTCTATATATCACTGTCAAAGAATATTTGCAACTGCCTCTGCATAGATGTTTTCCCGTAACTTGGTTTAGTTGCAATGCTCAATTTCAAAAATAATAAGATGTTTGCTGTGTTTGCATTCCTTGCATAAGTACGATTAAACTTTATGTATATATTTTCATTTATAGAATGTTTTCAGAAACTGTTTTCTCACTTTCTCTAAGGTACTGAGTGCTCTATGGAAAAAATGTTGCACAGTGACCTTGATTTCAAGAGTTACTAAAAAACAAATGAATTATGGTTTGTAGCTATATTTATAGAAACATTATTTTTTTTTATTAAGAACACATTATCTGACCAACATGAATTTTATATTTTCCCATTTCTACTTGTTCATCAAACCTGTGGCCAGGTCTCAAAAGTTACAGAATCGATAAGATTTTTTTTCCTAGCAGCATTTTAAACAATTTTAACAGCTCCGATCACTAACTTAATATATGAATGTTGCACTTATTATTTATTAACAGTAAATGAATAAATGAAATAATAATTTTCACAAGACTCTGACAAATGGAGGATATCAAATACATTCCAGATTCTTACAGGAACTATATGTAAAGTCAAAAAGTATACCCGTCATATGTAGATTCATGCATATGAGTACAGAAAATAAACAGAGAATGTTTTACTTTTAAGTGTAAAGAAATGTTTATTTTGAACAATAAAATCAGATCAATTCACAAATTTGAAAAGGACTAGGCAATCTCACTATTTGAAACAGCTAAATTATGTTTAAGTTGTGGAAAATAAACAATAATTGCATCAAAGAAATAATGAGAAAATTATATTACAGCTGATATGTGGACTTAAAAAACACATCTCTATTTGCAGCTTTTATTTATCAGTATGTTGGGAACTTGACGGTGTCTTTAATGAAATGACAGATATCTGTCTAAGTTTTACATACAATACACAGTCTGAAAAGTCCTCAGCCCAGGTTAGAGACAGCAATGGTAGTGGAAAACTAACAAACGTATTTTCACAAAAATTTGGGGATTGTCAATATTCATAAACAAATATATGTTTCAAAAGATATTTTGTAATTTGTAAATATAGCTAAGAATAATCAGCATCTCAATATATGTTAAAGCTGAGAATTTTTTGAACAAGGTACCACTTTTAACATACACTTCACCAGAACCCAAAGAACTTTGTAGATAAAGCCATATCTAGAATTTTTTAATATACGACGATACAAAAGTATAGACTACGCTATGAAAAGTGACTCGGAGAATATGTTGTGCAAAAAGGCCCCGCCAGTATGGTTCGAGCTATTTCAATGAAATTTTCCACCCTTAGATATTTTTTTTAGGAAGAAATGTTAGAGGCAAATACAAAAACCCCTGCAAAAATATCTTTTTCCTCCCTCTACCACATCTCTGGTAAACCAAACACATTGTACTTATTCTTTTTACGTGTTTCATTCTAATACCATTGTATGTGCCTGCATCCATCTAACTTTTTTACCTTTAATTCCTATTTACTTACAACGCATCCTCTTTTCTGGCGATTAATGACATTTTCTCATTTATATGGCACTTACATCACACATACCCATAAAACATTTACAAAGAAAGTCTTCTGTATGTTAAGTATTTTGTTTAAACTATCACCTCCTGAGATAAAAGTATAAAAATGACAATGAAAGAAAATTTTTAAAAAATATCTATTTTGTTTAAAATTGTATCAAAACTAATACCATGTTGTATGTAATGTGGTTTGGATAAAATATTATTTCAGAAAATAAGAGTGTGTAAATGCAGATGAAATAAAAAATAAGCTATAGTGAATTTTTTTTTTAAGTAAAACAATAATTCACAGTGAGCGTATTTGCACTCAAGCTCAAAAAGTGTGGAGGAGACATCTAACTGGCTGGACAACGCTGCCACACATCCGGTATGATACAATATTTCTATTATTTAACAACCGCTGGGATTTTTAGTATGAGAATATCTTGCACTAGTCCAAGATCCCCTTCCTTCTTTGAGTGCAATTTCACCATGCACCTACACTATACATTTATGAATTTTAGTTTAAAATTCTCTCACCATTTCTAGTAAATTTTTGCATTTATGTTGGTAATTTATTCCAATTCTAGACTTCCTCATCAACAAAAAGTTTCCTTTATAAGTGAAATCATTTGCAAGCTTTGTAACCATGATCATCTTTCATAAACTACTCCAAATTCTTCTACCAATATCCATACAAGCCTCACCATCCACACAATCCCAGCACTCCCTCCCCTGCCCCCTTTCCATTTCTTTTTCTCTCTCTCTCTATCTCTCTCACACACACTATCTTTGATAATTCTCGAATCAGCTCCTTAATTACAGCCTTTACCAATTGTGTTCTGCAACAAATTTAGTTGTCCTCCTAAGAATCACCTCCAAATCCTGATACCCACAATGTGAGTCCTTTACTATTCCACGTAAAGTTTTGTAATCCAATTCCCTCACATGACTGGTACATTTCCTCATTAGATTCTCCTATAGATAAAGGATTTTGAGAAGCCTCTCTCGCCACCAGCCCAATCTGTTCTGCCTGATTTGGTTTATTATCAAAAGTTATGTCAAAACCTTTTGTGACATTATGCCAGTGGTCCTATTTACGAATTAATGGAAAGTAGCATTGCAGGGAACTGAATGGTTCATGTGTTGTCATCCATGGGTGCTGCCGTGCCAGAAAGTGTCACAGATTATTATAAAGTGAATATACAATCAGGCCAAAAGGATATGAAATAACAATGCCATCCATGTCAGTTAAGACTCGGCTGCCATATGCGGATGATTCAAATGGTATGTTTACTATGGAATTACCAGGTAACAAAGACTAAAAAGGCAAATTTAAACACGGCAAAGTAATAGATAATGTGTAACTAGTGTTTATTGCAGGTTGCCAATAAGTATTGGATTGTATTGACATGGTTAGCTATTTTCACTTATAAGAATCTGCAAACTTTTAAATACTATTGTGACTATATCAAAGTATAATAAATTACATTTTTTTAGATCAATTGGCAGAAGTAATTTGTGTAATAAAAACCATGATGATAAATGTTTGCACAGATTATACTTTCTTGAGTGATTCTTGATATATTAAAGCTTACTATCCTGCATGTACAATATTAAAATTTCCAACAAGAACAGTTTTTCTAGGTTACTGACCCTGGCACCCAAATTAAAATCTACCAAGTCTCAGTGGCTATCCAAAGTTAGGTATATTAAATAATCTATTACATAGTAGTAACAATAAGATAGTAATTTGATATGGCAGACTGTATTATAGGACAGAAGGTGAGATGCAAAAAACCCTTCAAACTTGTAAAACAGTAAAATATAAAGTAAAAAATAGTGAAAAATAAGAAAACAGTTTAACGGTATGAATAACAATACAAGCAACAACACTGAATATAAGACAATATATCTGATGGGACAGAGCACAGACACAAAGACATTACATGAAAATACGCAACTATCGACTGACCAGAGAAACTCGACAGAACACGATTCATTACACGACAGCAGAGCAAGCCTGTACTAATTCTGATAAGGCACTAGTACACAATGACGGTGAAGCAAGACAGAACTACATATTGCAATGCAGTAACACATAACAAGGAAACAGTAGAACTATGCAAGGGAACAAATGGGTAAACTTTTGTTTTATTGTGGTGTCACATTAGTAATATCACTTGAGCTTTCACAGAAGAGAAATTATTATTTCATGAATGTTTACAGCATCGATGGTTGTAAATATTTAAATTTTGGTTTACTACCTACACTGACAACATAGCAACATCAAAGTTTTGAAGGTGCTGTTTACCTTTCAGCTGCATTCACATAGTATACTCATCAAAGAATTCCTTTTGAGTAATTCGGAAATACGTTAATGCATTATTTATAATTTACATGTAGTCATCAGGTGCATATGTGATAACAGCCATCTATTTTTCTGACTGACTGGAGGATTTATATTGAATGTTTACAACCCATACCGATGGTGGAGGAAATTGACGCTTCGTTTTCAACAATGATCTTATGTTTAAATGAAGTTGCCTGTGGCTGTATTTACAATGAATCCAAGTTGTCTTTTCAATTGAATGCCTGATCGTATTGATGCAAATGATTGGTTTCAAAGATTTCAGCATTGAAATTTTCATTTAGCACATCTTTACAGTAATTGAATTAAAGTGACAAAACTTTAATGTATCCAGTAAAATTCTGTGTTTATATCATTTAGTCTTATAATTTGGTAGTGGCAGACACATCATTTTAAGAACTACTTTGCACTAGAAAAGTCATTTGTGGACTTGTGTAGAGACGGATCCAGGGGAGGCAAATATGAAAGAGCAGAAATAAAAAAAAAACGTTGGAATTAATTTCGGTTGGGTTTATGGGAAAGGTGGACCACAGAATTAATGTTCTCTGAAAGAAGAGTAACTCCTTTCAAGAATACATGAATGCTCTACACAATAATCTTAAAGCAGAAATTTCAGAATATAATAATTAGGTCCTAGAAAATTGCGATCTAAGGGATATTAAAGCTGAGATTGATGTGAAAGGAGATGCCCTCCAGGTTAGCCATATACATGAGCTGGATGAGAGGTTCACCAAAAGGAGGGAAGAAGTAGAACAACTACAATGAAGGTGCACAGCAAAAGGGGAATAACCAAGGAGTCAGCTACTTCAATACAGACAAGAGATGATAGAACTGAGCAGAACTAAAAATGAGTGACACTCACGGAAAATAAAGTACCTACCAAGACCTCTGAATAAAGACCGTTGAAGAAGACATCAAGGGATGCAAACAGAACATGGAAGAAGTTTAAAACAGATGTTAATGATTGGTCAGGTTCACTGTGAAGTGGAAAGTTCAGAGAAAGTTAGACCAGCAGTCTCCTGTGAGATCAAAGGATTAATTTATCAATGGATACCAGCCATGATAAAGAAGGAAATGGAGGGACATTTGTAAATGTAGCTGCCAGGGCTACTGAAGGAGAAGATGAGAAAATACCAGAGCGACTGGTATATGCTGCCAAATTTGTCCAAGCGAAGAGAAACAAGAATTTGAAAAGTTCGGATTACTGAACTACAACCGATGAATTTCTAGATAAATTGGAGACCTATGTACCTTTTCAGATTGCTTAAGGTGACAAGAAAATAAGACCAACAAATACACATATGGGGATCAGAGCTCATTTATGGGGTGGCCAGTTTTCAAAGGAGTACAAAACCTGTGAATACTTTAAAGAGGAATTTCCAAAACATTTCTGGTCAGAGGAGAGGCAGACAGCATAAAATCAGATCAGATCCCTCACGAAAATAATCTCAACTTTTTCATGAATGTCTTCTTGGTCGAACATATAGCAAAGTAGAATATGTCGAAATCATTAGGGCTTGCTACCTGAAACTATCCAACTGATTTTTTCAAGCCACCAGGTAAACAATGTGACAGAAACTATTTGCATGCTAGGTTGACTTGACTTATAGTAGAAGAGGAAGCACAAAAATAGACCTAACAAGTGAGGATACCACCATGGATTCCCAGATAGAAGTAGAAGACTGAAGAGACAATCAGAACAATGGGAAAGGATGCTGAAGAACAGAAGAAAAGGTATGGGTGTATGGTGGAAGAAATGACTTTATACCTCATCAACAATGAGGTAATTAGAAGTGGAAAATGTCTGTATGCAAGTAACAGATAGGAATTCAGCATTCACCTTAGAGAATCGAAATGTGAATGGCCAGACAGGAAATCAAATGTGTCCTCCAGAATGCGAGGCCAGAGCATTACTGCTCATCGATAAGACCAGGTAAAGGACCATACTGAGGTTACAGTAGAGGAAGAGAACACCTTGGTAATTCAACACTGTACAAATGAAGGGATTGACTGGGCATTAGCCTGAAGAGGGCCAAGAAACCACCAAAAGGGAAAACAAGAAGTGGGAAACTTATAGCTGCCTATTTTGGTCAAGTCTGGGGCAGAACATTGTTGGAACACAGCGATAGTTGCCCAAAGACAGGGTAGAAGACACACCCTACCCAAGAGAGGGAAAGCATTTAGATACACAAAAAAAAGATACATTACTAGGAGAAAATAGATTCAGAAGGAGTAGTAGTACCCTGCAACTCAGTTGATTGAGTCAAAGTATGCCAATTTGCAGAAGCTGGAATCTTTAGGAGACACTGTAGACATACCAGTGACCCCTTGGTATGAGTTGAAGAAGACATTGCCAATGAAGAAAACAAGCATAATCCATAAGATGGAGGTGACAAAAGATCCAGGTGTAAAAGGAGGAATGACTGGAAAATGAGGAATGACTGGAAAAGGAGCAAGAAACAGAAATCCTTGGATGTTGAAGAATAAGATCTTTCAAACCACATGAGAACTACCAGATCTCTTGCAGAAGCAACAGGAGTAGAAGCAAGAAGCAGAGGGTGTGGGGAAAAAGAATTTTCCCAAAGTAAATATAGTGGGACTCAAAGTAGTGGCGGGAAGTGAAATGAAAAGATAGTTTTATGTGGCAGAAGATGAAGTCAGTGAAGGGGATGAAGTGAAACAACACAACAGGGGGCATCCATTAATTAGGTGCGGTGTTTTTTCTTAAATTTGGACCTCCCTCCTCCAATGTGAGATTGACCTCGTAACTTTGGACAGTTTTTTTTTAAAAGCTCTACTGTTCTTTGAAGGGTGGCAGTCTGAAATAAAATGTTGATGAGAGATTGCTATCAACCCCCCTTGGTGAGATTTTACTGGAGACCCCCCTCCCACCCCCTATTTAGAGCTCACGTAGTTAATGAACACCCCCATATGTTTGGTGAATATAACCAACTACGTGAAGCGACAGACTAATAACTACATAAAATCGTCAAATTGTCAATTCGAAACCTCAGTGAAAAGGAAATAGTGAAGATAGAACTGCAAGGGGTGACTTTGACTGTTGAGGATAAGGGTTGAGACAGGAGATCCACGGGGTCTGGGTCAGGACCATGAAAAGGAAGTGGATGATGGATTGACTCACAATGGGAAAACAAACTGATTCAGGAAAGTTACTGGGAAAACAACTGACCATAACATCTACATGCACATAAACGGCATACTTTAACAAACCCAGGAAAGATCTGATGGAAGAGGATAAGCCACTGAAGCAAAGGATTTTTAGTGTGTTGACTGAAGAAATTGTCATTAAAGGAAAGAAAATAGAGGCAATGCTTGATACAGGGGCAGAAGCTTCTTGTATCTCAGAAGCAGGGGGCTGATCCGATGGCACAGGTACATAAAGAAGGCAACCCGTTGCGGCCGATAGCGAGTGCCATCGGATCAGCCACCTACCACCTGGCCCGGTACTTAACTGGGCTGCTGACCCCACTTGTGGGAAGATGTCCTCACAACGTGACAAATTTTGCAAAGTTTATCGACATCATCAAGGATCTCCGCCTTGGTCCGCATAACTTACTGGTGAGCTTCGATGTGGTGTCTCTGTTCACCAGGGTCCCTCTGAATAAGACGCTGGCTCTATTAGAACAGCATTTTGAGCCCGGATTGATTGAATTGTTCCGGCGCACACTCCAATCAACGTACTTTTTGTATAATGGGGAATATTACGAACAGGTGGATGGAGTAGCCATGGGCAGACCCTTGTCGCCGGCGATCGCAAACTTCTTCATGGAGCACTTCGAAGATAAAGCGCTCACATGAAGCCAAGTGCGTTTTACCGTTATGTGGATGACACCTTTGTCGTTTGGCCTCACGGCAGGGACAGCCTGGAAGGTTTCCTCCAGCATCTGAATAGCATCAACATCAAGTTCACGATGGAGGTGGAAGAGAATGGCCGGCTTCCTTTCTTAGACATTCTTATAGAGAGGAAACCAGATGGGACACTCAGACACACTGTGTACAGGAAGCCTACGCACACAGACCTGTACCTGAACGCGCGTAGCCATCACCACCCGGCACAGCGCAATATGGTGCTCACCACGCTGGTACACAGGGCGCGAGCGATTTGTGATGTCAACAGCCTACCGGGCGAAGTTATCCATCTACGGCAGACATTCAGACGCAACGGGTACTCGCAGCATCAGATCAGACTGGCATTCTGAGAACCGAGACGCAGGCTCAATAACACCGAGAATGAGCCACAGGATCGCATTGCCTTCTTGCCATACTCCGGTCCTACAACGTCGAGGATTGGCAGAGTTCTGGCCAGAAACAGAATCAAGACCATCTTCCTGCCACCACCGAAGCTGAAGAACCTCTTGCGCTCCCCCAAGGACGACCTGGCACTCTGAACACCGGGAGTTTATAGCATTCCATGAGATACATTGGCCAGACGGTACGGTGCATTAACAAGCGATGTCAGGAACACGCCCGACACGTGTTGTACGTGCCAATATCCGGGTATTCTCAAAATCGAAGCTGTGACGCTGTTCGAGGCTGTGTTCCGCCACCGCTGATTTCTCTTTCTGCCCCAGACGAACGTGTCAAGCATGTACCAGACATCGCTGGTTAAAACACCGTATCATCAGGCTGATGTACCTCTTTCCACATCCACAAGGAATGAAAAATACCGCAGGTATCCACAGAGCAAGTTTATCCTTGGGCGAGTGCAAAATGTTCTTCAACTTCAGTGGCGGTAGGAAAATGGTCTTAAATCCACTTTTTGCTAGAACCCGTCCTTTCCTCAATGTTGTAGCGCCAGAGTACGGCAAGAAGGCTAGACGATCGGGTGGCTCGTTGTTGGTGTTATTTAGCTACGTTTCGGCTCTCAGAATGCCAGTCTTATCTGATACTCGGTGTACCAGTTGCGTCTGAAGGACTGACGCAGATGATACGATTACCTTGGTAGGCTGTTGGCATCACATATCGCTCGCACCCTATTTACAAGGGTGGTGAGTACAGTCTTGCTTTGTGCTGGATGGTGATGGCTAATCGCGTTCAGGAACAGGTCTGTGTGCGTAGGTTTTCTGTACACAGAATGTCCTAGACATCCGTCAGGGTTCATTTCTATAAGAATGTCTAGGAAAGGCAGCCGGCCTTCTTCTTCCACCTTCCATCGTAATCTTGATGTTTTCATTAATGCTGTTCAGGTGAAGGAGAAAAGCTTCCAGGTTGTCCATGTCGTGTGGCCAAACCGCAAAGGTGTCATCCGTGTATTGGTGAAAGTGCTGGGCTTCATGGGAGCACTTGCTAGAGCCTTGTCTTCAAAGTCCTCCAAGAAGAATTTTGCGGTAGCTGGTGATAAAGAACTGCCATGGCCACTCGATCAATCTGTTCTTAGTATACAGGAAATACGATGATTGGAGTGTGTGCCGGAATAACTCAACTAACGCAGGCATAAAACGCTGTTCCAGTAGAGCCAGCATATCAGTGAGAGGGACCCTGCTGAACAGTGACACCAAATCGAAGCTCACCAATAAATCTTGCTGATCCAGGCAGAGTTATTTTACGATGTCAATAAACCTTGAGGAGTTTGTCATGGCTGAGGACATTTTCCCACTAGTGGTGTCAGCAGCCCAGTTAAATATCGGTACCAAGGCGATGCTCAGTCACAAACGCACTCAACAACACTGAACGCACTCGACCGCTGAGCACCCATTACTTCACCAGAAGATGGCAACAGTGAATGTGATCGCCGAAATATCGTGTGATAACACTTCCTTAACTTGGCTAGTTACCAGAGAACATTTCATAAATACTCAATGCTGAGAGAAGGTTTCTTAATCCTTTCTTCTCTTTATACCAACCACTTTAGCCTCATCACCTTCCTATGACACTATGGAAGTTCTTTACTTTCCTCAGTTTTCTTTTTTTAAATAAAACAGTTATTCCCCCATTTGTATTATCTGAGCTATTCCCACCCACTCTACACTGTAGTGGTTCTCTCCTCCTCCATATTTAACCTTTCCCTAAAATCCCTCTTCAATTTTGTAAAACATATCTTTTTATAGTCATACCTACAACTGCCTTCAATTTTATCCATCTGCACTGTTTTCTGATTACTTATTCCTTCTGGTGCCATTGTGCTCTGCTCTACTACTTGTGTGAAGTCTCGTTCTGTCATTAAGGTATTTGCATATCTCTGCCCAATTTTGTTATTAGTCTTATCTCCTTTCAAATTTACACATGGTAAATTTAATTACCTACAAGTAATGACCACTGTACACTCACAGCACAATATACAAGAATCTCAATTTCAACATTCATTCTCCTAATCATAGGAACAAAACGAGGATGAAGCAGGCAACAGTGGCATGAAGGAATATATAGAATAATACTGGAATGAAAGGTGTCTTGAGAACAATCAGGAAAATGGCTGAAGGGGGTATTAGAAGGTGTGCTATATAGGAAAGTGAACTGCATGGTGGTAAAGCTGGAGGAACGGTGGAACACAGAAAATATTGGATAAGCACTGTTTTATAACAAGTCCAATGAATGGCTGGAAGCCGTCCAGGAAGATGAAGATTATTGTGTTCCCATACTGTTTATCATAGGAATAATTGGAGCTAAATGAATGCACATGGTTGCTTTTAAGAGTTGAGAGTTTTCAACAGTGAACTGAATACTCTATAATAGTATAACACAATTTCAGTTGTTGAACTGACAAATTTATTTCCAATCCCAACCAAAGAGTTGGCTTTTTTTTACATTTATGTACCAAGTCTTTCAGCATTTCTATATGAACCATGCTTCGATTTTCAAGATTTGAAACTAATGTTAGTGTTTTATAAGCTAATCCAACAAAAAAAAAAAAAAAAAAAGACAAATAAAGTGAGATTCATACCGTACAACTATTAATGATGACAGTACAGTACAGTACAGTAAAAACTGTAATGTTCTTATTAACAGCTCACCATCTAAGTCTGAATAAAAACATTTAAGAAATAAAAAAGCTACAAACTTATTTTCCATTAAGAACAAAAAAATTTAATTAAATTTCAATTAAATATTTTGTTTGCATTCTTAAATTAAGGACTGCCTATAATTGTATTACCCAGAAGTCAATGACAATTTGGGATAAGAATTCTTCATACCAACACCTGACACCAAACTGATCACAAAACAGTTCCTGTGATTGAATTCTGAAAACAGTTGTTCATCAAGGCCTCAGAAAAATTGGCCACTGAGAATCAGACACCAAACACAACCCAGATCTTTACTGGATTATCTTGATACTCCTTCATGGGTTGAATTTCAAGATTTACTACTGACAAATCTTCAGTCACGCAAGCTGGTCAGTGCACTGGCACCCAGCTGGCCTCAAACTTGCCCCAGTGAAGCATGGGAGGTTGTAAAACTGCACAACAATTTAATAAAACATAATGCAACCAAGATCCAGCAAATTGATGGACTAAATATATAAAGAATGGTGGGGGTTTTCCTGGCCAACAGTATATCTGTAAGGCAGTCTCCCACATCACCCACCTCCCATAATGTTCAACTGTGGACAAAACGGCTCTTCCAGAAAATTTCTGTATCATTTGTATTTTTGTTTATTATTTATTGTGTGTGGTTGCACCCCACATCCATCATCTAAAGGTAAGTGATGGCTCATTTCCCCACTGTATTTTAATTCATATATATATTTCGTATCTCGGAAACGGCTATGACGATTTAGATGAAATTTGATATTTAGATAAGGTTTTGACTTTTAAGATTACCTAAATAGTTGTCTTCCCTACAAAATAGCGAGTTTACAAAATACGAACAATTTTTTCACTCGGTATCTTAAAACGGCACTAGCGCCGTCTCGTAGACAATTCAAGTACCAGAAAGCCTACAAATAGATTCTCTTTGATTTCAAAGAATATTTAAATGAGCAGTTCTTGTATACTGGCTGACCCGTGGAAATATTAACACTGCAGGTTTAATTGTAAAACATTTAAAAAGGAAGATAATTAAAAATTTATCATGGATTTTGTCAGAGGTGATACTTTACAGAAACTTCTTTGAAAATAATATTACTGGTACCAGTTATAAAGTATACTTTTCGACCGTAAAAAGTGGTTGTTAGTTTGTCATTAAATACTACCACACGAGGTATGAGAATAGTTTTATCAGAGTGAATGAATTTAGCACTGATGATGTTCTATCATTACCGTGACGTCACAATCTGATGATAAATTCTTATAGAACTCGACGAAACATATCGAAAATAAAGAATAAATTTTCTAGATATCTCGCTTGGTTTTCAAGATATAGCATGTCAAAAATCAGTTATAGGTATAGTTCCTTGTGCTTTTGGCGACATTTCTTCTGGTCCAGGCCGTATTTCAACTTAACAACAACCATTAGGAACAAAATAAAACATTGAAAGTACATAGTGGTTTTGGTAGATTTTTTTTCTGGTCTAGGTCAGATCTAATCCTACCTCTTCGCTTGAGACAAATAAATTCTTTATTTTCGATTTGTCTCGACAAGTTTCATACGAATTCATCATCATACTTGCTATGGCGAAATTTATCTTTTGGTCCCGGTCGCATTTCAACCAACCACGTCAAATTTTGAGATATGATATCTCAAGAACTAAGCGAGATATAAAAAAGATTATTATTTACTTTCAATTTTTCTAGCCGAGTTACATAAGAATCCATCATCAAGGTGTAGCTACCTTTCGCTCTAGTTTTGAGATTCCGTTAAAATCTGACAAAGTTTGAGGTTAACATCAGTACACGATACCATAGTTAAAATCGAGATAACAACACTTTGAGTATAGAAAAGTAAATAAACAGCACATAGTAAACGTAAATAGACCATAAATTGTAATAAATCAAGGATATTCCAGCAGGAAATAGGTTATTCCAAATAAAAGTAAACTTTCACTATTAGATCCTAATATTGGTTAGGGAGATATTCGAAACAGATTTCAAGGAAGTAAATGTTAAATAACAGTAAATATAGTGCCTAAATAAACTGTTTATCATAACTACTAAACATTATTCCAGAGGGAAATAGTTAATTTCAGCAAAACTAACCCTAAATTTTGCCATATACCAGATTTTGGTATTTCTGAAGAGATTTTAATACAGTAAAGATTGTGAAAAGCTAATAAAAGCCAGGCCTAGACTTACAATAACAATAACTTCAAAGTAAGATATAGTTCAGCAGAGATTTTAAAGAAATAAATACGGTTGCTGGATGGTAGACAGAGCAGGATGAAAATAACAGATTCTGATGTAATTTGACCATTTAAAAGTTCCAAAAGTAAATGTAATAATGCCTGAGACAGTTTAGAAGGATAACTGATAAGTTTCTAATAGTTTACAACCACCTAATAATAACATGGAGTAGTTCTGAGGAAAGATGATAACTCATTTGCATAAGCAGTTTACATAAACGATTTTAGGCTTTTCAAGTAATGTCAGGAGTTAAAAAGTAGATGAAAGTGCAGTAAATAATCTTCTCTTTCGGTTTTAATAGGTTCCAAGTAGTTTAAATCCGGAGTAATATTAAATATCGGTAAAAATAGGAAGCCGGTATACAGACGAAATTACAAACCTTTCAGCATTAATTCCAACACTTATATACCGTTTTGAAAGCGATAAGAACAGGTAGAAGCTAGTAAATACACGTAATTAATTTTCTATAACCATTAAAAGACATTTTACTAACCTGCTGTTTGTTAATCCAATTTTGAAGTAACTCGCCAGAGGCACCGTACACAAAATATGCTTTTACACCAATTTTAAACACTGTCACACGAGATAAAGTAAATAATAAATTAAAGCAGTCCAAAAGAGAATTAAATTCATTTAAATCTCGTAGTTTCCAGCCGTTTAAGTATTTTTAAATGTTATTTGAACGTACAAAATAGGTCACTCAACTTTAACATTGTTTTATTCAAAAGCCTACTTTGATTCTGGTTTAAAAAGTAGTTTTCCTTAAAGATCCACTCTTCTAGTTTCACACACCTTAATTTTATGTCATTTAACGCAGTAGAACAGATGTTAGAGAATTTTTAAAACCACTCGACAACTGCCCACATGGCAATAACAGAATATTTTTATTGTGTCCAAGATATCACACCCACGAGGATGGGACAGCATTTAAAACACGCATTTTAATACAGGCTACACTTTAGTAATTTTCCCGGCTTGATAAATCACATACCTTCAGAGCTATACATAAAAATATATAAATAATAAAAATGGCGGAAGTGCGAAATCTCTGTTTATAGTAATAACTCAGTCAGTTCCTAACAGATTTAAATAAAATTTACATTTTTGAGCGGTTAAAATCCGGGCCAACACGTTGATCATAGTTTCATGTTTGTAACTTATGCCGTTTGAAAATCCCTAAAATTTTCTGAACCTGTTGCTATCAGGGGATTATTTGAATTTGTGGTAACGTCATATCAAAAATAAAAGTTAAAAATAAATTAAAATTTTGCCACACCACACGACACACATAAACTCCCATAACTCGTGAGCATTCTAGATTTTAATTTGAGCCCCTTTGAAGAAAGTTATAAAAATAGATGTAATGGAATATTTGAGACCGCGGCAGAACACTGCCGGAGTGCAGCGTCCTTGAAGTACTCCTATATAAGCGAGTGAGAGGGTGGCAGTCGAAACAGTCCAGCAGATCGCTTTGAGCAGTTCACATGTAGGCGCGTGTGCTCCAATTTGAGGAACGCGGATCAAGGCGCGGTGTCTGATGGGAAGTTAGGCGTGATGGCATGATGGCCGACCGGCGCCATTTCTAAAATTCGGCGAAACAAAGTAACAGACAAACATTTTTCGTCATGTGTTCATAGAAGATTTAAAGTTCATTTGGGGTAGTGCGGTTTGTTCTGTTTCATGATTTGTAATCTTCGGTTGATGATTTTTCTCCAATAGCCATTGCTAACTGTGACTTTTGTAACTTAAGTGAAAATGTTCAAGAATATATTTCAGTTATCAGGATTCAGACTATCATTTCTACATTAGTACCTTTCTTACAGGAGGTTAATCTGTAAGTGGCGACCGCAATAATTATTACAGTTAGCATTCTCCATGGTTTAACACGGTAATAGAACTTTTTCAGAACTTTGACAACTTTTGGAAGACTTCAAGTTTAGGGCGTAAGCTGATACTAAACCCCAGTATCCAGCTTTTCCCTAACAAAGGGTTATCGTAGAATCCTCTGAATTACCACAAATCTTGCATCATTAATTAATCCCTGACTGGCATTAAGATTTCTATTTAACATAATAATAGCATTTTTCTTTGAAAGCAATTTATGAGGCAGTCTCGCAAATGGATCTAGCGATTTGGATGAAATTTCATATGTAGATAACGTTTTTGGTTTTCAAGTTTTTAACACGAATTAAAAAAAAAAAGCAATTTTTGTATTTGGTTTCTTGAAAATTGCTCTAACCTCATTACGTAGAAGGTTAAGGTACCAGTAAGCCTATTACTGTTATTTAAGCTTCTCTTTGGTTAATTGTGCACCTCAAAACGCCTAGGAAGCCTTCAAGACTTTTACTTTAATCAAAATTTATTCGTAATCTTAGATATTGAACAGAAATCGAAAGATGCCGAGCAAAGATCAGTCACCCATGTACTATATATATAAACTACAATAAAACTATGTAGAATTAAATTCTAATACATAGCTCATTAGACTTAAAGAGGATACATCCTGAAATAAGGATTGATATAGCTGCAATAATAATAATATATAAAATTTCCACAAATGACGGGGATATCAACTTTAGGTGGGGGGGGGGGGGGTTTATAAGGTCTACAAATGACGCGGATATGAGGTCTCAAAAAAACTACAAGATCAATCAGCAGGGGAGGATCCCATCAAAATCTCATGTCATCTTGGGGGGGGTGGGGTAGGATCTGACTAAATCTCACCAGAATGGGGAGGAGGGGGTGTTCGGAATTGTAGAACAACACTCACATAATTATTGGACGCTCTCAGCATTCTTTTGATACCCTTAAAAGAGCATCTCATTCCCCTCGCTAAACCATTTGTAATTATTTTCACATCCTTTAAATTTTCCAAATATTATGTAACCACCTCACTGAGCATAGAAGTAACTAAAGACGTGTGCAACTGGCAACTTCAAAGATAAACGGTTCAGAAGTTAAGATGGTGCAACCAAAGAAAGGTCAAATGTGTGACTCGACAAAGACTACGTTTTTCAGTCAAAAGGTTCAGAATTCTAAAAATTACAGCAGGCAGTGTGTGACTGAAGTTTGCATGTGGAGAGAGCAGTCTGGTGGCACAGTGGTTGAGGCTTCTGACAGGAGAGCGATAGGTTTCCATTTCGAATCCCAGTATCCGCTGGAATTTTCAAAGGCTCTTAACCTGACCTTTATCTCTGCCACAGCTTGCTGTGTAATGTGACGTATGCCAGAACGTTGAACAGTAGGTCCCCTTAACTCAGCAGGATTACCGGTTAGGTTAAGGTAGGCTATAATAGGGGCAAATTGCACAGCTAGTAAAAATGCTGTCATCAGGTCATTAAAACCACATGAGCCTATACCTTTTACACCTTCATGTGGAGAAAAGAAAAAACAAAACAAAATTTTGAGGAAATAAGTTCCAAGATTACTAACAATGAAACATGGGCTGAATGAAATGGAACTACTTTTAAAATTGTTAGTGGGTTTATTAGACAAAAGTGCAAGATCACAGTAATGGATGGACTCCCAATAAGCGCATTCACTATCCTAAGCAAAGTAACAAGACACTGTAAAAAGGCTCATCACAGAAAAAACTGTTGAAATTGAAATAACAGTATAAAAAATAACTAATAAAAATGTAAATATTGAAAGATAGTGAACAAACTTTATAATAATTTGGTACAACCCTTAATCATGACTAGAGGACATCTAGGAAGGAGATAGGCTATGACACACCAAGAATCATCACATGACTTGCCGGAAAGTATAATTACTGTACTGGTCAGTCAAAGTAAAGTAACAAGTTTTTTAAATGAAATTAAATGACAAAAAATATTTTGCATCAGGTAAATAAAAAAGCAATAACTTATATCTATAGTAATATAACTAGCATTTCTCAACCTTTTACAACCCGAGGACCAGTAAATGGACTTGCTTATATGGGACTAACTTTTTACCGGTATGTATATTATCAACATCTGGGACATATTTTATTGTACCATTATAACGTAGTAAATCTAAAAACATGTTTTGAATTCCTACATAAACACAGTTATAAAACTGAAAGTGAACTATTGAAAGCTAATTGCATAATGAACAGTTAATATTTAGTAACCAAATGAATACCACCACTGTACCACCAACCTGCTTGTACAAAACAAAATAACTCTCTAAACATTACACTTTTTGTTTACTTCACCACTCTTATGTTACCAATCCTACCACGTACTGTGGTCCATCAATTTTAGTACAATACCATCGGAAAACAGTTATTTACTTAATCCTTAAACAAATAGCGTTCTTTTTTTTACAAACTGGAAATGAATTAGACTATTGTAGGAACAATGCTGTCCTATTTTTGCCTGGCCATTGAAATATTTATAGATTTAAAAGGTTTTTTCTTATAGCTTAAAATCACTGATGGCCTTATGTTATGCAGTACAAATATATTATCTAAATGTATGATATTCTGCCCAAGGTCACCTGAGCCACATTCGCAGACCACAGGTCGAGAAACACTGATATAACTGATAAGTTTGCTTGTGGTGTCTTACAGATTGAGGCAAGGAGAAAGCCCGGTGTCAAGGATATGGTAGGCAAGTTTACAACTGTGAAATTCTTAAGGGGTAGCAGGAAAATCTCGGATATCTCTCAATGTAAAACATTTGAGATTTTGAGAGCTGTGTTAACTTCAATGGGCTGCCACAGGATGATTTAGATTCCCGGTATAAACTGTTTACCTGTGTCCATTCATGCTGATGGATAGTTAGTGGTGAGGCCTATATAAGAAGATGTGCAGAGGAAAGCAGGTAAGTTGGTAAATGAGATAAGTAGTTATTCTAGCAAAATGTCCAATGATGGGAAAAGATTTCCTTGTAATGGCAGCTGCATGCATGTTGTAAGTTTTGCAGTGGGATCTATTGCATGTGACAGATCCTCGTGGCAGTCTAAGAGAGTAATAATGTACTTGAGGACCAAGATGCTCTTGAGAAATGAAGTGTGGAGGGCAGCGGGTAGGATTCTGGGAGGGAGGATGCATATTTAATCACAGTTAAGGGTTATAATCAGATATTGTAAAGTATGTTCGTACTTCAGAGCTTGTCGTGGTCCTCTCGCTCTCTACCGAGGTGAAAGATGGGTTTACTTAACCTATTGTTCTTTATTTTCATTAAAATAAAGCTTCTCAGGCTTCTAGCTGCATGAAATCCACATCGTCAATAGACGTTTTGAAAGATACGAGGTTTGTTCAAAAAGTAATCTTTGCATTGTTTGTGAGAGGCATAATTGTTAGAAGTGTTTTGTGTATTCGGTGATTTTTTGCTATAAAAAAAAATGGATCAAAGATTTTGCATCAAATTTTGTGTAAAAAATGGAATTAAGTGCTCCAAAACACTTAAGATTTTTACAGTGGCATACGTTGAATCTACTTTGAGTTAAAAAAAATATTTATAAGTGGTACAAGTTCATCCAAGATGGCCAAGATGATGTCAATGACGAATTTCTTTCTGGATGCCCCAGCACATCAACAACTGATAAAAATGTTGAAGAAGTGAAGAAAATAGAGATGGGGAATTGACGAATCACCATCATGGTCAATAAGGAGTATTACCTTGAAGTAATATGCCATTTGCAAGAAGCAATACAAAAACATCCAGATTTATGGGAAAAGAATTCATGACGTTTGCACCACGATGATTCACCTGATCACCCATCGTTGCTTGTGAGTGATTTTTTGGCCAAAAACAACACCACAATCATGCCTCAGCCAGCATATTCACTGGATTTGGCCCCCTCTGACTTTTTCCTGTTCCCAAAACTGAAGAGACCAATGAAAGGACCAAGATTTCCAACAATTAATGAGTAAAAGATTACACAGCTGAAAGAGCTCAAGGGTATACCAAAAATTGCTTCTCAAGAAGTGCTTCGGGCATTGGAAAAAACGTTGGCACAAGTGTATTATATCTGAGGGGAATTACTCTGAAAGGGGGCAACATAAATATTGATGATTAAATAAATATTTTTCGATAAAAACAAAAATTCACATTACTTTTTGAACAAACCTCGTAGCTCTGTTTCTATTGTCAAGCCAAGCCTACAGTTATTTATCAATTTCACTATCATCATTATCATAATCAATGTAGGAGGTATATTAAAATGCAATTATAAATTAATAGCAAAGATTAAGTAAAATCATTTTATGCTGTTGTATAAAAAGAAATCGTCAGGAAACCAATGCTATTAATCATAAACATCACGTATATAGGAATTCCACAAAGGGATGTAACTTGTAAATGATTTTTTTTCCCCTTACGGCTTTATACCTTGTCAATGTCAAGGTCATTTAGAACTATGACAAGGAATGGGAAGGAACTTGTCCATTGCTTCTTGAAGGAACCATCACAGCATTTGCCTTGACTGACTTTTGGGAAACAAATACAAACCAAAATTCTGAACCCACATACTTCCAAATGTGATGCCAGAGTATTACTACTCACCCACCACACATTGCATTAAACGAAAGAATTCTCTTTGGGGGCCATCAATACCTTTTCCTACAGTGGACCTCTTAAAGATTAGACTCACCAAGGGCCCCTTAATAATAATAATAATAACAATAATTGCAAATTGGCTAGACTAGAACTGTAGTTTGGTAGCTCAAAACGTATCTCATGCATTGCTGCTGCTGCCATCCTCCATTCAACTTTGGTGAGTGATAGGGATATTTTCTCTTCCCTTTCCATATTCATATTGCTTCATGGTATTTCTTCCTACTCCACTGTTAATGACACTATCACTCTGTGCATCTTTAGTTTTTGCTTGATCCGTGCACAGACAGATAAAAATTTCAATATTCGCAGTTTTGGACTTTGTATCATGACTGAGTAATTGTGGTTAAAATCAGAATAAAAACCACCTGTGCGATTTCATTCATGTGGCTGTGTTGACCACAGGTTTCTATTTTCAGGAGTAAGAGCATAGCCCGAAGTATGTGTTTTCTTGTTTCTGCTGCCCTCCTTCCTTGGAACTTTGATGAGTAATGGGTACATTTTCTTTTTCTTATCTTACCTGATTGGGCGCACAGCAGTACACCCGCCAAGTCGAGTCAATGGCGGCACTGTCTACCCTTTACTCGAAGCGAATCAGGCCATTTTTGAACCTCAATTTCTTCAGTCGTATTCATGCTACTTGCCTCAAATTTCTGTAATGCATAGATAATCACCAATCTTAGCAAATGTACTAAATTTTATATTGTTACTGTTCTTATTTCGGATGTTATTCGGATGCCAACTTGAGCGATTTTGTCACTCACTCACTGACTGATGATCATAACACTAAGGCACTTCCCATAGCTGTAGAAAGCTGAAATTTGGTACACAGATAACATTTTACCCACATATTATAAGAAAAGTCTGAAACTCATAAATTTCCATATACCTACCCCCTTACCTACCTCTAATACGAAATCGTTTTCTACCCTAATTACTTTATACACCTCACATTTTCAGTGTGGAATGAGCTTACTATGTTTTACTAATGTGTTAAATTTTATTTCTTTCCTTTTCTTACTTTGGAAGTTACTGAAATTTAAAATTTTATTTCCGCACAACAACCCAACATCAAAATTCCACTGTACTTCCAGTAATGCTAGAAACAAGTAATTTGATACACAGATATGGTTTCATCCCTAAATCATAAGAAAAATCTGATATTGGAGTTTTCCCCCATATTTATTTAATTACAATCCAAAACTTTTGGCACATATTTGTGGCTTAATTACTTTGAATTTTACTTTGTTCCTGTGGTTAGTTTGGAAGTTACTTGTTATTTATTTGAGGTGGTAGTTAAACCAGCGGCAATGTTCATTGCTCAGCTAAGATTTACATTAATCTTTTTCAGAGAATGGAGCATTGTTGGTAATGTATATTGATGTCTTAAATTCTGAAATGTTCTTATTCTCTGATTTTCAAATGGAATAATTACAATCGAGAGGCGATTCAGAATAAGCGATATACCTACAAAAAGGAATGAGACCCCACAAAAACAATTCTTGTAAAAATAGGCCAAGTCTCGTGTTCATGTATTGACAAAAAGTTATGAGATCTTCTTCTGAGCTAAGTCTACATTTTACAGTGTGTATTCACTTCACTTTGTGAAACAGACTGGTTTCTCTCAATGTTATAGATCGTTTATTTAGGATAAAAAAATTTGATGACTTCGCCTTTATCATAATTTTTACTGAAACTGAGGGAATAATATATACTTGTCAAATTCGAAAAAGAGTGAGTGAAATCTTGGCTTTTAAGTATTTATAAGTTTGATAAAGCTATTTAAGGTATTTATATAGGTTAACTAAAACATGACCTGCATAATGGCCAAGTCATCAAATTTTTTTATATCCTAAATAAATGATCTATGACACCGAGAGAAACCATTCTGTTTCACAAAGTGAAGTGAATACACACTGTAAAGTATAGACTTGGCTCAGAAGAAGACTCATAACTTTTTGTCAATACATGAACACGAGAACTGGCCTACTTTTACAAGAATTGATTTTGTGGGATAGTTTATGTCACGGATTAACCTAAAGTATACTTTTATCCTGGTAAGTTACATAAATGTCTAAGAACACGACATAAAATCCACATACCTTAAATGGTTTTATTGAGGTATAACACACTGAGAATTTATGTACATACTAATACGTGCATATATACATACGCGTACCACCTCAAAACTATGTAGTAAATAAAAATGTGGTAGTTTTCACATTCATTCAAATGTTGTGAAGCAATATTTACTTGGTAAGAATAGATAGACCATATTCACAACTCACCAAAACTGAAGGGAGGAGGGCAGCAGAAAACACAAACACAATATTTCTGACCATGTCCTTTTTCAAGAAAACAAACATGTGACTGAGATCGCACAATCCCCCATGGTCAACACAGGCATATGTATGATGGTTTTGACTGTTGCAGGTAGTGGGGGAATTACAATATCATTGGAAATACTAAGTGTGGGAAAGAAAATCAAAATAAGGTGAAAATGGAGACATTTAAAATCATATATATACTGCTAGGAAACAAAGGTGCTAAAAAATGGATACATTAAAAATGTGGATAAACCACCACTTACCAAAGTCAAAGACTACAGTGGCGTGGACACAAAGAAAAACACATACACATGGAGTGATGAGATTTTCGGGCTCATAACCCTTTTTCAAAAATAGAATGATGTGGATGCCTTATGGAATCTGGCAACTAACTGAACATACTAAATGGAGAAAATCAACGTGGTGGGAGGTCTGGACAGGAGCTGAAGGGCATAAACCCAAACAAAATCGTGGGAACCAGTATCGGAAACACAGTAGATGTTACCAGAAAATATTTTCTTAACTTTCATATGCATGTAAAAATATCTACACAAAAATCATTTTTTTAAACAACAAAGATATTGCACACTACTAAAAGATTAGTTCCGGTGAGCAGAGATTCCGTAAGTAAAGACAGAGGGTATTAAGAATGGGTGAAAAAGAAAGAAGAATATAAAAATTTATTACACTGGCAAGTGAATGGTATACCACATTGAGGAAGGCAGGCAGGCATTATAGGAGATGTCTAGGGGATGTCTTGTCTCCAAAACATGTTAGTAGGTAATTTCCAACATCTGAAGTTCGGATTGTGGGGTGATATCAGGGAATACTCTGATCACTATGACTGTGAAACAATTGAGATCACGAGAGTTGTGATAGATGGTATGGAAAGTGACGGGTGGTCTAGATACTGGGAGTAAACTGTTAATACGTGACCATTCATTCTGATAGACAATATGTTCGAGGCGAGGCAGATGTCAACTTCTTGCAATGGAGGCAGATGAGCTGGTATATGAGTTGGGATGTAGTACAGATGGCATGGCCTGTAATGGGGTACAGTTGCCATTGGTAGATTCTCAATAGGTTGTGGCGGGTGGAAGCATACTGCACACTTCTCAATGAAGGGAAGGTACCATATCATTATTTAGGACCATTAGACAGTATTTGTGCACCAGTATATTTTTTGGATTACGTTCCCTTGTAACAGGCCTCACTGCAAAATGTGCAATATGCATCGACTGAATAAAGCCAATTACAACCCTACCACTAACAAAACATACCCTATTATAGGCCATGCCACCTGTATTACATCTCACCTTACATATCAGCTCACCTGCCTCCTTTACCAGAGTTCTAACACTGGTCTCACTGCGAACGTGTTATCCATCAAAATGTTTAACAGACTAAAAGTTCCACCCTGTTGCTTTCAACATCAACTCTTGGAACTCTTGTAACCTGTTTCATAGCACCATCACAGTATTCCCCGATACCAGATCCCAATCAGAACTCCACAACACATTCAGGAAATTAGGCACACCCTGGGCTTCAATCTGAGATAATACCGACCATCCTAATCCTGATATGTGTGTATGTGTGTGTGTGTGTTATTTCAGTATTTTATTTTATTTTTGGTTTTTACCATTTTTTAAATTTAAAAAAAAATCTCTCTTTTGTGTCCCCCTTTTTCTTATTTTCATTAATTTTTTCTAACAACTAGTATTTTTGATTGTATATTTTTGCCCCCCCACCACCTGCAATGGTCAAAACGATCATACATGTGGATGTGTTGACCACAGTACACTCTGGGAACTCTGTTACATATTTTTGTTTTCTTGGAAAAGTGCATAACCCAGAAATTTTTTTTTTTTGTTTAGCTTCCGTCCTCCCTTTAACTTGATTAAGCAATGAGTACAGTTTATCTTTCTTTACCGAATAAATATAATGACCTCACAACATCATTCAGCCTGAAAGAATTAGAGAAGGTTATGAAACATAGTAAAAATGGAAAATCAGCATGCTCGGGTGATATTAGGACAGAGTAAATTAAGCACTTTGGTCTAGAGCAAAGAAATGGATCCTTCAACTCTTTAACAACTGAACGAGTAATGTCAAATTCCAAACAGTCAAGTGACTGCATTGCTTAAACATGGCTAAGAAGGAAACAGCCCAGATTTTTTTTAGACCAGTTGCACTTCTATATTACCTTTATAAATTGCTAGAAAGATTGATATTAAACCTCCTCCTGCCTGTTACTGATCCTTTGTTCATTCCTCAGCAAGGTAGATTCCTGATAAAAGGGCAACCACTAAATGTCACACAGTTTATAGATGATGGATTCAAAGCTTGTACAATGACAGTAGTGGTGTTTGTTGATTTGTCAGCAGTGTATGACACAGTCACCTATCAGCTATTATTAGTCTGCTACTCTCCAGCAGGATTGCAGATTCTTTGTTAACTTCCAAGGACAGTGTAGCCACTGGAGGTTACAGAAGAATGGTCTACCCCAAGGAAGTGTTCTGTTTAACATATATACCAATGATCAGCCTATAGCCCCCAACACCAGGAGTTCCCTGTATTCTGATGATCTTGCTCAGGCAACACAGAGCGAACACTTTGAATCAGTGGAGAGCACCCTCACTAACATTCTTCAAGGTTGGCCAAGCACAAACCATTTTAAACCAAATATAAGTATGTGATAGGATTGCAGATTCTTTGTTAACTTCCAAGGACAGTGTAGCCACTGGAGGTTACAGAAGAATGGTCTACCCCAAGGAAGTGTTCTGTTTAACATATATACCAATGATCAGCCTATAGCCCCCAACACCAGGAGTTCCCTGTATTCTGATGATCTTGCTCAGGCAACACAGAGCGAACACTTTGAATCAGTGGAGAGCACCCTCACTAACATTCTTCAAGGTTGGTCAAGCACAAACCATTTTAAACCAAATATAAGTATGTGATTTTTATTTTAGGAACAGAGAAGCCACTCACAGGTTAAAGATAGTATGGTCCGAAGTCAAGCTGGAACACTGACACTGTGAAATATCTAGTAGTGACGCTTGCCAGATCCGTTACATTTAAGAAAGACTGCATGAATTCCAAACTGAAAGTTTCCACCAGGACAAATCTCCTTAGAATACTGGCTGGATCACAATAGGGTTACCAACATGAAACCATCCAAGCTTCTGCCATAGCAGTGTATTATTTAGCTGCAGAGTATGCTTCTCCTGTATGACACAATTCAACTCATGCCAAACAGGTGGACGCAGGTTTCAACGACACCTGCAGAATCATAACAGGCTGTTTAAAATCCAATGCAGTCAAATGGCTCCACCACCTAGCAGGAATAGCACCACCTTCAGTTTAAAGAGAAATAGCATTGAACAAGCAAAGGAAGAAAGAGGATAATGAAAGAACTCAACCATTACACGGGTGATCGCCGTACAGGCAAATATTGAAGTCCGGGAAAAGTTTAAGGAACTTAAGACTAACTATGTAAAAAAAAGTCAGGGTACAGTTGTGGGAAGCTATGGCTTCACTCCCCCTTGGCTGGAAAAGATTGTCTGAAACTACCACCTGGCTATGACAAGGGATGGTTGATATGGAAGTCTCTGAATAAGCAGAGATTAGGAGTGGGCAGATCCAAGGATTTCCTAGCAAAGTGTGGCTATGCTGAGGTTTAAAACATCAAATGCGACTGTGGAGAGGATCAGACTGTTCAACATATTATGCTCCAGTGTCGACTGTGTCCAACCTTCTACACAGAAGATGACTTATACGAGGCCTCAGAAAATTAGCTGGAAGTGTCCAAGTTTTGTTCTAGTAAAATTTCATGCTTTTATTGTGTAACTATGTATGTATCCGACAGGAAATGAATAAAATGATGATATAAAAGTGCACTTATTGTGACATGATCAAGACATCTATATACAATAGGAAATCCATATACAATAGAACTCCAATTATCCAAACTTCGAATCACTAAATACCCAAATCGCTTTTTTAATTAAGACAGAAAGGGAAGCGACAGGAGAAGATGGGGATGATGTGACATTTGACGAATTCAGAAACATTCGTTTGAAAATTCCTGGATGTTCAGAAATTAGTGCTGAAGATATAGGAGAGTGAGTGGTGTGTGATTTGTCAGATCCGGGGTATGAAATTCTAAATGATGAACTTATTAAAAGTGTGGGAGAAGAAAGTGTCGAAGAAGAATATGACCTTAACGTCTAAGTTGAAGCAAACATGGGACCATCAGCTAGTCAAGCATTTGCCGGCCTTGAAAGTGTTGAAGTGGACGAAGCGTCAGCCCAAGTGTGACCACATGCAACTTCTCACCGTCAAGCGGATGCACGACTTGGCTGCCCCGAAAACGGATGAATACAGTCAAATAGCTTACTTTGACCAAGATGATCAGCAAGCAATTACTTTTATTTGCAGTATGGTGCGTACATACTATACTAATGTACAGCACTTGTAAGTACAGTTAACATGGAAAAATGTTGCCTTTTCATTTAATTAATTAAAAGTTCTTATTATTTAAAAGTAGTTTTTTCTCCAATTTTCAACATACATATAGTAATTAACTAAAATAGACCACTTTTAGGAAAAAATCCAATTATTTGAATATCTGATTATCAGAATGGGGTCTGCTCCCAACTGATTTGGATAATTGGAGTTCTACTGTAAATGAGAAAGTTTGGATGTATGTTTGGATCTACTATCTGCCTCAATCTTTTTTTTTTTTTTTTTTTTTTTTTTAAATCTGCTTAACGTCTTTCAAACAGCGAGGTCTTTAGAGACGGGAAAGTTGGGGGGGGGGCAAGGAATGGGAAGGAATTTGGCCATGGCCTTTTGAAGGAAGCATCCCGGCATTTGTCAGGAGTGATTTGGTAAAAAATGGAAAACCCAAATCTGGATGCCCGGACGGGGATTCGAACCGCCGTCCTCCCGAATGCGAGGCCAGAACGCTAGCCTTTACACCACCAAGCTTGGTCTTAATTGCTCACCAGATTTAAATGAAATTTGGCAAGGAGTTAGTAAACTGTCCGCGTATTGACTTAAAAATAGTTTTTATCCCACAAAAATGAATACTTTCTTTACAAATTACCTTTATAAATTCACAAACACTAAAGAGTTTCCTATTTTGTAAATGGCAGTGCCAGATTTACTCTTTGCTTTTTACATACATCACAAACGCTGCTTTTCAGGAATAAAAGCACTTCTGATATATGCAAGTGTGTGTTTAATTTAAAAGCACTAAAACTTATGCACTTTATAAATAATAGTTTCGGAGTAGAAAATATAAATCTGTACTTAACCTTCATTTTTTTTAAATCGAAAGAGATGTCTTCAATTGCAACACACGAAATAAAATGACACCTCACGTATCATACTGTAATTCCATTTGTTATATATACATCATAATACATGTGAAACAGAGCTTTAATTTAAAAAAAATAATAATACTAATAATAATACTGTAAAATGCTAATAATATACCAGTACAGAATTCGGTTCACTAAAAGAACCAAAACGGTGGCCATACAAATGTCATATTTTTATGTCCGTGACAAAAATGTAACGGTTTTGATTCCACCTTGGTTCAATTTATTTCCTGTGTGTCTCCTTTTTTGCTAATATACACTCTCTGCAAGATTACAAATTATTTTTACTAAAATTTAATTAAAGATAAAACCCTTCTTTTTTTTTTTTTTTTTAAAAAAATCAGAACAAATAGTAGCCGTTGATTAACAAAACAGTGCTTTTTATTTACTGTAAAATATTTTGCAAATACCTATTAAATCCCTCACTTAAAATGAATGTATCCAGTGGCTAGGTAAAAAAATTTCATTTCAAGAAGCAATATTGGGAGTAGTTTAGTTCGCAATACACGTTGTCACTAAAACAATGTTTATAAAAGCAGCTTATTTGTTACTATTATATATATGATTTCTATAAGGTATTTTTTTGTCACGAGCCTGTATCTTCCTTCATACTTAATCGAAATCAATGAATGAGGTGTCATTTTAAAGCTTATATTCTCCACTTTGGTCACATCATATTTTAAGAAAGAAAGTTTTCGGAATTCGACCCTTATAGGGCAAAAAAGCCAATATGTCTAAAATGCTGTTTTCTGTGTTACCTGTGTTATCTCCCTGGATACCCATCTGAAATCGTTTAATGAAGTATCATTTTAAAGATTAAGATTTCCGCTTTTGTGACGTTATAAACTAAGACAAGAATTTTTCAGAATTCGACCCTTAAAGGGCAAAAGTATCAAGTGTCACGAGCCATTTATCTCCCTTGATATCTAACCGATATAGATAAATGGGGTATCATATTAAATACTAAGGTCTCCGCCGTCGTAAAATTATATTTTAAGAAAGAAAATTTTTCTTAATTCGACCCTTTAGTGGCAAAAATGTCAATTTTTTCTAAAATGTGTTTTTTGTGTCTTCAGCCATTTATCTCCCTGGATTAGAGATGAGTCGTTCGCGAGTGAAACAGTTCTTTAGAGCAATTCATTTAAAAGAGCGAGTGAGCAGTCGCTCACTACAAAGTGAACGGTAGTTCTTCTAGGTGAATCAATTGATTCCGAAGATCATGAAGAGCTAGCTCACGTGGGTTTTGTGGACTGGAGAGCTTAAAAAAAAAAAGGTCTATTATTTCTATTGAAGTTGACATAAGGGGGTATTTCCAATGGAAAGCGGGGGTCAGGGGTATAACCGGATTGTGAGGGGTGAGACCTAAAAAAAGTGAGCTACTGAGCAAGTGAATGATTCGAAAGCACTAGTTCTTTTCATCGAGTGATCAAATGAACAACCGCTCTTTTTAGTGAATCACTTTGCCCACCTTTACCCTGGATATCTAACCAAAATCGATAAATCAAGTAAGATTATGAGAAGTAATGTCTCAGCTTTAGTGACAACATATTTTAAGAAAGAAGTTTTTTGGAATTCGAACCTTAAAGGGCAAAAATGTCAAATGCGTTTTTTGTGTTTCGAGTCATTTATCTCGCAGGACATCTAACCAAAATCGAATAAATGAAGTAGGAGTATGAAGAGTGACATATATTAAAATAGATTATTTTTTTTACCCTTAATGGGAAATGTATAAATGGTTCTACAACGAATTTTTGTGTCACGAGCCATTTATCTCCATTAATATCTAACCGAAATAGATAAATGTGGTATCATTCTAAAAATTAAGGTTTCCGCTGTGGTAACATCACGTTTTAAGAAATGAGCTCTCAACGGGCATAAATATCAGTATTTCTAAAATGCGTTTTTTGTGTCCCATGCCATAATTAAACAAAATTGAAAAACGAGGTATCATTTTAAAGATTGAGGTCTTTGTAAGGTCTTAGGTTCCGTTACATCACATTTTAAGAATGAAATTTTTCAAAATTCTAACCTTAGAGGGAAAAAGTATTATTTTCCTGTCACGAGCTATTTATTTCCCTTGATACCTAACCAAAATTAATAAATGAGGAATCGTTTTAAATATTAAATTATCCGCTTTGGTCACATCATATTTTAAAGAAAAACTTTGTCCAAATTCAACCCTAAAGGGGCAAAAATATCATCATTTCTAGAACTTTTTTTTTTACCTCACTTGATAACTAACCAAAATCGATAAATGAGGTATCATTTTAAAGACCAAGGTGGCTGCTTTGGTCACACCATATTTTATAAAAGAAATTTTTGAATTCGACCATTAAAGGGCAAATGTATGAATATTAACACTACAGTGCGTTTTTTTTTTTTTTTTTTTTTTTTTTTAATTACAAGCCATTTATCTTCTTTGATACCTAGCTGAAATCGATAAATATCATATAGTTTTAAAGATTTAAGGTCTTCAGTTAGGTAAAATCATAAATTAAGAAAGAATTTTTCGGAATTTGGTGCTTAAAGTGGTAGCGCGTATGAGAAAGTTCAGAGCCAAGTCCCTAGATTGCAGTAGTAGATATCACAGAGATTTCAGTAAACTGTTTTTAATACAATGAGTAGAATTCAGATATTTTTTCTGTTGTGGAAACATTTTTGTTTTGCTATACTATTCCAATGTACACATTTTATTTACACAGAAACACATATCACAGAGATGTTGATATGCTGTGTGCATTTTGTTCAGGTTGATTGTATTAGTTAAGATCAGTGACAGTTTGTCGTACATACAGAGTGTTTTAAATTTTCCAAGCTGTTTCGTAATATGTAGCTATTACATTAAAAAAAAAAAAATGATTGCTATAAAAGTGCGGTTCTACTTTTCATTATATTACAAGCAAACAACTTGCCTATTCATCGCATTTTACTCGCGAAATTTTCGCACGGGTCGTCTAGTAATAACTAAATTCATCTTTATGCTGTAACAAGAACATTCTGGTCCAGGCAGCATTTAAACTTAACCACTATCTCCGCTAATATTTCTGCTACAAAATCAAACGATACGGACACACTTTAACACATTAAATGCATCAGAACACATTTTTAGTAGTAGCACATTTTCTATATCAGAATTTCTAATTAGCACAGCATAAATCATCACAAATAATTTCATTACACACCTTCAGTATGAATTGCAACTGAACTATATCACGTGCAAGGACATAGTCTCAGTATCGCAATGTGTATTTGACCCGCACTATTAACATAAGTTGTGTTAAGCATTTTAATAAATTTTTGGCTTTCGGTTGTACAGTGTAAATTACGCGCATTTTGGAATACATTTTTAAATTATGTTACATTAATAACTGCCATGATACTGACGCCATAGTTCATCTGGTTGAATGTTGTCCCAAATGTATTCAGTATTTACATCGCTTTTACGAGTGCCATATTGCAAGGTCATAATTCAGCCTTTGTTTTGGTGGTTGTTTTGATATCATGATCTGAAATTGTGGGCCAAGTTTATATTGCCATTCATGACATCACTAACATACAGTATAGTGAATGTAAATGCACGAGTGATGGAAACTTTAGTTTTCTAGAGATAATATTAGCAGTTTGTAGCTTGGTTGAAATGCAGACAGAATGACACTTGAAACTTTGTTAGCAATTTAAGCTGCTTTCATGAATGCCAATTTAGTGATATCATGTATCGCAATCTACTGAAACTGTATCCAAAGGTCCAACTATATTAACAGTTCCAGAGCAGGAAATATAAATCCACATTTTAAGTTAGTACTGTTGCCAAGTTCATAAAGAGATGTTTCCAGTTACGGATATGAAACAGTACAACACCTCAGGTATCATACCATAATTCTGTTCGTTGTATATGGGAAAAATAAAAAATTGAAAAAAGTGCCGATTTTCAAGGAGTAGTATTAATGGAGGTTGTGGTTAGGTTGAAATGCAACCTGGATCTGAAAGATTACTAATATTCCATGGAGCATAGTGGATTTGGGGTGAAGAAGGTGGGTGTCATGCCGAATTCTGACTATAGTGATGTCAGAATTGGCTCAAGGCCTCTATTGCCGTTAAATAAATAATGTTCGTAACCGTAACTTTTGGCATATCTTACACCTTTGTTATCCATTTCCTTGCTTTGAGAAACACTTTTCTTGGAAAAATAAAAGACAAGGAGTAGTCAACAATATTTTTAAGCCCAAAGAAGAAATTTTTCTGCTGTCCATAATTTTAACAGTAATACTATACTTATACTATAACACACTTTCACACGGATGAAATCGCAAATAACTGCTAGTGTTATATAAGACTGCGGTACGTCTCAGTGTTGCATCTGAACGTTAGGCTTTAGAGGATACATTTCAGAAAGAGTTTTTATTATAAACTAAAATTTGCTTTGAAGGAACAGTATTAGCAGCGGCAATAGTTAAAGTTGAAAATACTGCTTATTCGCTCTGCACAAAAGTAGGCAATGCGCTAGTGGCAAACATTTTTAGCGACAATCACAGTCATTTTTAATAAAGAACAGTGCACTCTTAATAGTAGTGATGTGGAAATTAATTATATATTTTGTAAAGCATTATTAATTTCATGGCCAAGTTTCGCGCTTCTGTATATTTAAATCAGAAACCAGATCATACAGATTTTGGTATGTTATAAAGACAATGTGTCAGTAGAGTTAGCGACACATTACTTCAGTCATTATTTACTTATCGATAATCACTTAAGTTTACCACTGAAAAAATTATTAAGGTATGCGGCTTATGGAACATGATAGAATATTAAGTAAGAACTTACATCAAAGAGGTCTTCACCAAAATACTTTAAAGTTTTTGTAGATGTGAATGTGTGTATATATATATATAAAACTAAGGAAGGATAAGGAAATATGACCCAACACTTACCACAGATGAAGGCGGCTCGAACAACGAAACACAAAAAGAACACAAGTGCAATATTTTGGCATACAGCCTTATTCGTGCAGAAGTGAGACATCAGGCAGTCAGATGTGTACACAGAGACCGCCGTCTGGTGAATGGCGTCGCAGGCGCAGATGGTGGTGTAGGGGGGAGGGGGGAAACTCAAATATCGGATCAATAATCGTAATATACCAACAAAAGGATCGATTATCGATCAAATATTTGAGCCCCCCTCCCATCTACACTACATTCTGCACCAGTGACGCCATTCACCTGACTCTGCCTGGTGTCTCACTTCTGCACGAATAAGGCTCCATGCCAAAATATTGCGTTTCTCTTGTGTTTGTTTTTATGTGTTCGTCATCCCAGCCACCTTCATCTGTGGTAAGTGTTGGGTCTTATTTCCCCATCCTTCCCTAGTTTTTATTGCCTTGAAGCATTTTCCCGCTCATTGATATGTATGTATATATATATATATATATATATCCCAATGAAATAAAGGCGCTAAGTAGCTAAAAGGAATTGAATTAGGATAGGGAAATGAGCCACCACTTTTCTTTAGATGATGGATGTAGGGCACAAACACACAGAAAATACAAAAATACAAGTGACAAAGAAATTTTCTGGATGACCACTTTATCAAAAGGAGAAAATTATGGGAGGTGGGTGATGGAGACTGCCTCACAGATAGACTGTTGGCCAGGAAAACAGTGGAGGTAAATTCAAACAGGGGAAAAGCTAATATCCGAGCAAAGATAAATATCCAAACTGATCTCTGATCAGTGGGAAGAGCAAAATATAATTAAATCTAAATATGAAAAATTAATATATATATATATATATATTTAAAAATATTTTTAAAATATTAAAAAATAATAATTTTAAATTTTGAAAACAAACTCTCTATGAAGTAAACATCACCTTAGGTTATTGGTGGTTCAATATAGATAGTGGGGATAGAGGCAAAGAGAGGATTTTAAAAAGGGTAAGCAAAAGTAATAACAATAATAATGATCGGGTATTATCAGGAGTTGAGACCAGGTGGTTGCCTTATGCCCAGTTTGTACTGGTAAGCAAGTTCCAACCTTCTGAGTTCAGAGGAGCTGTTGCTATTAGGGAGGACTCTGATAGCATGGACCGTGAAACAAGAGTTGAAATTATTCGAGTCATGGGTGATGGCATTGACAGCAACTGGGTGCTTAGGGTTCCGTGCGAACACTGTCTGTCGGTGGTCATTTATTCTTATGGAAAGTGGATTTGTGGTGAAACCTATATATGAAGCCAGGCAGTGGTTACCAGTTAACATAAGAATAAATGGCCACCGACAGACGGTGTTCACACAGAACCCAAAGCACCCAGTTGCTGCCCAAGCCTTCACCAATAACTCGAATAATTTCAACTCTTGTTTTACGGTCCGTACTATCAGAGTCCTCCCTAACAGCAACAGCTCCTCTGAACTCAGAAGGTGGGAAATATATTTTTCATATTCAGATTTAACTATATTTTGCTCTTCCCACCGACCAGAGATCAGTTTGGATATTTATCTTTGCTCGGGTATTAGCTCTGAATCACTGCCCTACTGTTTGAATTTACCCCCACCATTTTCCTGGCCAACAGTTTTTCTGTGAGGTAGTCTCCAACATCACCCACCTCCCATAATGTTCTCCTGATGATAAAGGGCTCGTCCAGAAAATTTCTTTATCAGTTGTATTTTTGTCTTTTTTGTGTGTTAACGTCCCACATCCATCATCTAAAGGTAAGGGGTGGCTCATTTCCCTATCCTAATACAATTCCTATATATATATATATATATATAGATTGTTTGGAAACAAAGGCGCTGAGAGCGGATATATTAGACATTGGGATAGGAGAAAAACCACCGCTTACCAAAGATGAGGGCTCCAGCGGCGCCAAAACACGAAAAAACACACAAACACAAACATAATACAAATTTTCGAGCTTAGCTCTTCATCAGGTTGTAGGATGAGGTGGCTGCCCCGCGGAAGCTAGCAACCAACTGAGGAGACCACACGGGGTGCACATGGTCGGCTGGTCGGGGTGGAGAGGGAGGGGGGAGAAACAACATGGCGGGAGGCGGGGGTGGAAGGACCTAAGCCCGAAAATGATAATTAGACTGCACAGTGGAAACGCGGTTGCGGTCATAAGGTCACTGGCATAAAACAAACCAAGGAAACCCGGGGGGGGGGGGGGGGGGGGGTGGAATCTACTGAAAACGATCTATAAGTGCCCCCATAAAAATTTATTCCACACGCAAAATTATTGAAAATATTACACACGAAAAAATACTACACACGGAAAAAATATAATAATATAATCCTACAGCTGCAATTAATGACAGTATAAAAGATTATATACAGTCTTCTGGACCCCTCCAAGGCCTCACTGCTCACTCAATCTCACTCCTTATCCCAAAAAAGCCCCGCACCCCTTACTTGTACCTACTTCCGAAAGTTCACAAACCGGGCAACCCTGGACGCCCCATAGTTGCTGCTTATGGTTCTCCGCCGCCTCAGCTTTGTTTATTCTCGGCGTATTTTGCTGATACATCCAGTTCCCGGCGGCACCCAATATTTCGGGCCAACCATGCCTTTCATGTTTTATGAATGAATTCACCATTTTGCTGCGCTCACCGCACCTGTACGCACTTCCCCCCCCCCCCCCCCCACGAGAATATGAACCCAGTGACCAAATACCTTTCGGGTTTTCAATACCATGCCTTTCAGTTGGCGAAATTTCAGTCACACATCCTTTTTCTTAAAGCTTGCCTGAACCTCAATATTCCCCCTAATGGCCTCACCATAAAATTGCCCATATTTGGCTGTCCACCCTCTCCTACATGCATTTAGATACAAACAGTCCTTGGCCCTAACATCTCTGGTGCTGCAAGAATACATTAACCTGGCCAGCCAACACTCCAGAGACCTTATGTCTCTCAATAAAGTACTGCTGCTTTCTTCCCCACATGTTCTGCCTCAACTGCAACACATTATTCAACAGGCCACAGAGTCTATGAACAGTCATGCCCAGATTCACCTTAGAAAATTATCCACGCTGTACAACTCCCACCTCAAAGCTGGACAACCCCTTCCATACAAATCACCTGGTCACCAACCCAGGGGCCAACCTCCCCTCATTTCAACACGTCCATCTCTTGCCCAACTCTTCAACATACCTCCACCACCTCCATTAAGCCCCACCCCTCGCCCAGCCAATCCAAATCTAGCTGCCAAACCCAAACAGTCTGTCATTAATCTGTCATCCTCTCGACTTTCAGATCCACAACTTTCGGTTCTGGCCTAGGGTCTCACTTTTTCACCCACGCCCAAATTTGACCAGACCACCCTAGTAAGAGACTCCCTAGCATTTTGCCGCACACTACGCTGGAGGTACCACTTTTCCATGAAAAGTAGCATTCCGGACACTCCAAATGACCTAGAGCCGAGCCTTCAGAAATTTCAGCCACCCTCCATTCTTGACCCACCACCCCTTCCACAAAACCACCCACTCCAACTTTTCCAAGATCTGCTTTCCACCAGTCTGGCTTCCCCTAGTTTTGTGAAATCTCTACCGAGTGAGACTAATCTGTCCCCATCAGAGACCCGAGCCATCAGGGAACTCTCATCTAACCCTGACCTGATTATCTTACCGGCTGACAAGGGATCCACAACTGTAGTCATGAACCGTTGTGACTACCTCAGCGAAGCTCTCCGTCAATTGGCTGACTCCAACACATACCGCCTCCTTAGCCATGATCCTACAGCTGCAATTAATGACAGTATAAAAGATTATATACAGTCTTGTGGACCCCTCCAAGGCCTCACTGCCCACTCAATCTCACTCCTTATCCCAAAAAAGCCCTGCACCCCTTACTTGTACCTACTTCCGAAAGTTCACAAACCGGGCAACCCTGGACGCCCCATAGTTGCTGCTTATGGTTCTCCGACCGAACGCATTTCCGCCCTGGTAGACCAACACCTACAGCCTATTGTAAGCCAGCTCCCATCCCACATCAAAGACACACGGCATTTTCTTTCCCGTTTATCCACAGTTCCCGTGCCTCTTCCACCTGACTCCCTTCTGGTTATGATTGACGTGACCTCCCTATACACCAATATTCCCCACTGCCATGGCCTCAGCGCCATGGAACATTTTCTAGACTAGCGTCCCCCGAATAGCCTCCCGTCCAGATCATTCCTAGTCTACCTGGCCGAACTAATTTTAACTAACAACGTTTTCACCTTTGATGGCAAAATCTACCGAGAAGTCAGCGGCACTGCCATGGGCACCCACATGGCTCCCTCATACGCCAACTTATACTTAGGCCGCCTAGAAATGTCCTTCTTAGCTGCAGCCCTTTTGAAACCCCTGCTATGGGTCAGATTCATTGACGATATTTTCATGGTCTGGACCCACGGGGAAGACAACCTTCTCATTTTCCTCAATAACCTCAATAATGCCAGCACTTTGAATGAAATTTACATGGAATTACTCCCACACCCAGGCCACTTTCCTGGATGTCGACCTGTCCCTCTCTGATGGTGGCATCAATTCTTCGGTACATATAAAACCCACCAATCTACAACAATACCTCCACTACGACAGTTGCCATCCTAATCACATCAAATGCGCCCTCCCATACAGCCTGGGAATCCGGGGCAGGCACATTTGCTCCAACGAACAGTCCCTTAAGCAGTACACTAATAACATTTCTGAAGCCCTAATATCCCACAATTACCCCCCAGATTTAGTTCATAAACAAGTTACACGAGCCACATCAGTACCGACACAATCCATCAACACCCCACAACCATCAAGAACCAACCAAAGCCCAGTTTTGGTCACCCGCTACTTCCCTGGCTTAGACTCCATCAACAGGATCCTAAGACAAGGATATGATCTCCTCCGAGCCTGCCCGGAAATGAAAACACTCCTACCACAAATCCTTCCCCAGCCCCCCAGAACCTGTTTCAGTAGACCCCCCCAACTTGAACCAACTCTTGGTCCATAAACATGGAACCCCTCAGCCCACAAGACAGCCCCAAGGATCCTTTCCGTGTAACAGGCCCCGTTGCAAACTTTGCATGATGCACCCGCCTTCGACCACCTTCACCAATCCCGTAACAGAGGAAAGCTTCTATATCACTGGATCGGCTACCTGCGTAACTTCTCACCTGATCTATCAACTTACCTGCAACCACTGCCCAGCCTCCTAGATAGGTCTGACCACAAATCCACTGGCCATCCGGATGAATGGACACAGAGAATCGGTCTGAACTGAGAACCCTGACCACCCTGTTTCTTTTCATGCCACCAATCATAACACCAACAATTTCAACACCTGCTTCACAGTCCGCACCATCAAAGTACTCCCAGACAAAAGCAGCATCTCAGAACTGATAAGGTGGGAACTGGCCTTTCAGTACCAACTGGGGACCAGACAACCACCTGGACTAAATTTAAGATAGCTCCAATTTTCCTCTCTCCTCCGACCTTTGCCCCTTACCTGCCATCATTTCCCACAAAACCATCGCTCACCAGAGCTTTCTCTTTTTGTACATAGATTTATTGCAAAAAAAATTTTTTTTCTCTCGTGTGTTTTATATTATTATATTTTTTCCGTGTGTAGTATTTTTTCGTGTGTAATATTTTCAATAATTTTGCGTGTGGAATAATTTTTTATGGGGGCACTTATAGATCGTTTTCAGTAGATTCCACCCCCCCCCCCCCCCGGGTTTCCTTGGTTTGTTTTATGCCAGTGACCTTATGACCGCAACCGCGTTTCCACTGTGCAGTCTAATTATCATTTTCGGGCTTAGGTCCTTCCACCCCCGCCTCCCGCCATGTTGTTTCTCCCCCCTCCTTCTCCACCCCGACCAGCCGACCATGTGCACCCCGTGTGGTCTCCTCAGTTGGTTGCTAGCTTCCGCGGGGCAGCCACCTCATCCTACAACCTGATGAAGAGCTAAGCTCGAAAATTTGTATTATGTTTGTGTTTGTGTGTTTTTTCGTGTTTTGACGCCGCTGGAGCCCTCATCTTTGGTAAGCGGTGGTTTTTCTCCTATCCCAATGTCTAATATATATATGCGCTAGGCTCTGTAATGCAAGTTTTAGTCTGTTTTCCAGTTTTTCCTTACGGTTTTACACGTTACAGACGTCATTAGAAGCAGGATGAAATTTAGGCCAAGTAACCGGTAAGGAATTCAGCCATAGCCTTTTTTTAAGGAAGCATCCTGGCTTTCACCTGGAGAGATTTGGGGAAACCATGGAAAACCCAAATCTGGTTGCCCAGATGGGCGATTTGATCTTGCGTCCTCTCAAATGTGAGAGCCAGTCTCTTTTTCCACATGCTCTCCTGGTTTGTAACCTACTAAACAATTTGTTTGGAGTACTGATTGATGTGTTTAAACACTGAGACACTACAAACGACTTGTAGACGGTAGAATTCATTTTATCAACAAAGTAAGAAACCTCCAATTTGTTTTCAGTAGCACATACCTAAATGTGACATTACAAGAGACAAAATGACAGCTAGGATCTGTTTTGATGCCAATATTCAAATCAACATAAAAATGTCAAAATCTTGCATTTTTTTGTAATTTTTTTTTTTTTAAGAGACATGGCTACAATACTGATTACTTTCTCAAAACTATTCAAGTACACTATTTCGAAGAGAGGTAGAAGCAAATGATATGCACAAATACGTACAAAACATTTACATTTGACCATAATTCCGTAGGAAATGAAACAAAGAGGGAGAAACAAACAAAGCTGCTTCTTTGCTTTTTCCTATGCAGTCAAATTTCTTTGATAGTATGTCAGTGACTTAACAGCAAAAATAAATTCCACATGAATGAAGTTGCAGGCACAGCTAGAACACAATACTTTGAATGAATCTTTCAACACCCACTGGTTGAAGCATACCTACCGCATTTTTCAGGTGCTCATTTCCTCTCTCAAATAAGTAAGGAATTGTCCAAAACTTGGAACATTTGTAATTGTTTTATTTCTTTTGTTGTTACAGCCCTTTTGCCTCTATATGACCATATTATTGTTTGTATTTGTTCCCATATGTGGCTGCCACCTGTGGCTACACACAAGGAATGACACATCATGCTGCTAGTTTTACATCTTTTCACAATTTATCTTCTCCATACTTACAAAATCCATAAAAATTATGTCTAACTAATAAGACAGGGTTTACATTTTTAGTTTTTTTATTATTTTCTTACTGATTGCCTGGGGAATTTTATGTTAGTCAAATTGAAACAATGAACTCAATTTTGTTTATTAGTTTCCTACTCCCAACATTCACAAGGATTAAATTGTAATACTATAATTATGGTTTCTCCTTTGCCACATATTGTTCAGAATTACTTAAACTGACAAAAAAGAAAAATCTATGATTACTTTTTTTACTCTAAGCTTTGCAACAACCAAGAAACAATTTGGAAAAAATAAACACAAACTAGTACTAATAGTAACCACAGGCACAATAGAGACATCAAATTAAATACTTTTATAATTAATTTTCCTGAGAACTTGCGTATCACAGTAAGTCTACTACGCTGTCAGTCACTTATTTCATATATCATCATTTCTGAGTGTCTATCAACATAAAATAATAAAATTCATTAACCTAATGCTACTTCATTATGGCAAGCGAGCATCAGGGGGCGGGGGTGGGAGAGTTCAGGGGGCAGGTCCATACTCTGACGGTGCACCACGTCCCCGGCCGCGCCCTCGCCCACGGCCCCTGCCCCGCCCCCTCCCCCGCCCCCGTCACCTGCGCCCCTCTGAGAGCCCTATGTTGCTCGTTGTCTTCTCCAAGTAAGCCAGTGGACCTTGCAGAGGGCCCTGTGTAGGAAATGGGGGGCCACCCCCTTGAGGCAGGAACACCAGTGGACCCTGAAAACACCAATTCACAGTTCCAGTGAGAAACCCACATGGGGCTCACTGAAACACACACACACACCAAATAAAAACTGAACTGAAATTAATGATGAAATAAAAATAAATCATAAAATCAATATAACTTCAAAATATATTGCTTTTTTTTATCACTTTACCAAAAATGGAAAATAACTCAACAACAAAATAAAAAGTTTCAGGTAAATTTAAAATATAAATGCCAATGAAGTTACTATGAAGAATGTGTGCAAACAGTCAGCTAAAATAAATAAATGGTTAAGTTTCATTATTATATTTATAGAATGTGATTTGTTGGTAAGTGATATTATTACTCTAATGTAAAAACAGAGAACCATTGGTGCCAAATTTTTTCCAGTCAATCTTCTCTTAGGCAACAGTTCAGATTTAGTTTTAAATAGACAAGAACTTCAGGTGCCGATTACAAAATAGAAAAATAGAAAATCAAAAAGCTTGTGAAAATCTCTCATCTAAAGCAATTTTTGTTCAAACTTCTTATAAAATGTCACTGTCTTCTATTTTTCAGTAATATGGATAAGTCAGAAGCTCCTATCTTGTGTAATATTCATCTAAATAAAAGTATCACATAACAATATTTATTCAATTGTTTAACACACATTAAACAATGCCATAAACCAGTGGTTCCTAAATGGTGGTCAGCAGAACCCCAGAGTTCCGTGGAAGGTTCCGTGTTTCATGCGAGAATCAAATAAAATGTTGGTTGAAAAGAGTTATAACTGCGCCGTGAGAAGGTTATCACGGTTCTGCTTCCTTTTGTGACGACATACCGATGCGAAACTGGTTTTTCAGCTTACACTTATAAAAATGGGGATCCACCAAAAAAGGTATGATCAATTGGGGTTCCATGGCCAAAAGCAATTGGGAACCGCTGCCAATGGGTACATGGAAGAAAAAATCATCCTTCTGTTACAAAAATGACTAGGTACCCTAAAAAAATATTTTGATTATTTGTCTATGGATCTCCTTTGTGGCCAACAAAATACATCTTCATAAGAAATTATATCACATACAATGAAATGGCAGTACTGTGGCATACAGACCAACATAGTGAAAATATAAAGGTTCCATTTTTGCCTTTTTAACTATGGAGACCCTAGTAAAAAGAAGTTAAAATTCCAACAAAATTTTAATTTCTTGTAAATCTTGCTGCAGTATACAATGAGACCAGGACTCAGATGTTCATATAACCAAATTTAGCAAAATGAAAATGTGACCCATTTACAAATCAAAATGCTGAAGAAACAACTGGAATTTTACTACCACTTGTTCAAGCAGAGAACACAAGCCAATCAAACAAAATAGTATAATACTGCTTAAACTGATCGAGTCATTTAGATCAATTTCTGTTTGGCATTAATGCTTATAAAATGATGACATACAGATACAAGTGATAGTGTCTCACAAAGGTACAATTCATCTAGCTTGAAAAGGATTGCACAAATGTATGTAATACAGAATTTCAAACAAACAATTCCCATGGATATCTTGCATACATCAATTCTACTGAAAAATCTTGATTTTAATTATCGTTCCATTTAAACATCAATTCTAAACAACGTTGATTGATAATTTTAAACTATTGAATTCAGTTTTTTGTGACTTTACACCTAGCCAACTTGTGACTACAGACGGGAAAGGTCTGGGGAAAACTTAGCCATGGTCTTTTGAAGGAACCATCCCGACATTCGTCTGGGACAGTTTTTGAAACCGTAGAAAATCAAAATCTGGATGGCCCAGCAGGGATTCAAACCTGCGCCTTCCCTAATGTGAGGCCAGAATGTTACAAACCTCAGTTTAAACACAGTTCCAGTGAATGCCTGTGGCTTTCTAAGGCTAAGCTACTTGGAAGAACGAATGGTAAGGTAGAGTTTTCCAACAAACTGCACTAGAATTAAGTCGATAGATCAGTCCTAGTAAAAAGTGCATCTACTCAACCCGGTGCATTAGAACTAGAGTGAGATGTACAACATCAATTCTATTCTGTACCCAATCACATTACTTCAAGGCAACAAATATCCCGAAATATAACACTAGAGCACACAGTGAACATAATCTGTCTAAAAAATAAACTTATTTCATTTGTACATTGCCACCTGTGCCCAATGAATATAACCACCGAAAATCCAATGATGATTTTCTCACTTTCAAGTGTAGCTTAGCCGGCCTCGGTAGCGTAGGGGCTAGAGCGCTAGCTCCACGTGCCGAAGGTTGCCGGTTCGAATCCGGCCGCGGGCATGGATGTTAAGTGTTGTGTATCTGTGTGTGTGTCCTGTCCGTCCTGTGGCGTCCACACTTTGAAGACTATATGAACACTGGATTTAACTGATTCACTGGAAGCTTTAATATAACACATTGAGCTGGCTGTATGGCCTCAGCTGCCAAAAGCCATTAAAAAAAAAAAAAAAAAAAAAAAAAAAAAAAGTGTAGCTTACGTAGGACACACATACTTCATACGTCAAGACAAGAGTACCCAAACCATTATAGAAGATCATATAAGCCAGACTTCCATCCTACTTCTTGTTTTAGTTTGAAAACTAGATTTGTACAAATGAAAGAAAGCTACAGAGTATAACGAGAAATTATTTATATGATAAACCAGGAGGTTGCTTGTACCAATGCAAATAAACAATTCACCATATACATTTGTAGTATTTTTTTTTTTTTTTGCCTAGTTGATGTTGAGGCCATTGGATGTGGGATAAGTTTGGGAGAAAGGACTGGGGCAAGGAATGGGATGGAATTTCACCATGGTCTTTTGAAGGAACCATCCTGTCATTCACCTAGAGAGATTTCGAGAAACCACAGAAAAATGAAATCTGGATGATCCGATGGGGATTCGAACCTGTGTCCTCCAGAATCTGAGACTAGAATGTTACTGCTCAGCCACCAGTCTCAGTCACCTTATACAGTAACAGTTTATAGAAATCTTAATCACATTCAAACGATCGTTTCATAATCAAGTACTTTATCTGAAAAGTATATATGTAAACTGAAATCTAAATACAATCTTGGCTGATACTTCAAAAAAAAAAAAAAAAAAAAAAATGCATGGCCCACCCACAATTTATATGATACCTGTTGTTGCATCTGCTGCTGAAGTTGTTGCTGCTGTTGTTGTTGCATCTGCTGGAGTTGCTGCTGTTGTTGTAACTGTTGTTGTTGGTGTAATTGCTGCTGTAACTGCTGCTGTTGCTGCTGTTGTTGTTGTTGTTGCAAATTGGATGCAGCTGTGGGTGCTGGAGGCTGTTGTGCAGTGCCATTCGGAATACCTGAAGGAGCAGGAGACTTTGCCCATCCTTGCAGGTCAGCTAGCATGTTTTGCCACACTGTAATCTTGTCATAGTGTCTCTTTATCAATTCTTCTTTACGAACTAGCTCCAAACGAAGCTCAGTTATATCCTATGAAATTTATTTCTCCTTTTAAAACTTGGTAAATAATTAATTATGAGTATCAGCAATATACTAAAATTCCAACATGCAATTCAAATAAGCAGAAAGAAGCATTTCCATGTCATTATATAGGCTATGAAACACTCAAAACAAAAAGCATTGTAGACTATAGTTGCAATTTGCTAATTTACTTAAAAAATGAATAAACAACAACACAACTCTCAATCAAATCTGTAGAAAAAGAATGATGTTTTGAAATAATGATAATTTGAAGAAAAGTTCTGAAATTGAATCATAAACATTTAAATCTTCATTTAAATTAGAAAGGAGTAACAAGACACGTCCAGTCTTTTCATGCAAAACAAGAATTTTAAGACCAGTCATTCAAAACTAGTAAAAATATTTTGCATCATTGTATACTTCTACATAAAGCTATAAGTAGTCAAAAACTAGTAGTCACAGAAGCAGAGCCAAAACTAAATTTAATTGGTTGCAAATGACCATTTAAAAACAACGATATAAAATTATTTTCCCTATATAGGCACTAACTGCTTGATTTCACAGCAATATTCTTTCAACAACTAGCCAACTCAAGATATTGAAAAATTTCAGATAATATGTAAAATCTGTGAGAAAATCAAAAGCATATTGGAGAACAACTACCACAATAAAATCCAACAAGTTCATGGAATTGACCAACCTTAGGGCATGGAGAATTAAAATAAAGTGAAATAGCAAGTATTATAGCTTCTGATGCCAGGTGTCTTTAACATTGATAATTCAAGAATTATTAACAAAAGTAAACATCTTTTTGCAGACATGGTAACAGTCTGCTTGGACAGTGAAGGAAGAGCATGCCTCTATCCCTCTCCCTGTTAATCAGACAAAATGTGCACCAGATAGAAGAGACAGAAAAACAGTTTTCACATCTACCCATCATCTATCTAGCATAATACCTTTTGAAATAAAAACATGTGAAGACATCAAAAATCAGATTCATACTTGCAGTAGCTATTTGTAACATCACACAAGAAAGCAAAAAAAAAAAAAAAAAAAAAAAAAAAAAAAAAAAAAAAAAAAAGTGATATCAAAGGAAATAAGAATTGAACTGGACAAGAACGTGGTTACTGTAATCAACTAGTATGAGAAATAGTAATTTTAACACACGAATGAAGTTTGCAAGTCAGAAGATTCTAGTGATCATTAGACACAAAACTCTAATGATTGCTTTTTAAAACATTTTGAATAGCAAGTAAATCATATTTAATAAATTATACATTACTAAAACATGCCTTATTTTTATGATCAGAATGCAGCTTACATAGTTCACAGACAGACAGCAATACTTAAGTCACTTATATAATGTACACAACAGAGGCAGAAGAAGCAGATTCTCAAAAAGTGTCACCAGGCAGAATGAACCATGTTAAAAGCCACAATTTAATATCAAAGTTAATCTGCTTAGTTTTATGGACATTTGACTTTCTGTTCTGATAATATCACTGTAAATTAATTTCACTGCACAGCCCAACAACCATCACACAGCAAGCAACCTCAAAGCAGTGATACAAATTTTGAAATTGGCTAATCTGCTCCAACTCAATCATATTAATTTGACAATATATTATCATGCAGCAAATGCTTGATCCTAGTATCTATAATCTTAAGCCCCTTCAAAAATTTGCAGAATACCGTGTATACTTTCCCACTTAGAAATATTTCTACTGCAATCAATAAAATTAAGCAACTGTGTTCTATAATTATTCAAACTAGTCTAGAAGTACTCTGGCACAGTACAAAACGGCAGTGTTAAAAAATCAGTTAGCACCTTTCCCCCTTGAAATCATACATGTCTTTTTATTCAATACAAACCTACTTTTTAAAACCAACTTTGGCTTTTGAAACAGAACTTCAAGCTATTTTTCAATCACACAGCTTGAAACATCTATAATCTTGACAACGAGCTTTCCACATGAACAAGGTGGTAGAAAAACAATACCATAATTTGTGACAGTATAAGAGATCCACCAATTTATGACAACCCTGCAGACAACATTATATTCTTCAACTGATATTTGTCAGGTGCTGGTAGCCCGACATTCACAATACACAGATTCGCATGAGAAAAGATACGTGTATTAACTGTCAAGGAAATTGATTGTTGAAAGGAAGAACATATAGTTTAAGAAAATCAGGAGTCAAGAGAAACAACTGTTTAACAGAGCACTTTGCATCATTAGAATGGAGAGATACAGTACCAAGATACACCACTAATTTTGCTTACAATTTGATAATTAACAGTGATATTGGATGCAAAAACAGGGACCGTTTTAATCCTTATATGCTTTCGAGTTGACTAGCCTGCTCTAATACCAAGGTCATCTGGCCATCTGTCCCATTGTTTTCCAACACTTTGGTGCAATCTCAGTTTGTAACCTTCATGTATCATATGATGTGGTCATACCACTCCCTCACTCTTTAATTCTTACAGCTTTATGAATTGTCAGAGCCATTAGAGGCAGGTAAGGAAAAGAGGCAGGAAATGTGAAGGAATTTGGTCATTGCCTTTTGAAATAACCATCCCGGACTTTGTTTAGACTGATTTCAGAAAACTATAGAAAACAAAAATTTGAATGTCCAGATGGGGATTTAAGCCCATATCCTCCTGAATGCAAGTCTACAGCTTTACCAGTCAACCACCTAGCTCTGTTCCTCCCTATTCCTTTTCAATATTTCTCAACTACTTCCAAGATACTCAGGTTGTGCCGTCCTCTTGTTAAAGCTCTCATAATCCATATGAGAATAGCCCATGACAGCTCTTAAATTTCATTTTTGAACTTCTAGGCCAGTGCAGGCAAAAGGTCCAGGTCTCACATCTGTACTTAGAACTTAAGATGTCCTAACTATGTAAAACCTCAACTATGTGGAATTTTTAATTCTTTTTCAGTTCTTGTAACTGTTAAGCACATCTTAAAATAAGGAAGGATTAGAAAAATAAACCCATCACTCACTACAGATGAACGCAGGAGCACTGCAGCAAACACAAATACAAACACATACATCTGAAACTTTGCCAAATTCATTCCAATATATGAGGTCTGTTACAGAATTATCAGTCTTTTATTTTTTTCCATAAAGATAAGTGAATCACAGGAGTTGTGCTGTGGAGGTAGAGGGTACTTTCATGTATTAACATGGATTTTTCTATTTGCAGGGAGCATCATTCATGCAGAGTTAGCCTGTAAGTCCCTTCGATTTTTGTAACAAAGATTTTGAGTGGAGGTATTCCAATTTATTTTGTCAGAAGTTTTACAATACTCAAGTGAGGGTCATCCAGCAGACTTTCAGTGACAATGCAATGGGTATCATTCAATGTATGGAGAGGCCCAACATATTCAACAAATGCCATACACTGTTGGGGAAAAACTCTTATCCTAAACCCATAACAAGCCAATCTGATGAGATCATTGATCAAGTGTGGAATTTTGTCATGCAAATAATCATGTCACTGTATAAGAACTTATGGGTGATTAAGAGATAAATACTTACTTCGTATATTTAATTTTGTGCAGAAAGTATCCCCAAAATTTGAACAAGGGAAAATAACAGCACAAGTGTACAGCAATGCCAAAGTGATGATAATTTATTTGACTCATGTAGGTTGGCAAATCAAATAAGAACCATAATGCCAAAACATTACCATAGAATACTATCTGGAGGTTCTTCGTCACCTTCACGATGCTTTATAATGCAAGAGAGAGGACTTAGGGTAGAAGGAACTTTCAATATGCATCAAACAATGCATCCCTCACATTTTATTCAAATTTTCTTGGTGAAAAGCAGTACTCCAGTGGATTGTCTGGCACACTACTCTTCCAGCATGGCTCCTTGTAAATTTCAGTTACTCTCCAAGTTGCAAATGCCATTGAAAGTGAACTAAATTGAATCATTGTCTGATATTATTTGAAATGTACTGAACCCACTGAACTCTGCTCCCGAAGAGTAATTCAAGGAATGCTTTTAACCATGGAGAAATCATTGGAAGAATTGCAGGCAGACCCAAGGAGACTACTTATGAGAAAATTAAGGTTCCATACGTCAAGTGGCTAAGTTTTACTTTTTATAGGTAAAAGGTCATATATATATATATATATATACACTCCTGGAAATTGAAATAAGAACACATTGACGCCGGTGTGTAAGACCCACCATACTTGCTCCGGACACTACGAGAGGGCTGTACAAGCAATGATCAAACGCACGGCACAGCGGACACACCAGGAACAGCAGTGTTGGCCGTCGAAGGGCGCTAGCTGCGCAGCGGTTGGGCACCGCCGCAGTCAGTGTCAGCCAGTTTGCCGTGGCATACGGAGCTCCATCTCAGTCTTTAACACTGGTAGCATGCCGCGACAGCGTGTACGTGAACCGTATGTGCAGTTGACGGACTTTGAGCGAGGGCGTATAGTGGGCATGCGGGAGGCCGGGTGGACGTACCGCCGAATTGCTCAACATGTGGGGCGCGAGGTCTCCACAGTACATCGATGTTGTCGCCAGTGGTCGGCGGAAGGTGCACGTGCCCGTCGACCTGGGTCCGGACAGCAGCGACGCACGGACGCACGCCAAGACCGTCGCATCCTACGCAGTGCCGTAGGGGACCGCACCGCCACTTCCCGGCAAATTAGGGACACTGTTGCTCCTGGGGTATCAGAGAGGACCATTCGCAACCGTCTCCATGAAGCTGGGCTACGGTCCCGCGCACCGTTAGGTCGTCTTCCGCTCACGCCCCAACATCGTGCAGCCCGCCTCCAGTGGTGTCGCGACAGGCGTGTATGGAGGGACGAATGGAGACGTGTCGTCTTCAGTGATGAGAGTCGCTTCTGCCTTGGTGCCAATGATGGTCGTATGCGTGTTTGGCGCCGTGCAGGTGAGCGCCACAATCAGGACTGCATACGACCGAGGCACACAGGGCCAACACCCGGCATCATGGTGTGGGGAGCGATCTCCTACACTGGCCGTACACCTCTGGTGATCGTCGAGGGGACACTGAACAGTGCACGGTACATTCAAACCGTCATCGAACCCATCGTTCTACCATTCCTAGACCGGCAAGGGAACATGCTGTTCCAACAGGACAATGCACGTCCACATGTATCCCGTGCCACCCAACGTGCTCTAGAAGGTGTAAGTCAACTACCCTGGCCAGCGAGATCTCCGGATCTGTCCCCCATTGAGCATGTTTGGGACTGGATGAAACGTCGTCTCACGCGGTCTGCACGTCCAGCACGAACGCTGGTCCAGCTGAGGCGCCAGGTGGAAATGGCTTGGCATGCCGTTCCACAGGACTACATCCAGCACCTCTACGATCGTCTCCATGGGAGAATTGCAGCCTGCATTGCTGCGAAAGGAGGATATACACGGTACTAGTGCCGACATTGTGCATGCTCTGTTGCCTGTGTCTATGTGCCTATGGTTCTGTCTGTGTGATCATGTGTTGTATCTGACCCCAGGAATGTGTATATAAAGTTTCCCATTCCTGGGACAATGAATTCACGGTGTTCTTATTTCAATTTCCAGGAGTATATATATATATATATATATATATATATATATATATATGTTTGCTTTTATGTGAAACTCGGACTAAACAGAAGGAATCTTGGCTCGTCCTGCAACTTTACTTTTGATGATTGTTTTAAACAGTACCAAATTCTGTACCGAGAAATTCATAAGCTTTGATCTACCCCAGTATAACTGTGAATTTCCAAACATCTGCCACTACACTTAGCAGGTGAGGGACAGTAAGGCATTTCCAACAATGATCATATTACTATCTGCAAATAAAATAATTTTGACCACTATGTTCTCTACTCTTCACCTTTCCTGTGAAACGTATGGTTACTAATTCACAGCTGTGGCACTGCAAAGATAGATATGACGAAAGTCACAACTGTTGATTCATTTCATCCAACTTCTTCAGTTATCAAAATGAATTAATACTATTGATAATGCAACAATGAAACATCTGTTATTATTATTATTATTAATTTTAACTGCAATGGAGCTAATGCAACGGTGGCAATTCCCCATGTCATCTAATTACCCCTTTTATATGGATATTTAAAAATTTTAAGCAACAAAAAAAAGGGAAGAATAGGAAAATAACTTGTCACTTACCACAGATAAAGGCTGGAGAGCCATCATCAACACAATAACACTTCACAATATTTCAGCAAAAAACTTTAATCCAGAGATACGTCAAGGGGAAAAAACTTGTTCTCCTCTTTCCCCGTGCCAGATTCTAACTTCCCACACGAGGTTTTATGCCAAATTTTTGTAAAGTATGTTTATGTGGTTGTTGTTGTTGTTGTTGTTGTTGTTGTTGTTGGTGGTGGTGGTGGTGGTGGTGGTGTTGTTGTTGTTGTTGTTGTTGGTGGTGGTGGTGGTGGTGGTTTTGGGCACATTGACGGCAAGGTCATTACTGCCCTAACAAATAATTGGTGGAGCAACATAGCTTAAGAATTAGACGTTTCTACTGTCAATATGGCCAAATGTAAAGGAGTTGGTCACACAGGCAGCAAAATAAAGTAAATCACTCAAATTGACGCTATAAATGAGCCACTGCGACTTAAAGAGTCTAGTTGGCTGTAAAGGGGTCAACCAGGTTTAAAAAATTAAAAACACTTAACGTCTAGCTGGCTGTATAAAGGGCAATGAGACAAGAGTTATAACATTATAAAAATTAAAACACTGGATAACAATGTATATAGATGGGTGCGCAGACTTCCAAGGTCGTTGTTGATGTTATCTTGGTTGTCCGGGTTGAACCGCGTCAATTTATGAAAACCTAACATTTCGGCCATCATTTTGCGGCCTTCTTCAGAGGACTGGCCGAAACGTTAGGTTTTAATAATTGACGCGGTTCAATCCGGACAACCAAGATAACAATGTATGTAGATGGTTGGATGTACAGGGACCATCCATCCATCTCAGAATTAGACCGATCTGCCTAAAATGTTAGGAACCAGACAGACCAATATACAAAATTTTAAAAGTGTCCACACTGCTGGTCTCATTACTTAAAATAAGGGACAGATCATTAGTTAGGCCAACGTCTTCCCTAAAATCTAAAAATAATGAACACTCAGTTAGTATGTGGTGTACCACCAAAGTTACGCCACAAGCAATACGTTCCGGTGGATCCTCCCAGCGTAAAAGAAAACTGTGTCTGAGGACAGTGCCCTACGTGGAGGGCAAGTAAGGAGACCCTCATCCCCTCTCACCCGCTGGAAAGAACTGCCCCATGGCTGAACAGTCAATTTGACCAGCCAAAGGGGTTTTTTATAACCATGGTTATCTTTCGCTGAATCGTCATGGAACAACAGTATAATCCCATATGGAAACTCTATTCTTTGGTGAATTACGAAAGTCCCCCATTCCTGTGGAACACTAATTTTACTCAGATTTTCCCGAAATTTTAATATGTTATAGTTTAATTTATTCCCAATCTTTTCAGTCATGACAAATTTCCTCATAATTATTCTCGTTTAAGTCACACATGGTGATGCCATCACATGTCGGCACTAAAACTTCATTTTTCTTATTTTAAATTTCAAGTTACCTCTGAACTGTTATATTTTTGTTATTAATTGAATATTTCTCTCTCAATTGAGCCTACTTTTATCTTCTTAGCTCTTTTATCTAAAAAGTTCCAATTCTTTATTTTTCCAATATCTTCTCAGATAAATTTTAAAAGCATATAAAATAAACCTTATATACAAACTATACAAGATTGGCTCCCTTCTAATTGATTTTAGCGAGATAACGAATGTTTAACAAGGTTATGTTCTGAAATGAAAAGTGCTTTACTATTGAAAGTGATAATGAAAGTTATCTGGTATATTCACTGTATGTAATAGCCCACCTGCTGAATAGTTTAGGTAATATAATAAGTTGTAGTAACATGGTTGGGCTTACTTTCTAACCTCATAAAAATAATCCTGTCACTAAATTGTTCATAATAACTGATCCGTTTCTCTACTATATTGTTCATTACAAATTTTAGACCATAAACTCCACTGACAGCTTGTGTGTTAATTATTCTGTTTTTCCCAACCCAGAAATCTTGTGCATCATTCCGCTTAACCTCACTAATCCCGACATCTAACTCAAGTCATTCCATCTCCATTTTGTTTTTTCTAATCTACCTGCCCTATTTAGACTTTTAGCATCTTTTAGGCTCTATGATTCAAAGAATGTTTCTATCCATTCTGATGACTCCTCCATGGCCATTCAGAGATCTGTTTGGGGGTCTATTTTACCTCTGGAATATATTACCCAGGAAGAAACCATCATACCATATATAATTCGGGATACCCTTAGGGTCTTGACTGCAGCGGCTTCCGTTGCCTTCTGCATCCCCATGATCACACAATATAATAAAATTGTAGAAAAATTGTTAGTGCATATGAATTTTTTTTTAAAAAAAAAAGAGTAATTTCAGAGTACACTACGGAAGAGAAGCAATAAATTTGAATAATTTAGATTTTTTGTTTATCGGTCCTTGCACCACTCAATAACTGCAGGGCGCATTTTAATCAAACTCCATAGTGATAGCTTATGTATTGGATTGTAACAAGGGATACTTTTTATACAACTTGGTTCCCATTGATACAGAAACCATAATCATTAATTTTAAAATTATCTACTGTCTGGCCATGCATCATGCAGAACCACATGGACAGATTTTACTGAAACTGCAAACATCGTTAGCTTATGTGATTTAACACTTAGATGCAATTCGATAACCTTCTTTTTTTTTGCTGTCATCAGTCTTTCTACTGGTTTGATGCAATCTTAGATCCCTTCCTATCCTGTGCTAACCTCTTCATTTCTACATACCCCTTACAACCCACGTCCTCAATTATCTGTTTCATATATTCTAATCTATGTCTTCCTCTACAGTTCTTACCATCGACTGTTCCCTCCACAAGCAAATTAACCAATCCCGCATGTCTCAAAATGTGACCTACCAGCCTCTCTCTTCTATCTGTAAGCTTCTTCCATAAACTTCTTTTCTCACCCATCATTTCCAAAACTCGTTCATTTCTTACTTTGTCTGTCCACCTAATTTTCAGCATTCTTCTGTAGCACCACATTTCAAATGCTTCAATTTTCTTTCTTTCTGGTATTCCTAAAGTCCATGTTTCGCTACCATAAAGTGCTGTGCTCCACACATAGAGTTTTAAAAAGTTCTTTCCAATTCCTAGATCAATATTTGAAACTAAAAGATTTCTCTTTATCATGAAGGCTCTTTTTGCTAGTGCTATTCTGCCTTTAACATCATTCCTGCTTCAGCCATCGGCTGTAATTTTGCTTCCCAAGTAACAGAACTCACTTACTTCTCCTATTGCATCCAATCCTATTTTTATATTTAATCTACAAGTATTGGTAACATTTCTGCTACATTTCATCACTTTTGTTTTGCTTTGATTTATATTCAGTCCAAAATCTTCCTTCAGTATTTTGTTCATGCCATTCAGTAACTTCTCAATATCCTCAGCCCTCTCTGCTAACAAGACAATGTCATCAGCAAATCGTAGCATACTGATTTTTTCTCCCTGAAAACTTATGCCTCATGGACATTTTTCTTTGACTTTCTTCATTGCTTCTTCTACATACAAGTTGAATATTAACGGGGATAGACTACAACCTTGTCACACACCCTTTTTAACTGATGCATGTCTCTCGTGATTCTCTACTTTTATTCTTCTATCTCGATACTTTAGACCTGACTTCTTTAAAATTTTGTACATCTTGTCCCACCTAACATTATCAAAAGCTTTTTCTAAATCAACAAACGCCATAAAAGTATCTTTGTTTTTCTTGATACGCCCTTCACGTATTAATCTTAAAGACAGAATTGCTTCCCTTGTATCGCGACTTTTCCTAAACCCAAACTGATCTTCACCTACTATCTCTTCTTCTACCCTTTGCATCCATCTGTATATTATTCTGGTCAGTAATTTTGAAGCATGTGATGTTAGACTAATGGTGCGATAATTCTCACATTTGTCGGCTTGTGCTTTCTTTGGAAGTGTGAAGATGATATTTTTATTAAAATCAGTTGGAATTTCTCCTGTTTCATAACTTTTTGATATTAGCTAGAATAATCTTTCGATTCCCTCCTCTCCTAGGGATTTAAGAAGTTCTGCAGGGATCTCATCAATTCCAACTGCCTTATTTGCTTTCAAGTCATTCAGAGCTTTATTAAGTTCTGTCCTCAAAACAGGATCTCCCAAGTCATCAATGTCGACATCGCCTTCCTTTTCCATTACACTATTGTTCAAGTCGTCCGCCACATACAGTTTCTCAATGTATTCCTTCCATCGGTTAGCTCTATCTTCTGAGCTTAAAAGAGGTTTCCCATCGGCAGCTTTAATCAACCTAATATCTATTAAAGTTTATGCATGATTCGTAATTCGTTCGTTCGCCAATCTGTAGTTATTACACTGCAAGAGATAACAGTTTAAAATGGTGCACAGAAATAAAAGTCACTGCTGAAGATCGTTCCATATTCATAAAAGTCTTAAACTGGTATCAGATTACATTAGCACTTTATGGAGTTTGATTGTAGGTTATTCTTTGAATAAACATAAACTGACAAAGCATTCACTCTTGCAATATTAAGTGAAATTGCAACCCAATTAGAGAGAGCTTGAAAGAACTGCTAGACACTTTGAGAATTTTCTAAAGTTCCATTAGGTTGCCAAAAGTTTTTATCACTGGACATCACCTCCTCACTAAAATATTCTAAGTTCTGAAGTCCTAAAAGCTACATGATGAGAATTTTTCTAAGTTTTTGCTGCCTCCCAACCATGAAACAAAGTGTTGCATACCAGCTTCCTTGAATGACTGGTATAATGTGGAAAACTAGCTATGGTATTTACATCCCTGCGACCGGCAAATCTTTCTCTTTTCCCCAAGATATCTTATTTTAGTCTGAAACTTGGCAGTTATGTAGGACTGATTGTTTTGAATGCTTTATCTGCGACACATTTTCTCCTAAACCTCTTAATTTAGCAGTTACTAGCGGAGTTTCCGGCGTTGCCCAGTTTAGTTGGCATACGCTATTTTTATTCCCGCACTGAGAAACATTTGTACAAAGATTCATATAATTTGCGCCAACTTTTTTCAGAATTAAAGCAAACCTAGATTCACAAGCCCCCTATCAAGAAACAGGTGGGTTGAAATTTATTTGTACGTACACTATTTTCATCCGTCCAAAAAGATTCAAGTGTATCAAGCTTCATTAATTTGGTTAAGAAATTGTATTACTATATTACTAAACAACACTAGATAATGTAAGAAACTCACATTTAACTCAATTGTGTAGTGAATGGGTATACTTTTTGTTCGAAACACCAGATACTTTAACTCCGCAGATTCAGCCTTTTATACAAATACCAAAAGTGAATCCAGAATAATATTACCGTAAATAAATGATTTTATACAAACAGAAGACTAATGGTGATTGCCAGAGAAAATGTAATTGTAGGCCTACTGCCAGAGATCGTGGTTAAAGAAAATCTCTTTTGTTTTATGACTATCTATAGCATTTAAAAATTGAATATCCCGAATTAAAGGAAAGAATGCTTCAAGTTACGGTTATATATGGCGTTTAAAAATTGAATATCCCGAATTAAAGGAAAGAATACTTAAAGTTTTGTTTAATGTGCAAAATAGTTATTATTGTAAAATTATCTTATTTATTTCATTAAAGTCTATGGTCAGAGATATTGTAATTGTGTGTTTAGTGCGAAGCATGCTGCATCTAGTGGTTCCATCTGTGGTATTCCTTACCATATGTTCAGAATTTCATTTAACGTTCGGGAGTTATTTAACGTAGAAGCATAAGACATGCCAAACAACTGAGTTGATATTCTAAGCTTGAAAATGGTGAAAACCCCATCGAAATCTTCGCAATAGATTTCGAGTTTTTCTGGTACAAATACACCCGGTTTTTGTTTTATAGATTAAACTATGAAGTGTGACCGATGATCGTTTTAGTTATTTCTCTCTCTCATTATAAGTATTTAATCCTTCGCAATGGTGCTTACATCACTGGATTCATTTTAATTTTATCTTTAATTTGACTTATATCTCAGTTCTATAACTATATTTATTTGGCTTGAATCTTTAATTTCCTGAAATTTCATTTTACTTTTAGGAAATCTTAAACTTTAAAAAATTATAGCTCCCTTATTTCTTTATGGTTTTATACGAAATTTATAATATTCTTCTTGAAGCTTAATGTTGCATTTAACTATTCATATCTTGTTTCTGACAGATTCCCATTTCTGTTCAACATCTGTCAATATCAAATCCCCAAAATCCCGTTTATCACCCATTAAACTTAAATTTAGTTCTAAACTGCTACAGTATTTTTTATTTCATTTTAGATGTCATTTAGTGCTATCTTCTATTTATTTTATTTATAGATTCATAATTTATTTTTCCCTCTAAAAATTTATTTAGGATTTTTTAATGAGTTCTAATTTTTGTCAGGAAGTCATCCTATGTGCTGACAATACATTGCCATAGTTAAATCCCATTTGTCTAATTACATAAAGGGCCTTTCTTTCATCACCCCAAAAACTGTTCTTTCATCCACACAACCTTGTTGCTTACGTCACGAGCACAGGGTGAATAAACTTTAAAATTAGATTATCTTCTCAAATAAAATTTTCAGATCATACAAACACTACTTTAAAATGCTTATTTTTTGCACTACTACCTATTAAAATCTTAGTGACGTTTTTCTAATTTGGTTTTTTCGGCTTCACTTTTTACTTACATGCACGATACTGGTCTGATTTTAACTTGAAGTGTTCTTCAATGTTAAGTCTGAGCTTGTCTCATTTATTCCCAATGCTAAAAGCTTTAAGTTATCTACTCTTATGGATTCTATGAAGCATAATTCATTGTTACAACAGGAGTTGGAGGGGTGGCAAAGAAGGGCTGCTAGCTATCTCTCTGGAAATTACTGCAGAAAAAAAAATAATAAATCAGTAAATGATACGATAACAGAGCTGAAATCAGATTTATTGGAAGACAGATGGAGGGTGAAGAGAGTTGTTTGTGGTAGTGTACATGGCGTATGTTGGTCATAAGACATGGAAAGATGTTGATGAAAGAATTAAGAGTGGTACATGGAAGGAGAAAGACCGTTACCACAAACTAGCACTCTATTTCAGGCATATATCTGGGTGTGACAATTAAGTTTTTCCCGGCGTATGGTAGACAGGAATTCTTCACGAGTCTTCTGCCGGATGAGATCTTCTAAACACGACGTTTCGGCAGTCACCTCCGCTGCCTTCATCTGGTGAGCTGTCATCGCGAAGTAGCTGCCGCGACGGTTCGGCACATTCGGTGCCGAACCGTCGCGGCAGCTACTTCGCGATGACAGCTCACCAGATGAAGGCAGCGGAGGTGACTGCCGAAACGTCGTGTTTAGAAGATCTCATCCGGCAGAAGACCCGTGAAGAATTCCTGTATATATCTGGGTGTGGGAAAATTTTCTTTCATAGGTAAGGAGGGTCACGGATTGGAATAAATTACCTATGAAATGTTGAATAATTTACCAAAAACACTGAAATAACTTAAAATTAACATTTGTAGATGGCAAAAGTATACTGATAGACAAAAGGGGGGGGGGGATAAAAAGTGTAGGGAAATTGCCACTAAGGCATGTAACCCATCACAATTAATGAATCAATATACATATATAAATCAAGTGTGTACGTAAAGACACACTTTTCAGTGACCACCCACAGCCACCCACCCGCGGTTGTGGTGTTAGACAGCCTTTGGTCTCTTGCTGTTAATAAGAGAGTTTTGTCATGGTGGGTGGAAGAGGGTGAGTGAGGGTGGCAAAAATGTGTAATGTGTAATATTTATACATAAGAATTCAGCCTCAGTTTGTTTGTGCTTGCAAAACTCAAAAAGCAGTCAGTCTTGGAAGAATGTGGTTGGAGGCATGAAGAAAGTTTTTTTTAAAAAAAACTGTTCCCTCTTCCCCAAAACACCCTTTAATTCTTATACAAAACCACATATTTTATCCAAATTCAATGGAACTTTGGACACACAGAAAAATACTATCAATGATTATTTTGAAAAAAAAAACCAAAAAACCCTCTCCCTCTTTGCACCCTGTAAGCTAAACTAAAAAATTTTTAAGTGCGTAACAAAATTTGTTCTCAGAACAGGGGAGTTCAGTTAAATAGCATTGCAGATCAGCTTTAAAGTTATTTGTTTACATAATTCAAGTCATAAATCAGATTTTTACAGTTTTGAGAAAATGTCTGAAATTCATAATAAATTGAAGAAATCAAATAACAACTCCAAAACTTCACACCTTATAGATAAAAATACATAGAGTAATTTAAAGTATGTTTCAGGGCTCTTACTTAAATATTTTAAAAGATATTAATTTCGAGATTATAACAATTTTGGTTCAAACTGTTGGAAAATAGTAAACAAGGTGATTCTAGTTTCAAATGAAAGAGCAATAAATTAAAAGCAAGTTAAAAGTTATTTCAGGTTCGTAGCTTTAAAGAAGATAAATATTTTTTTAGAATTTCATAAAATAATTTTTTACGGCCAAACCATTAGAGTTACAATTTTTTTTATAATGATTGTAATTAACATTCATAAGTCAACCTGGCTACTGTCAAAAATTTCAGACAGATAGGAATTTATTTATGCACATTGAGGAAAGAGGATGACGAAATTCACAAGCTTGAGAGACAACATTTGATGAGATCGTGGGACTGCTTTCACGTGAACAGGAAAAACAAAGAGTTCCCACGGGCTTTTCAATAAATAGAAGCCAGAGGCTAGTCTCCGGGCCAGTTTTTCAAAATCAGTTATAGTGTGACCACACTACTTAGCGGAGGTTATTGGGTACGAAGCAAGGCGGATGTAGACGCCGGGCAGGCATGTTGAACTTGGAGCATGTTATGGCGAAATTAATATACCTTATGTGACTGTAAATTCAGTTAGGGGTCGTGAAGTTGGTCTGTCTCAAATGTGTTAATCCTTCCTGTAACTAAAATTCTTTGGTGACTTTTCAAATTTTGAAAGAATATATGGTCTAACAGTTTCAATTGCATCAGTGACTTTTAATGACTACATACCTTTCCTAATTTGGGGTTAGATCAAGTTAGGTGAAGGCAGAGTTTCAGTAAAACACAAACCGTATATCCAAAGGCAACAGCTCACAGTTAGAGTTAAGGCGGAACGGTTTAGCACTAACCCCGGTGCAACTTTTCGCCATACAACCCCCATAATTTTTGCCAATGTTCTTCATACTTACCCATAATTTTTATCCGATATCGATGGAACTTTGCAAAAGTATACCTTAAAACAAACAAAAGGCTACTTACTGTCCACATATGGTTTTCAGAAATCCAAACCCTCTCCCTCTTTCCAACCCCCTTAATTTTTGTCAGTGTTCAATGTGCATAGTTTTTACCCAATATCTATGGAATTTTGAACACATATATTTAAAAAAAAAAAAAAATTATTGCCTACATCTGGTTTGCAAAAGCCCAACATCTCTTCCCCATTACCCCTATCCCTCTTAATTTCCAATGTTGTTAATAGAAACCCACAGTTTTTACCAAATTTCGAAAGAACACTGTGCATGAATTTTATTTTTTTTAAGAGAAAAATACCGTCTACATTCTGTTTACAAATACCAAACCCCTTATCCCATATAATTATTGTAAATGATCTTTATACAAAGCTACAGTTTTTATATGATTTTGATGGGACTTTGCATATGTAAACTTTAAAAAAAGAGAGAAAAAAATGTTCTATATTAGGTTTTAAAAAAACACCCATTCTTCTCCATCACCATACTTAAACACAATTTACATTTGAAACTGTACAGTTTTTTTGGCAAATATCTCTAAGACAGTAGGAAATAGACCAGTTGATAGGGATATTCTAAGAGCCAATAATATTCCCCGTCAATCGGCGTAGGACTGATTCCAATCAGACAATTGCTGGCCAACAAATTGGAATTTGAAATTTAAAAATTGTTTTAAGTTTTTGTGACAACATACAAATCTACAGTTTTTATCAGAACTCGAAGGTATTGTGTGCACATACAACAGCGATGCATGGCTGGGTTTGATTAGTACTGAAAAGTATTATGAGAAACAAAAATATCCCCGTCACAAATCCGAGGCTATAACAAAACACAAAAACTTCATGGATATATCTTACCAAATAGAATTAGACTACAGCATTGCGAGATCTAGGTTTGTGATATATTCACTATCATAAATGTGTTAAAACTGTTTCTACAACCATTTCCTTTAGCAAGAAAGATTAGACTGTTCCATAAAAGAAATCTGTCAAATTAAGACAAAGGAAACATGATATCCAACTGTAAGACAATCAGCTCAATCAAAGATTTACAAGCACAATATTACAAGGAAATATTAAACTTAACAGACTGTACAGGAGCCATGCAAAACCATCAGAAACCTGTTTTATTCATTCAGGTGACATAAAAGGGCCAGTTTACTAGCAGAAACTACATTACCTACCTGTATAGAGGATATTCCCTCCTAAGAAAACAAATACACTGCCACTGGCATTTTTTTTGTGTGCTTATGGCTTTATGACTCACTTAGTCCTTAGAGGTGGGAAAGGATTGGGGGCAAAGGATGGGAAGGAATTCGGCTATGGCCTTTTGAGGGCTCCATCCCAGCATTCACATTCCAGAAAAGTATGGAAAAGAGATATCTGGATGGCCAGACGAGGATTTGAACCCTCATCCTGCTGAATGCATCATTATGTTAAATATAGTTTGGAAACTAGTTGTTGCCTGCGACTTGGTTTTTTTAATTTACAGTAGCTTATGAAATGAAGTAAGGTCTTTCACAGAAGTTACAGTCACAGATTTGAGTGATTTGTTGCAGTAATAACAATGAAACGCACAAATGCAGTGAGAAATCCAATGGTTTTACTACTCTCAGAAACAAGTTAAACAACTGTAGAAGATCTGCAATAAAGATAAGAAAAGTTCCATTCAGAGTCAAACTATTGTCGACTGAAACTACTGGTGTATCAATCATTTCTTAACAATAGTTTTTATATGCCCCTCCACTTTTTAATATTAGCTACTGTAGCTAAATAATAATTGTTTTTGCAGTTTTTGTATCCAGTTGACAGAGTTTCTTAGCCCATTAATTCTACCAGGTAACAGAGACCTGCAGTTTAACATGATATCTGAAGCACAGAGTGTGCCAGATTTGAATATGAGTTTTAATTACTAAACATTGATGGTGAATATTCCAGTATAACTTTTGACAATGAGCCATAATATACTTTTAAATAGATACTAATTTGAGGAAACTTTTATTAACTTCTCCACTTATCATCATATCAAAAGAAACATACCCTATTTGACTTCTCACACCATAGGCAGTACTTTTTTTGAAACCCCTTTAAAATCCAATCAGTAGTTTTTGTATGAATTGGGTATTTGACTACTTCTTGAAAATGGTTTTAAATTGTTTATTGGTACACCTTATTCACCGAGTGAAGAGAAATTTTTTGATGGCAGTGCATTATTTTGTGTAAAATTCAAAGTTAAAATTTAAAGAATTTAAAAGCCTGCCAAAACGCTACTTCGCTGCCTGGCATGTGCAACGACAGTCGTGACGTCACACGTCTGTAAACGCTGCCACTGCGAATAGAGCGCTTCCTATTACCCAAGTTTTCAGCTATTTTTATTGTTTGTTGCTGGCTACTTCTTGTTATTAATGAAAGTTCGTTTTGAATATAAATCGAAAACAATTTGTAAAAGCCTACAGTGGAAAAATATTGAAAGTACATGCATTATTTGTGGGGCTAGCTATAGAAACAACCACTGAGTTTTATTCTGTTGAGCTTAAAAATGTAACAATTTCAATTTCATACTGCGACAAAGTCACTTGCGTTTTTCTTTTAAGCTCATTTACACCGCGATTTCGTAGAGTTAAATGTAATACGTTGTTTAAGGCGAGAATTATTAGGGTTCGATCCTAGCTTCGGAATATGTTCAATTTGTTTTCTTTTGTAATTTTCTTTGGATACTAGTTGCTGTTGGTTGCATCGCATAATCATTTCTTCCCGAAAATGCACCAAAACATCATTTTAATTTTTTTTTTTTTTCTGAAGGCTTCAGAACTTTTTGGATAACAAGCAAATTACAACCGTTTTGAACAACCAAGAAGATTTCAAAAAGGAAATTGGACGTTACTTGCACACTATAAACAGGTTTTTTTTTTTAAATATTACTTGCACATTAAAAGTAAATACTGCCTAATAGACGCAGTTATGTCAGGAAGGTAACCTGCAGTTGTATCGTCACGTAAAAATTCCAACGAAAAGGACAACGCGTTCCGGAACTGTTGCAAGATTGGCATGAAATTTCTGTAAGTCTAAAATAAATTCCATTATTCGCCGCCGTGCACCTGTATTTTTTGCATGATATTCTCTATCTGGTAAGTTTAAAAATTAAAAGTTTTCATGTATGGTAGCAATTTGTTTCAAACGCTTGTATAACGCTTAGCAACGATCATGAATTCTTCGAATAAATACATAGTAGTGCAAAAAACAGCAAACAAAAACGGAAAAATGCACGCAAAAAATATTATCCCAACCAAGGTTCGAACGTAAGACGTTCTGAATTCCATTACCACTCTTCAAACACACAGCTATCAAAACACTACTTCTTAATTGCTTCTCTTTATGTTAATAGCAAACACTTCACAGTTTCTTCGTGTGAGTTGAAGTGAAACGAGGTAGGTAAATGAATAAACAAACTGATTGGCCTGTAATTTTCGACTCTATTTCTCACCCCTCCTTTATGTACCGGTACTACTATCGCACTTTTCCAGTCTTGTGGTAAGCAGCAAGTATCCAGACTCAATTTAAATAATATTTCAAGATAAGGTACAATGTCATATCCGGCTATCTTTAGGATATCTGTAGCAATATTATCTACACCAGCCCCTTTATGTTTTTTCAGCTTTCTTATTTCCTTCAGGATGAATTTCAAATTTTTTATTATCTTCATTTCTAATTGTGTTGTTAAGCTCGTTCTCCGAATTAGACCCTCCCGTTTCTGATTAATGCTTTCACTAAATCAGTTACTATGCCTTTTTCAAATCCTCAGTAACTTCTTCTCCATCCTTATCTATAAGCATCTCTATTCCCTCCCTTCCCCTCAGTTTCCTGATAAAGGCATTGAAATTTCTAGATGCATCAGTCATTGGTCCTCCTGCACTGACAACATTCTTCATAAACCCATCTTTAGCCACTTTCTTTGTTGATATTAAGTCCTTGTTCAGTTGTTTTAAATATTCCCTACTACCCTGCTGTCTCTTAACTCTTATGTTCTCTTCGAACGAACCTCTTTAACCTCCTCACTTCCCTATTATAGTACACAGGTTCTCTACTTCTCTTTATTTTCTGCTTTGGTATAAATTTTTCTTCCCCCTTTCTTATTATCTACTTGAACTCTTCCCACCTTGACTCTACTGTACTTGTGCCTTCCTTCCACTTGCTGAATTGTTCTCTGAAATATCTCTTCAAATTTGAAACCTGTGCCTTTTTATAATTGTACCTATTTCCCCCTTCAATTTTGGCTGCTGGTTTACTGAATCCTCTAATATCCATCAGAACTGCATCATGATCACTTATTCCTTCAGTTACTTGACACCCCACAAGGTTTTCATCGGGCTTAATTAGAAGTTGTCAGGGCGTAGTCGAGTACTGGGGGTTGGATATCGACTAAGTCACCTGAACCAGATGTCGTCCAAAAATATTCTAAGTCCAAAAGAAAGTTCTGTAACCGTGTTAAAAATATTTACGCTAGCTGTAAAAAAAAAAATTGACCACAGTCGCCACTTGTAGTTTTCACCCACCACAAGAAGGGTACTAAAGTATAAATGAAAGTCACCAGTCGAAATCACTGAATTATATTTTCCAAAATCTTCACATAAATATTACAATGTCACAGCTAGCAAGGCAATCGGATATTAATCTTCACCAAAAAATTACAAGTTGAGAATCAAGAGCATAAACCGCTATTCCCCCAAGTGAAACAAAACAAATTTGAAATTTACATGTCCAACCAACTTTCAAAAATGGCCGCCACTACGCGTCCTAACCATGTACTCTTGCCACGCCCGACGCCATGATGTAAACATTTCCCATGACCACCTCCATCCAAACCGCGCCGGACACGAACGTGCGTTCACATGCACGTTATACTCGAGACTGAAACACTGGCTTACAAAGCGTAGCGATGTCCCTGGCCACTGCACTTATATAGGCTTGCCTCACGTGATGCCGTATGACTACAGTGTACCTCCGCGCTGCTACACATACCCTCCTGTTCACTCTAATAACTTTCTTCTTAAGAGTTTAATCTCGACGAGGAAATGGGAAAGTGATGTGTGTTACAAGTTGAAGTGTTTAGTGTCTGAATATCACGTTAATTTTGTCTCTCAGAAGAATTGTCAAAATGGTTGATTTTCCTAAGTCTTACGGCTTTAGTCAATGTTTTGTTACTTTTTAAATTGGCTGTAATTATTAACTCGAAAGTAGGCTTAAAATATTATTCTCGATTTTAGATTCTCCAAAAATATCTACTTTGTTTAAATCCATTGAGTTATGGTAAAACCGGTAATTCCTAACAATCGGTTGTAAATATTATTTAGTTTTCATGGTATAACTCTGAAGTTTTCTGGATTATCAAGCCGGAAAAATTATCAAAATGTAGCCTGAATTAAACTGCTTATTTTGAAGTTTATTTTATCTTTGTAGCTGTTACCTCTGAGACACAATAAATTATTTAGTTATTTACACGTGGGTTTTATGCCGAGTGAATTTGCAAAACCTATAACATCGGTTCTATGGCTTTAAATGACGTGAAATTAATATGTAGGAAGCTAAAAGAATGTATTTTTACGACAAACTAATTTTTAACCCGGAATCTAAGTAGGCTTTTAAATGAAAAAATGTCAAAGTCGGGTATTCTATTTTACGTGTTCATTTTATGTTTAAAAATACTTAGAGTGTTGGAAACTATCTGATTTAGATGAATTTACTTCGCTTTATGGCTGTTTTAATTTATTCTCTACTTTATATTGTGTGGCAGTGTTTAAAATCAGTGTAGAAGCATTTTATGTGTGCAGTGTTTATAGCAAGTTACTTTGTGATTGGATTATCATACAACAGGTTAGTGAAATGCCTTTAAATGTGTCTAGAAAATTAATTATGTGTGTTTATCGGTATTTAGATGCTCTTAGCGCTTTTGAAATGGTTTAATAGTGTTAGAATTAATTCCGGAAAGTTGAACAAACTAGTCGATTTACTGGCTACCGGTTTTCCACTGATATCTCATATTTTACGGACTGAAACTACTTGAAATCTATTAAAACTGAAAGATAATATTATTAGCAGTGTATGCCTCTACTTTTTATATCCTGAAACTACTTCGAATGTCTCAAATCTTTTATGGAAATCGCTTATGTGGATGGGTCATTTTATTTCTACAAAACGGCTTCTTGTGATTATTAAACGCTTGAAAACTGTCAGAAACCTGTTTATTATTCTATTAAACTGTCTCAGGGATTATTCTGATTACTTTTAGAACTTTACATGGTCAAGTTTCATCACTATGTGATATCTTCATACTGCTTCAATCTACCATCCAAACATCCAGTCTATTTCTTTAAAATACCTGCTAAACTGTATTTAAATGTGAAGTTATGTTTATAATAGTTCTAGGCCTGGCTATTATTAGTTCTGTATACTCTTTATTGGATGAAAATCACTTCAGAAATACCAAAGTCTGTTATGTGCCCAAAATTTAAGGTTAGATATTACTGTATTGAAATAGTCTGTTTATCTTTAACATCAAGTTTATTAACCGTGGTCAAAGGTTTATTTAGTGCCTGTATTTACTCTTTATGGCCATTTCCTTCATTTAAATCGGTTCAGAATAACTCGTTAAGTAATGTCAGTATCTGGTATTACAAGTTTACTTTTATATGTTATTACTTGCTTCCTGCTGGAATATCGTTTATTTAATGCCATTTATATGTTATTTACCTTGGTTATGGATTATTTATTCACTTTAGTGTATGGAAAGTGTTGTCAACTCGATTTTAGGTGTGGTACCGGATACTAAAGTTAACCCCAAACTTAACCGAAATCTAACCAAATATTGCAAATATAACGAGGGATACCTTACAAAGTATATCCAAAATATTTTGTCCCCTAGTGTTTAGCTCAACCACTTGTGTAAATCCTCCTTCCCTTATTAAGATATTGCAAATCTTTGTTTCCTTGTGTTATTTATCTTATTTCCTTCCCAGTTTACACCTGGTAAATTTAAATCCCCACCAATGATGATCATTCTATTCTCACCTCTGAAATATGAATATGAATTTAATTTCTCCCCAAGAGTCTCATCTTCATCTGTCATTCTTCCACTGCGGTAAACAGCCAACACACTGATTTTTTTTTGATTTTTTTTATTACCCCAGAAATCTAGCCCAAGTAACTCATAGTCTTGATCTATGAACGCCAGTGAACTGTGGTAGTTTTTGCTAACTAGTATGAAAACTCCTCCACCAATTGCTCCTCTATCTCTGCGGTACACTCTGTAACCATCAGGAAAAACCTCACTGTCTAGTACTTCTTCTTTTAACCAACTCTCTACCCCAATTATTACTTGTGGTCAGTGTATCTCTTCGCATGGGTCATCTAGTATACATATATTTGGGCATGACTGATTATGCTTCTCTTCAAACTATAACTCCGAACTTAAAATGTATCTGCTTTTAGCAGAGTAAAGTAGTAGATGGCACCAAAGAGAAATTCCTCCTAGATGTTGCTGCATGTTAACTTATCGAATCTCTTTCCTGCCTCATTCAACAAATTTCCACATGACCTGACACCCAATGGCATGCACCACATAATGAGAATGAACAAACGGGATAGTCTATTAGGGATTCTGGATGAAACATGCTCACAATTTCATATTGCCCTAATCAATCTGACAAAACAACAGCAAATGATAAAAAGTTTTCCCTCTATGGTTGAAATGAATTGTCACTCTACAAGAAAATCGTGATGTAAACAACTTTTCCATCCAGACTGTATATTGCACTGTCAGCCAAATAATGAACTAAGTAATGATTAAAACTGCTGTTAGTAAGAATTTACTACACTATGACCATTATAAAATCTTTCTTAACTTTGTTGTATTTCTTAGCTATGTTGCATTTCATACCCATGTTTGATATTATATTAGCTTATGTTTGCGTTTGGCCACCAGAGGATAATTTATCACTCTCTTTTACTATCCTCAAACAAAAGATTGCTCTTAAACAAGAGAACTTTTACTGTAGTTTCTTTTTTCTTTTCGGATTCCAACATCAAATTAACTTAAAATGCAGGTTCTTTGTCAGCAGTAACTATTCTATACCTCAACCATAACCCTTTTTTCCCTTTTCTCAACCTCACCATGACAACCAAAATAACCTCTAGAAATAACAAAGTTTAGATTTATTACATGGAATTCAAAGTACCTAACTTGGTATGAATAAATATTATATATAATTTTAAGAAAATATTGTTATACTACAACTTCCAAAAAAGCCAGGTTTTTTTTTTTTTTTTTTTTTTTTTTAATCTGCTTAACGTCTTTCTAACAGCGAGGTCTTTAGAGACAGGAAAGGATGGGGGGCAAGGAATGGGAAGGAATTTGCCCATGGTCTTTTGAAGCAAGCATCCCGGTATTTGCCTGGAGTGATTTGGGAAACCATGGAAAACCAAAATCTGGATTTCCGGACAAGGATTCGAACCACTGTCCTCCCGAATGCGAGGCCAAAACGCTAGCCGTTACACCACCACACTCGGTAACAAGCCAGAGTTTGACTTCTTTTATCATATTTAATTTTTTCAGTACAATTTCCCTACTAACCTACTTTTCCTTGCATGAATTTTTATTTTAAATTCTTGCAAGGTTTCAGGAAAAGTATTATTTTTTCCTTTGCCTAACTGTCTTACCAACAAAACAAAACTTTTCCATTCCATTATGCCTGAAAAAAAGTGTCCCTTTAGTGTAATTTATCATACAGTGTGCCACTCCCACATTATTTATATAAAATTTTGTATGCACAGGGCTTAAAATCAAAATAAATTATGGCAAGGATAAAAAGAACAGATTTGCAAAGATGCTATGAGAATACAGCCACTGTAACTACATATAATAAGCCCACAACACACACTTAACACACAGACACCAAAATAGGGAAAAAAAGAGGACTAGCAGACTTGGACAGAGGGTCACAAAGCAATCTCACAGATTGCTTGCTTGGTCCATGGCTGAAAATAAGATATAAAGATCAAGACAGCAGGGTTTTGTGTTTTCAAGTTAACTGCCAACACAGCGATAATGGCATATCATAGGGCGTGTAAAAAAAATTACAGACAATGACTTGGTTTTGTATTGATGGCAAATGTGGTACATAAATGTACTCTAACTTAATTTAATTTATATCAGCATCAATCATATTTCAAATGTGCTGCATGGTGACTTAACCATTATGTAACCTGTAAAAATTATGCTAGATTCACACAGGCTGACAGATTATATTTAGATGCAAGATCGGGGACCAAAGTTTGAAGTTCTTCAATATCTCTGCCCGAGTGCAATATTATGGGCAAATCAAGTTCTGCCATTGAGTCTAATTACAATTTCGTAATTAAAAATAGAAGGATCACAATAAATTTAAATTGGCACACCACGAAATCATCATGACTGCACTCTAAATGAACAAGAGACAAAAAAAAGGGGCTACACAAGAATCAATGGAAAAGTTTCGCTACCCTTAGCAATTACAAACATCATTTTCACTTCATCTCTGGTGGTATTATGCTCTTGATCACTGTCTCAAGATTTTCTGAAAAGCACAGTAACATAGTTGCCGAGCCTATGTTGTTTACTTCACTGGTTACATAATGCAGAGCCACACAAATCTGGCCTAATTGAGCTCACGATACAGTTAGAACTTTCCAAAAGAAGTGTTCAAAAAGTAATTAGGTTGTAATATGCCCTAGACCAGCAGGGGAGGGTGTTAAGACAATTATAGGTAATGATGGAGGTGAAGTTAGTGGGGATTTGAAAAATACAGAGATATTAAGTAACTAGTTTAAAGACACCATCAGGAACTATGATTCAAGAGGGTGTAACACAGAGAACGAGTTTAGCTGCAAAATTAGAAATAAGCAGACTGAAAAATTTGAATTACAATCTGAGGATATCTTGAAGGAACTAAGAAAGTTAAAAAAGTGGAAAGGAGCTGATATAGAAAATATTATTACGGATTTATTAAATATAGTAGGATATGACATTGTACCTTATCTTGAAAAATTGTTTAAACTGAGCCCGAATAACTACTACTTACCACACGACTGGAAAAGTAGTACTGCAATAGTAACACTGGCCCATAAAGGAAGGGCGACAAAGAGGGTCAAATATTACCGGCCAATCCGTTTTACATCACTAGTAGGTAAATTAATGGAGAGTTTGGTGTGCAACCACATCAGAACTATCTGTGAAGAATGAAAATGGTTTTCAAGTCAGCAACATGGCTTTAGACAAAGGTTCTACATGCGAATCACAGCTAGGACGCTACATGCAAGATATTTCAGATCAAACTGACAAGGGAGGCCAAATTGATAGCGAAGTACTAGATCTTTCAAAGACTTTTGACAGAGTGAGCCATAAAATGATTCTAAACAATCTAAGAACATAGGAAATGCAGTATAAAAAGAAGTTCAATTGAACATGAGAGCTCCATAGGGTAGCATATTGGGACCATTACTGTTCGTTATCCTAATATATGATCGTGTTGATGGTTTACTATCAGAAATTAGATTGTTTGCAGATGACACAATGCTACGTACTAGAATCAAAATGGTAGAATACTGTAAACAGTTGCAGGGTTATTTGGACAGGATATCTAGCTGGGCGAGTCAACATGGGATGAAGATAACCACTAATAAGAATCAGCATATTAGGCACACAGATAATAAACTAAAGGTTGATTATAAAGTGTGTGAAGGAATTAAATATCTAGGCATAACATTTGATAAACTCAACTTATCAGACAAATCGTTCAGGTAGTTGGAAATGGTTTCAAAATGCTTCACTTGTTTTAAAGAGTGATACGAGGATGTACCACAGACGTTAGGGAAATGGTTTATAAAATTTTGACCAAACCATTGCTTGAATATGGTGGTGTAGAAAGGGACCCATATTTTGGATATCAATTACAGGAATTGGAAGATGTAAAGAAGGGCTGCTTAATTTTATCTCTGGAAATTACCATAGAATGCAATAGTAACTGATGTGGAATGGGACTTACTGGAAGACAGGAAGAGGGTGTCTTGGGAATGTACAAGGCATATAATGGTGGAAAGGCATGGAAAGATATTGGTGGAAGAATTAAGAAAGGTGCATAGAGGGAAAATATGACCATGACCACAAACTGGCTGATACTCGATTTCAAACTTAAGGGTGTGGGAAGACATCCTTTTGTAGGTAAAGGAGTCGGATTGGAATAAATTACTAACAAAAATTATGAATACTTTTAAAGGTGAAATTAGTAGAGGGAAATAATAGATGGAAAAAGGAAAAGGGAATTTAAATTACCCCACTGGATCTACTTTCTGAAATAGCACAACATTGCTGTTGGAAAGTAGTTCTAGCAATGTCATACTGGTCCAGTGTTTATTACAACCTAATTACTGCTTGAAAATAATATAGCTTTCAATTGAATATCATAGTATTATGATGTCATTACATCGTGCCATGGAAAGTGGTTCTAGCAATATCACAATCTCAACGATTCCAACAAAATTTCCACTTTACATTTTTTCCCAGGCTGATTTAACTAAAAACACTTGATAAAGTCATTCCTTTCACTACCAATTCCAGAAAAACAAGATGCTATGTTATTCTCCAGATCATAATACAATAATGTATTCTTGCACACGTAGTGTAAGTTTTTATTTTCAGGCTGCAATATTAGCACAGGTTGTGGTTCGATTCAATTGCATCCTGGTTCAGAATGAAAACAAATAGTCAGTCCGGGAAAAGAGGGGTAAACCCAAAAGCAATCATTATTTTCATATATTTCTTATGCAGTACTATTCGAGATAAAACACGCATTAAAACTCCTAAATATATATACTAATGAAGTCACACATAATGTGGTAGATGCATGCAAGTTCTAAGTAACTGCTGATGTTTACTGCAAGTATTTCTCAATTTTTATATTGGACTAAAAAACTGTTTTCAATGTCTTTACAGCAGGTAAGGATGAAGTAATAGTATTCAAAAAGTTCTGCAATTTGTAGGATTTCTCCTTATAATGCAGAAATACTGGGTTTCCCAAGACAATAATATGCTGACATATCTTGCATGGCATGAAAGGCGGTAATGTTTCCAAATGCCCATATCAGAATGTGGTTACGCTGAAATGCATCCTTGATCAGAATGAAAACTAATGCACTTTGTTACAGTATACGGATGAATAATTTAGTTATTATTAATAACTGTAGTTTGATTTTAAAGTAGCAATATATTGGTGGATGTTGCAAAGATGAATGTACACTCTGAGTATGATAAATATTTGCCTGTAATTTTACACACTGCTGCTTCCAGTCCATGTCATTTGCCCACTATTTTAAGTTTGAAGTTGCAATGTGAAATATGACCCAATTACTGAATGAAAATATAGTTTTGCACTATTGCAGAACAAGTCTGCTGTGCAAAGTACAGACAGTAAAAATGTTATTTTGGGACGAAAATATTATAAACACATTCCTGAGGCATTACTTTCCAACAAAAAGCTGATTAAAAAAACAATTAAAACAAAGCAAATCATCAGGTTATGCGTGGTATTAGCCAATATGTAACTATCAAGAATGTCCATGCAGCACACATGTTTATTTTCAAGGAGCTGTGTTAGCGGAACTTGTAGTTAGGTTGAAATGCATCCTGTACCAGAAATGATTACTAATATTCCATTGTGTATAGCGGATTTGGAGTGAAGGCGGATGCTGCTATTCCGAATTCTGACTATAATGATGTCCGAGACATCGATTACTGCCAAGTGAGTAATGAGCATAACCATATTGTGTTTAGGTTGAAATGTAGCCTGGACCATAATTACTGCTAATATTCCATGGTGCTTATAAGATTTAGAGTGAAGAAGGTGGCTGCAATAAATAATTCTGAATAGTTATATCACAGGTGGCTCCAGAAATCTGTTTAAGCCTTCAGTAATGTGCATAACTGGATGCTTCAGAGCGTATTACACTGCTGTTACCCATTTACGTCTTTTGGGTACACTTTTCCTTGAAGAGGAAATGCCAAGGAAGCAGTTAGCCATAATTTCAAACTCACGTACAGTCAATTTTAGTGTGTATTGTGCCCTCGCTACGCTCGGTCACAATAATTTAAAACTGTACAATATCAACATAAACTGATATCCCGAAGGTGGATCAGATGCAGGCGGCCGCTGGTAAGCGGCCGCAGATGTCCGATAACACAACCAGATGTCCAGTGTTTGATGTGTTATCGGACGTCTACGGCCGCTTACCAGCGGCCGAATAGTCACAAAAATTGACTGTACGTGAACGTGACGTCATAGTGACGACACGTTAACAGCGCGAAGCGAGCGGTATTGCCTGTTAGATAATACCCCACAATACCCTTAATGGTGATTCAGAAAGTATTTCTAGCGGCGCCTTGCGTTTGAATACTACAGTATTATGATGCCAATTCCTTAGGGAATCGCGATCTCCAGTAATCCTAATAAGAATTTTGTCACCAGCCAGGAACTTAAACCGAGTAACGAAGCAAAACAATTAATGTCAAACCTCTTTCACGACTAATTCAGGCTTCAATGCAGAAAGTAAAAACCGTTTCTGAAGAAAAAATGCCTCCATCTGTCGTGCAAGATCAATAAAACGAAGAATGGTATTATCCACTTCAACTTTTATCTCATCTTTTTCCATTGTAGCCATTTCTTCTTTCGTCAAAACATTTATACACGACTGAAAAAAAAAAAATAGCCATTACAACATCAGTGTTTACAACGTACATTAGTGTCACAATAGTTATCGACATCATGGTTCAGCAAATATACCTGAAAAGCTTCTTCGAATTCATCCACCAAATTCCCATTGCCATTCGTCGTGGCCGCCATTTCCACAGCTGTACGATTTGTGTACACACTACACAGTAGAGATGGGTCACAAATTACTAAACGGCTACAAATAACCGTTATTTCAAAAACGCCGTTTAGCAAGTAACGGCCAAAAATAACTGGAGTTATTCAAATAACTGTCAGCACCTCCCTCTGACAGCGCTGTAATTGTTTGTCGACCGTCCGCTACGAGTGCATCAGTCACCACTTATTGCTTCTCTCACCGTTATTTATTGCAATAGATACCACTAGACGACACTACGATCGCAAAATAATAGTTATTAACTACGATAGCGACCACTAGTGGACACCACCAATGTAAACCGATTTTTAATACGTTTGACCGTCATTAATCGCGACAGCGACCAACAGACGTCGCTACTACTGACGACGTCAAATACTACTTTGCAGATATTATTTGCGATGTGGTCCAAAATTTATCATATTTCTACAACTTAGTGACCATTAAATCGGTTTTCAGCATCCATCCTTCCATCGTAAACCACTTGACACTACAAACCTTTACAAGCTGATTTTTATGCAAAGTTTAAAAGTAATAGAAATAAGAAGTTTATCTTGCACTGAAGTGGTATGAAACAGAGTCAGCTACTTCAATTGGAATTTACGCCTCTGCACCAAACAGCTTGTGACGGAGGTGAAAGGTTGATTTTTAAATGCTATACTTCTATAGCCAACATCTTCGTTTCGGGTCATTATAGCTGGCGGCCCCATCGATGTGTTTCGGAAGAGCAGGTCTCAATGGGTCGGCACTGTGTTTCACCCTCTCGCTTATTTCATCTCTTATTTTACTGTCGTCAGTCGTTTGGTTTGATACAATCCTCCATCCCTTCTTATTTTGCACTAACCTATTCATCTCAAAACACGTCCTCCGTTATCTGCTTCATACATAATCAATCCCGCATGTCTACAAAAATCACCCACGATCCTGTTCTTCTTTGTGTAAGATTCTTCCACAAACTTCTTTCATCAACCATCATTCCCAAAAAATGTTCATTTCGTGGTTTAACTGTCCACCAAATTTTCAGCATCCTTCTATAACACCACATTTCGAATGCTTCAATTTTCTTTCTTTCCGGCATTCCTGAAGTCCATGCTTCGTTACCATAAAATGATGTACTCCATACATAGAAATTAAAAAAGTTCGTAGGTCAATATTTGAAACTACTTTTTCATGAATGTTCTTTTTACTAGTGCTATTCTGTTTTTAACACCATTCCTGTTTCGGCCATCAGTTGTAATTTTACTTCCTAAGTAACATAATTTATTATTTCTAATTTTGAATTCAGTCCCTCTTTTATATATTTAACCTACTATTATTTCTTTTATACTTTTGTCTTGCTTCGATCTATATTTATTACAGAGTCCTCCGTCATTATTTTGTTCATGTCATTCAATAACTCCTCCATATACTCAGTCCGTCCTGCTCTCAGGACAATGTCATCAGCAAATCCAATTATACTGGTTACTGGCTTTGTCTTTGTGAACACTTAAGCCACATTCAAATTCCTCTTTAACTTCTTTTATTGCTTCTTCTTTTGAAAGTTTAAATATTGCGAAGTCTTATAGGCTTCAATCAGAACATTGTAGGACGAAACCTGAGGCTTAAAATTGAAGTTCAGTGAGGGCAAGGTCAGTGTCAAACAAGGAAACCAGAATTAAACTCTTTCCGGATACCCAGATTTGGACTTTCATTCGTTTCTCCAAGTCACTCCGGGTGAATGGCGGGATTATTTCTTCGAAAATCCGTGGTCCGAATTCCTTCCCGTTCCTTGTCTCCATTCCCTTCCCACCTTTAACGACTTAGAAGTAGACAAGTGTTAAAGCCAGAGGAATAATAAGAAATTGCTACAGTAATATTATTTAGTATTTCTTCTCGTTGACGACTGTGAGATCTCGTTGAAGTCCATCTAACGTCACCAGATGTTGCGATTTCGACGAGGTTGAAACCCGAGGTATCTTCCAGTGTCACCTCCATGAAAGCTTTCATAGTTACGTGTGCTGTTTGTTAAGAAGTACTCAGTTCTGAGTCTTTCCTGACGCAAGTAGGTAAGAGTCGACGTTATATTTTACGGATAAGTCATTTGTAGCTTCGACTTGTTTAAAATAAATGCAAAAAAATAATTGTAACGCCTGGAATCGAACCGAGGACCTCGCGTTCAGAAGACTAAAGCGTTAACCATAAGGCAACTGAGCTCGTGTAAACAGACAGCTCGTGTAGTGTGTAAACAACCCTATCCTGTCTCGGAAATCAGTTACATTCAACTGGTCTTAGACAATTTTCCGAAATAATCTCTTTATAATCATTTCTATAGTTTTGTTGAACTAAAAATCCTGGATCTTTGAACATTTCCACCCAATTCTTGGCCCACACATCTCATTATGTGTAGTATTATTGGAAGGAATTAGCCAAATCAATATATAAATAAACATCGTTATAGTTTTACGCTAATCATTTAGAATAAAATAATCACTGAACCTCATGTTTGCGGCGCTTTATTTCAATCTTGTTCATTACAACTTTAGCGACATGTTTCACGATCGGAATTTAACTAAAGTACCTATAGCTGGAACCGAATTTCGTTCGATGATTCGATGGTCGGCCATATCTTGCCGAATATGATAGCCAATCCCGGGACTAGAGATGGGTAGGTCCGGATGGATGCAGTTCCGCGGACCCGTATCACTTGCGCGAGGGATGGATGTACATCCGAGGGCTTGTCGGATCTGCTTCCAGCCGGACCTGTATAATAGCGCCACAGTTCTCGCGTGGCCAGAGGTTGAACCACGGCCGGACCTGCAACGCTGAGCTGGAACGCAAATTTTCATTACAGTTCCGATTTGAAATAAATGTTCTGAAGAGTTTAATGTAATTTACTGTACGATTGGATTACAGTTCTGATGAGATTATAAATGAAAAACTATTTCTTAATGTCTGACTACTAGTAGATAATTACAATAACTATTAAATGTCAATGGGTAGCTAAAACCCGGTAGTATTTTTTTATTGGTCGGGTTCATGATTCTAAGGTGAGGAGTGTTTTACGTGCTAAATAAATATGGACTTATAATTTAACTTGTAATTTTAATGCGTTGCAGTATTATTAAACTTTTAACGTTCAGTTTGACTAATCACAAAGACTCTAGATTTTTTTACGTTCTTAATTCTGAGGGCTTAAGGACAAATTAGATAATACATTTAACATCTCTTTATTGCAGAAACACGGTTCGTAGAGTTTCCAAGGATCATTATACATATCTATACTAATATTATAAATGCGAAAGTAACTCTGTTTGTCTTTATGTCTGTTTGTTACGTTCCTTGGGCTAAAAGGATACTCCGATCAAGATGAAATTTGACTTTAGGATCGAGATGGGATACTATATTATGTATAGATAAGAACATATTGTCATTAAATTATGAAAACTATCTAAACTGTGAAAGATAAACGCATAATATATATCTATATCTATAATGCAAGATGTTGTTTAGCAATGTTGGGATGGCGTAGTGGTAACGAGTTCACTTCCTATTTTAAATTGTAGAGTTGCTCCGGGTACAAATCCCACTGGAGGCAAGTATTTTTATGAATTGTTTTTCATAGTTTGAGCCAAGCCTAGGATTTTATAGTAAGGATACCATGTTCTGGCAAATCTTTGGCGGTAGAAAGCGTTTACTTTATTCACGGTATACTGATTGGAGAGGTAGTTTTTGTGTGATCTAAACTAATAATATTGTATATGCGAAAGTAAGTCTCCATCTTTTTGTTTTACGTTTTCACGAATATATGTGTATACCGATGACAAGGAAATACTTTGTATATTTAGGAACGAAATAGGATAATTTTTTCCGATATGAATAACAGTTTTGGTCATGACACAGGTTCGAAGGTAGAATGGTATATCGATGGCGTTCCCGTTATATTTGACGACTCAGTGTTGTTTGGGACATCTTATATAATTTTCAGCTTTGCATATCCAGTTCTAGCAATCAAATTCTAAATCTACGCGTACGAAGTCGCGGGTAACAGCTAGTAATATATATAAATGATTATGTGGCATTATTGCGAGCGACTGTGCTGGCCGCTTTTACAGAAATATTTTATAATCCGACATTGAAAAAAAAACTCACATCCAGCCGTTTCTAGAACGTCTAACAATGGCTCAAACGATCGGTTATTATTAATAAGAATTAAATCTTGCTTAAAAATAGTTTCAACTAAATTGGAAATAATATTAAATAAAATTACAAAGAAATTAAAAGTTTTTGAAATTGCACAAAATAAAATAAAGATTTTGAAAGCACCAAAAACACGTTACGGTAGTTGGCAAAATATAAATATTACTGTTTGATTAAAATGCATTGTATCGCACTCGATTTAGCACTCACGTCAACGTTTTATTCACTCAATCAAAACAGTTTCACATAGTATACAGAGCAAAACACTATACATAATATAAGAACAAATCTCACGTAATTTCTCGCTCACAATTTCATTTTATTCTTATAGAAGCCCACAGAAATTTTACTTTTATCATTATCAAGTCTGATTATGCTGTGATTTTATAATATTACGTACAATTGTGAGTTTCAGACAAAATAAAACAAAATTATCAGAATTAATATTCTTTCATTTCATTAATTAATGGATGAACACGATATAACTCATACTGCAGTTCTCCTTGGTAGGATTTGTATCCACCATACGCTCGATTGTAGGTTCGGACCCATACAGGTCCGCCGGACACGTATTTGGATGTAAGTCCCTACACATCCAGTTCCGCCATACACTCCGCCCGCTCGATTGTAGAACCGGACCCATACAGCTCCGCCGGACACGTAACTGGATGTAGGTCCGCACAGATCCAGTTCCGCCATACACTCCGCCCGCCCGATTGAAGAGCCGGAACCATACAGGTCCGCGGACACGGAACCTGGATGCAGGTCCGCAGCGCTGGATGTACATCCGGACCCGACTCCTTTAAAATCTCGGACCTGCCCGTCTCTACCCGGGACTGGAAAATGCATTACTTGACTCAGGATTGGTCAGTAGCCTTTTACTGAAATGTAGGGGAAGGTTGATGATCTACCCTGCCAATAAGAATCTTCGATGGGCGGAGTCTTCCTGTTATGTTACAGGCATTGATTTAAGGAAATGAATTGCAGATGGCGTTTAATTGAATACCCGCCAATGGGATGGTTGATGGGCGGAGCTAGTAGATGCGCTAAAGTTTCCTGGGAAGACAAACTCTCCATTGATGCCACATTGTGCAAAATAAGGGACTTAGTCTCAGGCACCGACAGTCAATTTTTTTGCCAAAGAGTGTACGTCTGAACAACATATTTAAATTGCAGTGGTCTGTTATTGGGACACATTTACAACATATGTAAAGTATGCTATACATATAACTATAGCCACACAAAACTTAATGCGAATTAATAGCCAGACTGAAAAAAATTGTTTACTTTCAGCAAAGTTAATTTTCTGTTCTTTACGAGTACGCAACGCGGAATGCTGTATTTGTTGCATATATTCATAAAAACTCCTACCACAAGTTCTTTAGTTTCAAACAGAAAAATATATTAACACGTAACTGCCCACTTCGGATAACTTCTATATATCGTACATCCCTAAATAACTTATACTTAGTTTTCGAGATATTCTGTCTCAAATGTGAAATGGTTTTGGTTGAAATTCAGAAGAAAAAGTTATTCAAAGTCAAATTTTATGATGAATTGTTATTTAAAAAGACGAGACAAATAAAAAATAAAGAGTAAAATTTTTCGATATTTCACCTAGTTCTCGAGATATACTGTTTCAAAAGTGAGGTGTCTTGAGTTGAAATGCAGAAGAAAAATTTCGCAAAAGTCAAATTTAATGATGGATTCTTATGTAACACGACGAAAAAACTCGATAATAAGGAATAAATGTTTTCGATATCTTGCTTAGTTTGGGGGATATACAACATCCAAATTGAGGGGTTTAGGTTTGGATGCAGGACCAAAAATTAATTCTGTCAAAGCCACAATGATTACATGGTTGACATGCAGAATGGATATTTCAGTTTTATTACTACCACTTGTGGTTAGTCTGAAATGTGTCTTAGACCAGAAAAAAAGTAAGAGGACCCACTCTAGGGATTAGCAACCCAGACATTTTGTAGGCTGGTACCAGAAATAAAATGTTTATTCAGTCACCTTAATGAACATTCTCTTGATCAAGATGTGTTGTCTAATTTCACAGCCCTACTTATTAGGACAATTGTACAAAAATTATCCCTCAGTTAGATTTAGATACGGGGGAGGGGGGAGAATGTTGTACAAAAAAAAGAGACTAAATTAGAAACACATTCCCCAAATTGATTTTGTTCAAAGGCCAATAACTTCTTTATTTATGAAGCCCATTTTTATTTCTGCATGAACCTGTTTCGACATAAATAGATGAAAAAGTTTTCAAAATCGGTAACAATAGGTATAGACGTATTTACAAACAGAAACAAGTCTTATATGAAGCTTTAAAAATAACCTAAGTCAATGGCCTGAAATAGCTATTTAAAAAATTAATAAAACTCACAGCTTCTCACATAACAGTTAATTTCATCATCCATTATCAGTATAATCAGCAACGTGACGAAAGAAATCGTAATAGTAAATTCACTGAATCGCGAAGTAAAACACGCCCCTTTAAATCTCATTTTAAACACTCGTTAAAAAATAATGCTAGTCTATTATGTGCAAAATAGCAAGTTTGCTGATTTTCTACACTACACCAAGAAAAATTTGAGAACAAAGTCATCCCATTGAGAGCTATGACTAAATATTTATAGACGTGCTGCAAAGTTTGCGGTGTCTACCGCTCACTTCAACAACGATAATTACAATTCAACTTACTTATGAAATGATATTCCAGGTTCTTTCCTGTCTGGCCTATTTGTGCAACCGTACGCAACACAAGCTGGCATTTTTAAACACTTATACACAATACTAAATGAAATAATCACTGCATCTACCACAATGTGAACACCTTAATTGTTGGGAAGCGCCATATGGTCGCTGCCGGTGCTGCCACCATGCGTTAGAGTTCAGTGCTTGCTTCACCGATTTAACGTCACTTCTCCTCCAAATAATTCCTTCCTCCATGGACGCAAGGGACCTTCGCCACATACTGGAGTGAAACCGGGTGGAGACAAGTGGGGAGGGGAGGCCGCCATATTGCTTGACCAGAGAAACACGGAAATATGCACAAAAACCTCAAGGGAATCATAGGACAACCGTGGCACCGCAATTTGATGATGGATTATTATGTAACTCGATGAGACACATCAAAAATGAAGAATAAAATTTTTTGTTATCGTGCTTAGTTCTCGAGATATACTGTCTCAAAAGAGTGGAGTTTCTGGTTGAAATGCAGAAGAAACGTGTCCCCAAAGTCAAATTTGGTGATAGATTCTTATGTAACACGACGATGCAAATCGAAAATAAAGAATTCGATATCTCGCTTAGTTCGCGAGATATACTGTCTCAAAAGCGAGGTTGTTAGGTTATGAGGGGATTCAACGATAACCGTGGCGCCGCAATTTGATGACTAATTCTTATGTAACTCGATGAGGGAAACTGAAAGTAAAGAATAATTTTTTTTGATATCTCGCTTAGTTCCCGAGATATGGTACCTTAAAATTGACGTGGTTATGTTGAAATGCGGCCTGGACCAGAAAAAACTATCGCCATATCCATATTTGATGATGAATTCGGACGTAACTTAATGAGCAGGTAATTCTTTTTAACTTGAATAACAAACTGTTTATTTCTACAGTCCTTAAATTTTAGTTGATGTTCAGATAGGTTATATTTTCACATTCTATTTCAGTAATTGACAAGGAAGATTTCAAAATCTAGAAATATACTTGTAGACATATTTACAAACAGAAACAAGTCATATCTGAAATTTTTTTTAAAAAAAAGCATAAGTCAATGTTTAGAGCATTAAAAAAATTTAATACTTCATAAAACCTCATAGTTTCTGAGCTTACTTAGAAGATATTGTACTGGTAATGGCCTATATAATTTTGATAGAAAAATCAGTACATTCAAAAATCAGAAGCTAACAGCTAATAATAAATAAATTGTTTGTTCTCTTCAGGTATACACCGCAATTCAACCTGCCAACATTTCCATTATTATTGCCGCTACAAAACCAAACTATGTAGACACATCTAAACACATGAAATGCATCGCGAACTACATTTCCGTCAACAAAGTTTATTTCAACACGTTTAGTAGTTCGCACAGCACAAATTATCACGATTAATTTCATCGTGCAATTTCAGTGTAAACTTAAACGTGAGTAATGCATGTAGAATACCATATTCACTGTGTCGCGATGTAAACATGACCCGTTTAAATTAAATTTCCAACATTTGTCTACAACAAGGCTAGCTTTTCAGGTGCAAAATAGTATTAGCATATGCTAATTGTCTACACTACACCAACAAAAATTTGAGAATAATGTGATCCTATTGAGAGCAATGAATAAATTTATAGCGAATGGCACTAATGTTGCGGTTGCCTGTCAGATACTTCAAGAACGATAATTACAATGTGACTTATTTATGAAACGCTATTCCAGGTTTTTTCCTATCTCGTCTGTTTGTGCAACCATATGCATCACAACTTGGCATTATAGAAAACTTTAGAATATTAGAAAATGAAATATTCTCAGCAGCTGACACAGTGCAAACAGCCCAATGTTTTGGTACTCCTACGATATCTGCCGCGCAGGCACAGTTTTTTCACGAGGTTTCACGGATTTCGCGTTATCTCGTCTCCATTTATTCCTTCCTCCATGCACTGTACAGATGGGTCACAAATAACTAAACGGCTACAAATAACCGTTATTTTAAAAACACCGTTTAGCAAGTAGCGGCCAAAACGATAACTGGAGTTATTCAAATAACTGTCAGCACCTCCCTCTGACAGCGCTATAATTGTTCGTCGACCGTCCGCTACGAGTGCATCAGTCACCGCTTATAGCTTCTCTCACCGTTATTAATTGCAACTGGCTCTATTTTCGCATGACGTAATGAAGGTTATCGATGCAGGATCACAAGTTGATGCTATTTTCTTGGATTTCCAGAAGGCTTTTGACTCTGTACCACATAACCGCCTTTTGGCGAAGATTCGAGCATACGGTATATCTGATCAGATCTGCGAATAGATACGCGATTTTCTAACTGGTCGGTCGCAGTATGTCGTTGTTGACGGGGAAGCCTCTTCAAAGTTAGATGTTACTTCGGGCGTTCCTCAAGGAAGTGTAATTGGACCACTTCTTTTCTTAATTTTTATAAACGATCTCGGTGACAACGTTAATTGCAGGATGCGATTTTTTGCTGATGATGCACTTATTTATAGGGAAGTGGGGTGCTCTGACGATTGCTTAAAAATACAGCGCGATCTGGATGTTATTGCGGGTGCCGTAAATGGCAGCTTACACTTAACTGTAAAAAGTGCAAGGCAATGCAAATAAGTAATAAAAAGACCCCGTTTGCTCACGAGTACAAAGTTAACAATTCAGTTGTTGACACGGTCGATTCCCTGAAGTATCTAGGCGTAACAGTACAAAGCAACATGAAATGGGACTTGCACATAACTTCAGTCGTAGGCAAAGCTAATTCAAAACTACGTTTTATAGGTCGTATTTTGAGAAGCTGCAATGCTAATACAAAGGAAATAGCGTACAAAACACTAGTGCGTCCGCATTTGGAATAATGTTGGGGAATTTGGGATCCGTATCGCTTGGGATTGATTGACATGTTAGAGAAAGTACAGGGGAGAGCCGCTCGATTCGTGACCGCTAGTTACAGTCCTTATGTAAGTGTCACAGAGCTGATACGTGGGTTAGGCTGGGATTGTTTGGCGGACAGACGACGTCGTTTTCGTTTAAATTTGTTGGAGAATATGCGAAAAGCTCTAATTTACGAGTGCAACGAAATACTTCTTCCGCCAACCAATTTAGGTTGCAATGACAGCAGGGATAAGATTCGAGAGATAAGATGCCGTACTGATACATTTATGTATTCTTTCTTTCCTCGTTCTGTTCGGGATTCGAATACTCTAAAATAGGATTGGGGCTTAGCACCCTCTGCCACCCACAGTAATTGTGAATTGCAGAGTATAGATGTAGATGTAGATACCACTAGATGACACTACGATCGCAAAATAATAGTTATTAACTACGATAGCGACCACTAGAGGACACCACCAATGTAAACTGCTTTTTTTTAAATTATCTTTTATGGCTTTAGTCAAAGGTTAATGCAGCCAATAACCTCATACAATATGTTCGAATGAATTTTAAATTACACCTTTAGTACACTTAACATACAGGGAGATTATCTTGACCGATTTCTTGCTCGGAACTGAGAGAGATTGCATCAGAGAAGTTATATCAGTTATATTTAGACCATCTTCTAGCGGTTGTTTCCTCGCTGATTGATGTTGCTTGCAGCTCACCATGAAGTGATAAATATCCTCAACAGAACCACACGATGGGCACATCGGCGAATCCACCAACCGCATGACGTATTTTCTGTCACGTAATAAAGTGTGTCCTGTCCTAAGTCTGTTCATTAAAGTAATTTCTTTCCTGTTCAATTCTAGTTGAGCGTACCATGGCTTGCTTACTATGTTGTTGCAGATGGCTCGATACCAAAGTCCCTTTCCCTGGCAGTCGGAAAACCATCTCTTCTCCCACTCAGTCTTAACCATGTCGGTAACAATGGCCTTGAAGTCTGTACAGGCTACCGAAACTTTTTCTGTTTCTGCAGCAGTAAGGTGGCGACGTGCTGTTCTGTCCGCTGCCTCATTTCCCGACACCCCAACATGGCTCGGTACCCATTGGAAATGCACTTGTATTCCTTCTACCGATAACTTCTGAAGTTCCCTGGCTATGTCATAAACTAAATAGTTCCGGCATCTTCCTTTTGACAATTCCATTATTGCCTGTAGGGCACTTCTAGAATCTGTACAAATCACTGTATTTGAATGAGCTGTCGAATGAATGTATTGCAGCGCTTTTAGAATGGCATAAATCTCTGAGGAGATCGTCGAAAACTGTCTTGGTAACCTGAAAGCTTCGTGAACGCAGCGACCAGGGTCTACAAATGCAGCTGCGGAAGCCTTTCCTTTTTCCTTTGAGCCGTCTGTAAAAATTTTGTGCCATGCTTCCATCTCGAGTTCAGTGCTTCTAGTGTGAGGCACTTCAGTTCCTCCTCACTGTGATCTTTTTTCATTAATCGGTCTGTCATAAAGTAAATGTGAACTAGAGGGGATAGATCTGACCGTTGCCATAGTTGTTCCTCACTGTACGAGTCATTGATATCTGAACTGTAAATGGCCCACTGAGCTGTTGTTTGAAAGAAATCCACAAGTGAAGGTGTTTTGTGATACTTAGATAGATTCCAAGATTGCTCATGAGCAAGAAGCTGCACTTTTCTTATTAGTGGATGTCGTTTGGTGGAACAAACTCTTATCCAAAAATTCATTCCCACTTTCTTTCTTCTTAGGTCTAATGGAGGAGTTGCTGTTTCTATCTACATCGCAGCAACGGGAGTAGTTTTAAGGAAACCGCCTACCACCCTTAAAGCTGCCGATTGAATGATGTCTAACTTTCTGAGGGTAGAAATTGACGCAGTTTCGTAGAGAAATCCCCCATATTCGAGTCTGCTCCTCAGTAAGCTATAATAAATATTTCTCAGGAGTCTGGGATCCGTGCCCCAGCTCAGAGCTGCTAGGGCCTTGAGGATATTTATTCGCTGTATGGATGATTGTTTTAGTTCTGCTATATGTCTTCGCCATGAGAGTTTAGTGTCTAACCACATCCCCAGAAACTTTACTTCGGAGACTACTTCCATAGTAGATCCACCTATTGTAATTTTAAAGTCATTATTCTGAAATTGTCTTTGTGAGAATACACAAAACTTGCTTTTATCTACCGAAAGCTCTAGGCCTCTATCTTTCAGACAGATTTGTACTTCATTTAACTGAGTTTCGAGCAAATTTTTTGCTTTTTGTTTGTCAGGATGAGAAACATAGACCACAAAATCATCAGCGTATGAAGATAGGTTACAAATCCTCTCAGGCTATTGCAAACTTTCAAAGTATGAATGTCAAATAGAATAGGACTCATTGGGTCTCCCTGAGGCGAACCTTGGAATACATGTCGACTGAAGCAGTCACCGCATAAAGCGCCAGGTAATGAAAACACCATGACGAAAGTTTTTTCGAGAGTCCTATATTTTCCATTATTTCCCTAAGTATGTTGATCTGCACATTATTCACATTATTGTAGGCTTCCTTGATATCAAGAAAAGCGGCAAGAAGGAAGTTTCTCCTAACAAAAGTCAGCTGTATGTCAGAAATTAAGGTCCTTAAATTGTCCATGGTGCTATACCCTTTGCGGAATCCCATCGTTCGATCACTAAGCAATCTATGATGTTCCATATGCCATTCAATTCTGTTTTTTATCATCGCACTCATCAGCTTTGCCAAACACTGTAGAAGAGATATAGAGCGGTAGGAGGAAACGTTATTTTTGTCCTTGTTAGGTTTTGCCACAGGTATAATTATAACATTTCTCCACTGTACTGGGACAAACGTAGCTGCCAGCATGTCATTGTACAGTTGTTGGAGCACCTCTTTCGCCTTTTGTGGCAGGTTGTAAATCATGGAGTAAGTGATCTTGTCCATTCCTGGTGCAGTGTCTTCCTTCTTCAAGGCACAGACCAATTCTGACATAAGAAAGGGCGGTTCCCCCAATCTGGTGGAATTAGCGTTAGAATCGTTTCCTGATTCAGATTCCGTATTTAATGGGACGAACAGAGGAGCAGTCTTGCTTAGAAATAGTTCCGCTGCTTCATTATCAGTATTGACCCAGTTAGCAACCGTCCTGTCGCCCTTGTACCAACGTATCTTCCTCCATATGTCTTGGGAAGAGATACCATACGAAATGCTAGAGCAAAACTTTATCCAGCCTTCTCGTTTTGACCGTCGAATAATTGCTCTTGCCTCAGCTGACTTTCGTTTGAGCAAATATAAAGTTTTCTAACGTTGAGTCGTGTCTATAAGTTTTAATAGCTAGGCGTCTCAAAGCGACGGCTCTGGAGCAGTCGCTGTTCCACCAAGGTTTTCTGCTGTCAGGTTTCTTTATTCCGAAGATGGCCATTGGTATACACTCTTCTGCACTCCTGACTATAACATCCTCAAATTCGTTGGAACGGACCTGCAAGTCCGTTGAGGATTCAGAATTCTGACCCAGTCGCATGTTGACTTTTTCTTGATATAGTTTCCAGTTCGCTTTCTTGCAATTCCAGCGTCTCATTTGAGTGTTAAAGTTTTGTAGTAGTGTCAATAGTTGTTTTAAGAACGAAGTGATCGCTACCTAGAGTATCTTTTAAGATTTCCCACCTCGATCTCAGCAACAGATTAGCTGATATGATTGAGATATCGGGGGAAGAGTGCCTCTGATATGGAAAACCAAGTCTTGTTCCATGTTGATTATTGAGCACTGATAATGTGGATGATGTGATAGCTCTTCTCCCTGCTTGTTTGCTTGAAAATCATGCCACAGTGGATGATGAGCATTAAGTCTCCTCCCACAAAGCTATTAGGTGGAAGCTGATTAAATATCGCAGTCCAATTTTCTTCACTCATGTTAATTTGAGGCGGCTTGTAGATGACAGTAATTGTATTGATGTTGCTTCCTAGTCTAATATTCACAGATAAAATTTCTAGTTCACTTATTGGTGCAACAATATTTCTAATACAGCTGCTTATGCACTTCCTGACCATAATGGCCAATCCTCCATATCCATTCTCTCTGTCATTCCTGTATATGTTGAAATTCCTGTGAGTAAGGATGGACGATTGACGAAGCCACGTTTCGGTAATCAGCACCACATCAGCTTTATATTTTCTATTATCCTTTGGAGGTCATTCCACTTATAGTAGAGACTGCTAGCATTCCACTGTAGGATGATCATTTGTTTCTTCCTAGCCATTCTCAATTGTTGTACAAAGCGTCTCCATGGTAGGACCAACTAGGCTCATCTCACATATTTCTTGCAGTATGCTGTTAGTGGATACTTCATGTAATTTTTGGAGCACTGTTGCTGACAGCTTTCCTTTCATATATTGAGATACAACTTTGAGCACTGTTTTCACGATAACGCTGATCATTTCCTCGTTAATTACTGTGCTGTCTGTTCCTTCTGTTTGAACCTCACAAGATTTTTTTGTCGCTGGAGGTTTTACTCTCTTGTATTGTTCACCACTTGTGGAAGGTATTTTTTCTCTGGTGACTGAGCTGAAAGTTTTCCTCTGCAATGGAGGAAAATCACTATCTCTATAGTCATGTCTGGGTACCATGGGTGTCCTATTGTTTGATGCCTGTGTCTCTTTAATTCTTCTTGGCGTTTTCTCGCCGGACATGTTCTGTCGTTTGCGACATGATCGCCGCTGCAATTTACGCATTTGAAGAAGTCGTTGTTGCAGTCTGCATTTTGTGTTCTTATCCACATCTTTCTTTACCTTTGCAATTATTGGCAATATGGTTAAACCTCATGCACTAGAAACATTAAATTACAGGGGAGATGTAGGGTGTTACCTTAAATCTTAAATAGAATATTTCCAATTCTTCAGGCAGGTATTGACTATCAAACGTTATCTGCACTGTTTGTAAAGGTTTCATTTCAATCTTGCCATCTAAGTGTACTCTTTTATTAAAACGCCACACTTCAATGATCGGCGCATCTGATTTTATATTGAGTTTGATCTCCTCGTCTGTCAGATCTAATGGTACAAACCTGATAACCCCTCTCCGCTCTACTCTGCTTGCCGGTATGAAAGCTTTTAAGCTGAGCGAATGTAATAAAGCAGAGTGCTTTTTAATACGTTTGACCGTTATTAATCGAGACAGCGATCAACAGATGTCGCTACTACTGATTATACGCTATTTCTAACGGTTAAAAAAAGCTGTTAGAAAAAAGAAGCAATAACTGAATAACGTATTACTGCAAAAAAACGTTTTTTTTTTTCGACGTAATATCTGTAAACACGCCACTAAAATCTCTGCTCAGAAACGCTCTTCTCTTGTTGAAAAAAGCCGGAAATGTCAAATAACCGGATGTGACGAAAATAGCGGCCACGCCCCCAAGTAATAGCGAAATAGCCCTGACGTCACGAAAAGCCGCTTATTAGGGTTATTTAGCATTAAACGATACGTCACCAATAGCGGCTTTCAAATAAACGGCTTCCTAATAAGTGGCTTTCAAATAAGCGGCTTCCATAGTAACTGTCAGAGACATTATATACTATATAAGCCTTCGACTTGTGTTTATGTATTTGTTTAATAAGTGGTAGTGATGCCTGAGTAAATTAATATAGAATTTTAACACGACCAGCTTTAGCGGTTAGTGTATAACGTGATCAAACAGGAGGAAATGAAGTATAAGTGATTTAGGGATATACGATATATAAAAATAATCTGTAGTGGGCAGTTTTGATTACGTGTTAATATATTTTTCTGTTTGAAACTAAAGAACTTGTAGTAGGAGTTTTTATGAATATATGTAACAAATACAGCATTCCGCGTTGCGTACTCGTAAAGAACAGAAGATTAACTTTACTGAAAGTAAACAATTTTTTCAGTCTGGCCATTAATTCGCATTAAGTTTTGTGTGGCTATAGTTATATGTTTAGTATATTTTACATATATTGTAAATGTTTCCCAATAACAGACCAGCTGCAATTTAAATATGTTGTTCAGACATACATAAAAGTAATTTGAAATGTAAATATGATTTGCTATTTGAAACTAATTGACTTGTGGAAATAGTGAAACAAATACCGTAACGCTACCTATTCCTTAAGAATCTGTAAATGAAGCGATCGGAAATCAAACAATGTGGGATGAATTTTTGTGTAAACATTTATTTCGACCTGGATGAAAATGTAATGATGTTTGACGCATATCTTCCACATAGAGTGAATATGCTTTCCATCCACAGTGAAGTTTTACCTGAACTTGAATAACTGATTCCAGAAGGTTTATTTAACCAATTTGTATGCCATTTTATCGCACCCTTTCCTCATCAATCAGTTGCAGTTTCACTTTCAGAATAACATATTTGTTATATATGTGTGTGGGTAGTTTCTCTCTTAATTTGAAGCGTGGAAATTAGATTGTGACTTGCGTTTCCAACATAGTGATCTTAAAATTGTTATACTTTCACAACACTGGTTCTTGTGCATATTATGGATAGAGCATAAACATGTGGCACCTTCATTAATATGTTTTAGTTTATGTATCACCTGAGCTAGTTTCCTGAAGCAGTATAAACTTTTTTGTGTGGCCAAACTCTAACTTGAATAATATTTGTTCACTTTTTCATGTTATATCACTTCTTTATACTTACTTTCACAAGCAGCCTTTAATATTTCAGCATAGTATATCAAACTTCAGTAGAACCTCTTAAATACTATTAGTTATTTAGTTTGTGTAGCCTCTGCTAAAAAAAAATATTAACTTTCTGCCTTCCTCTAAAAGCTCAGAATGAAATTTATCAACTTTGCACCATTTGCCAACAATTCATAAATTGTTTACAAGTAGATAGTACTTCAGTCATTCACTCAGTATACCTTACGCTGCACCACAAATTTAAATCTAATTAGGTTTTGATTGTGGAAAGTTATCTGTAAGACATCTACTATCCAGAAGAAATACTTATCTGTCGAAAGGAAAATTTTAGACCTTGTGTGCTACATAGATACAATAGCAAGAGAAAATTCATAAAAAGTAACTAATGATCCCAAGATATGGTTTGTGCAATCTTCCTATAGTCTAACATTATGTAATTTTTTTAAAAGGAGATGTTGCCCACGGAAAAAATATTTGCCATATAGTTCTGTTAAAGCCACTTCTATCAGCAAGTTACAAACACAAGTTAGCTGTAATTTTTTATATTATTATTACTTTTTGGCAAACAACATGATTTATCAATAATGTCAGTACTTTCAACCAAACATGAAAACTCTTCGCATTGTCTATTCATACCTAGTCAGAATGTAAACTAATGCATTGAGAATAAAATTAATTGAAAATTTAAAGGCTTTTGGCATCTTCTAGAAATTTTATTTGTCAAATATTAAAGCATTACAACCTGAGAAACAATAATTGATACCTTGAATTATTTTAACTTATTGGTTGAAATCTTTGCTTGGAATACAGGAGTTAGGAACACCATTAATTTTAAACAAGCTCCTGATTCCTGAATTATTTCTTGCGAGCAAATTCGTTAATCGTATGGCAGAAGAAAGCTTCAGGCTCAAATACAAGTGAATAAGTGATGCTCTCGTTCTGAAACCTCCGACTACCGTGAAAGCTGGAGCAAGAAGAAACAATGTGGATAAATTCTAACTCTAAGTCTAGACTAGGATATCCTATGTTCTAACTAGCGCTTTTCGATGGTTTCTCCATCTGTTGGTTGCCATCGCAGTTAATAACGGTTAAAGGCAGCGGTTCCCAACCTATGTGTCGCGACCCACAGGTGGTCGCGGCGTGTGTTTTGGTGGGTCGCGGAAAAATCGAGGTTTTTACCACAAAAATTTGTATCATTGGTTTTGAAAAACAAATACACAATTAAACTATGTGTAAAAAGTGACTTAAGGTTAAAATTAATCTGTGTTAACCCTGATATCGATGCCCTTACCAGCAAACACCAGTGCCAGAAATCTCACTGATTGTCATGTTGTGTTTTTATATAATTAAACATTTTTTCACTATCTTTGTAAAAAAAAGTGGAAGGCGTCTGCACAAAAGCATCGCCACATCGAGTTGACGGCTGAAATTCCAGGATTCGTTTAAAACTCGATTTGCAAATTAAAATGACACGGATGTGCCAAATCATATGTTGGTGGAAACACCTACAAAACCCATTTTAGTGGTTGACTGGTAAGTTTACCATTCTATTTTCGTCCTCCCAGTCTTCCATGTTTTCATACATTTGGGTGCAGTAAAACACAATGATTAAGCTACCAATCAAACACTAAAATCAGGTCTGCAGCTGGTTTCCACCAAAAAGCGACTTGGAAAATCAGTTGCATTTAATTAGCTGATCGCGCTACTTCTAATCGTGGAATTTCAGCAGTCAACTTGAGGTAATGAATGGTCTGTGCAGCCGCCTCCCGTCTATAATATGTTTGTTGTTTTATGTATTATCAATCCTTGTTTTCGTTGATAGAATTTCCTTTGTGCTAAAAATTTGCCTTTTCGTGGATAAGATAGTCGATAGCGTATTGAGGTCATACAACATTTTCCATTCTGATTAGGTGGGTCGCGAAAATTTTTTTTTACTTAAAAAGTGGGTCGTGTACCAATAAAGGTTGAGAACCGCTGGTTAAAGGTATTAAAAAGCAGTTTACATAGGCTGGTGTCCTCTATTGATCGCTATCGAAGTTAATAATGCCTTCAACTGGCAAAGACGCTATAACACAGGTACACAGTTGTAACAAAAAGCATAATCAAGTGGTTTACGATGGAAGGATGGATGCTGAAAACCGATTTAATGGTCACTAAGTTGTAGAAATATGATAAATTTTGGACCACATCGCAAATAATATCTGCAAAGTAGTATTTAACGTCGTCAGTAGTAGCGACATCTGTTGGTCGCTGTCGCGATTAATAACGGTCAAAAGTATTAAAAAGCGGTTTACATTGGTGGTGTCCGCTAGTGGTCGCTATCGTAGTTAATAACTATTATTTTGAGATCGTAGTGTCGTCTAGTGGTATCTGTTGCAATTAATAACGGTGAGAAAAGCAACAAGCGGTGACTGATGCACTCTTAGCGGGCGGTCGACGAACAATTACAGCGCTGACAGTTATTTGAATAACTCCAGTTATCGTTTTGGCCGCTACTTGCTAAACGACGTTTTTAAAATAACGGTTATTTGTAGCCGTTTGGTTATTTGTGACCCATCTCTAGGTAACAATATTACCTGGGGCGCACATGAGCTGCGTGGCGCAGTAGGGACAACGCAGAGCAGAGCAGGGCAGCACTGACTAGCAGTTAGGCCGGGCGCACATTGACGCAATAGTTATTGAGCAGTCAAGCGAGAACGTCAATGTTATTGCGCAATATTATTGTACAATAATATTGATCGTGTAGGGGCCGCTTAAGGTCACAGACATAAATAAAAATAGAGAACAAGCAGCAGCGAATCATTAGCATTCTCAATTGCAAACTGAGATCCGATCTAATTAAAAAAAAATCAGGTTAATAAATTGTGTCCTGGCCTGTTCCATTGTCGATTTGATTTCTTCTTGCAATCACACTACTCATCCACCACAGTTCCTAAGTGGTCGTTAGTAGCGTTTGAACAGTCAGCGAGTGCAGTAGCGTATTTTGTTGTTGTTTTTATATCTATAGTGGTGTGGGTATTTGAATAGTGTAATCTCTGAGTGTTTACATTTTGTAAACAGTGGTCGTTAGTAGCGTTTGAACAGTCAGCGAGTGCAGTAGCGTATTTTGTAGTTGTTTTTATATCTGTAGTGGTGTGGGTATTTGAATAGTGTAATCTCTGAGTGTTTACATTTTGTAAACAGTGGTCGTTAGTAGCGTTTGAACAGTCAGCGAGTGCAGTAGCGTATTTTGTTGTTGTTTTTATATCTGTAGTGGTGTGGGTATTTGAATAGTGTAATCTCTGAGTGTTTACATTTTGTAAACAGTGGTCGTTAGTAGCGTTTGAACAGTCAGCGAGTGCAGTAGCGTATTTTGTTGTTGTTTTTATATCTGTAGTGGTGTGGGTATTTGAATAGTGTAATCTCTGAGTGTTTACATTTTGTAAACAGTGGTCGTTAGTAGCGCTTGAACAGTCAGCGAGTGCAGTAGCGTATTTTGTTGTGTTTTTATATCTGTAGTGGTGTGGGTATTTGAATAGTGTAATCTCTGAGTGTTTACATTTTGTAAACAGTGGTCGTTAGTAGCGTTTGAACAGTCAGCGAGTGCAGTAGCGTATTTTGTTGTTGTTTTTATATCTGTAGTGGTGTGGGTATTTGAATAGTGTAATCTCTGAGTGTTTACATTTTGTAGACAGTACTAGTTAGTAGCGTTTGAACAGTCAGCGAGTGCAGTAGCGTATTTTATTGTTATATTTTATCTGTAGTGGTGTGGGGATTTGATTAGTGCAATCTCCGAGTGTATATATTTTGTAGGAAGTACAGGTTATTTCGAGTTTCTGTTCCTTTTTTCTGTACTTTTTTTGTTTCCTTTCTTTTTGCGTTTTTCAAAAGCAGTATGTCTAGGGACTGTGATTGCTGTGTGCAGACGCGAGCTGAGGGTGGCTGATCTGCGCGCTCAGCTTGCAGCTGTGTTAGCGAAAGTTACGCAGCTGGAAGCTGCCGTAAAAGGCTGCAGCAGATGTGATGTTGGGGAAACTGATATAGCCAAGCCTATCACAGATTCTCCCATATCGACTGTCGTACCTGCAACCCAGGCTGAAGTGTTGGATGCTGTGCCGCAGGTCGCCTGTTGGTGACTGGCGTATGGCTTCTAGACTTCGAAGCCGCACACGGGGGCAGTCGAACAGGCTTAAAGGCCAAGACGCTAAACTTGTTCGTCTGTCCAACCGGTTTGATGTATTGTCGGAGGCTGACTCAGTCCCACAATTGTCATCCTGCGAGTTGACGGCCCCCAGCCCGCCAGGTCTGAGCAAACGCAGAAGGGTATTCTGGTAGTTGGGAGCTCTAATGTTAGGCGGTTATTAGAGCCCCTTAGGGAAATGGCGGATTCCTCGGGGAAGAAATCCAACGTCCATTCAGTGTGTATTCCGGGTGGCCTGATCCGAGATGTGGAACAGGCCATCCCGGATGCCATAGAGGGGACGGGGTGTAGCCAACTACAGATTGTGGCTCATGTCGGCACCAATGATGCCTGTCGCCTTGGGTCGGAGGTTATCCTCTCTTCCTTCCGGCGGCTGGCTGAAAGGGTGAACTCTGTGGCCAGTGACCGCAAGATATCGGCAGAGCTAACCATCTGTAGCATCGTAGACAGAGTTGATTGTGGACCTCTGGTTCAGAGCCGTATTGAGGGGCTGAACCAGAGACTACGACGTTTCTGTGATGACATTGGCTGCAGATTTCTCGATCTTCGCCATAGGGTCGAGTCTTGTAGGGTTCCCCTTAATAGGTCAGGTGTGCACTACACACGTGAATCGGCTACACGGGTGGCAGGGGCCGTGTGGAATGCACTGGGTGGTTTTTTAGGCTGAGGGAGGAAGACCCGAAACACGAAATTCAGTTACGGGCAACCCAATCAGATACAACACCGGAATGTAGGAGCAACGTAAAAGAATCTCGTCAGTTAAAAGTTCTCGTAATTAACTGTAGAAGCGTTTGTAACAAACAACCGGAACTTGAAAGCGTTATTTGTAGTACAGAAGCGGATATCGTTATCGGTACAGAAAGTTGGTTGAAACCGGAAATAAGTTCCGCCGAAACTTTTAAAGATAGCATGAACGTTTTTCGTAAAGACAGATTACATTCTCATGGAGGTGGGGTATTTATAGCTGTGAGTAAATTTCTCCCATGTAATGAAATAGACGTCGATACGATCTGTGAAATCATATGGATTAAACTCAACGTTGCTGGGTCAAAACTCATCATAGGCGCCTTCTACCGTCCACCTGATTCCGATATAGCTATCGTCGAGGAGTTAAGAAATAATGTAAATAGTATAGCTAGCCGTTTTAAGGATCATGCTATGATTCTAGGAGGCGACTTCAATCTGCCTTATATTGACTGGCGTAATTACGTTCACATCACAGGTAGCAGGGATAAGGCAGCTTCTGAAGTAATTCTCGAGTTGTTGTCAGATAATCATCTCGAGCAGCTAGTTAATGAACCTACGCGGTGTCATAACGGTAGCGAAAACATTTTAGACTTGCTGGTTACCAACAGGCCAGAATTATTCACCGACATTTCAACGACCACAGGAATAAGCGATCACAAAGCGGTAATTGCGACTATCAAATTAATGACCAAGCGAAAAAGGAAAAAAGGGCGGATTGTATACAGATTCAGTAAGGCCTCAAAGGAGTGTTTTAGAACCTACCTGAGGAATAAATACCATAACTTCAAGTCAACAAAGGACACCGTTGAAGAGATGTGGCATCGTTTTATACATATAGTCAGGGAAGGCATGGAAATACATATACCAAAGCGGACAATAAAGGGAGAGGAATGATCCACCGTGGTACACATGCGAAGTCAAAAGATTACTCAAAAAACAAAGGAAAATACACGCACGCTCAAGAAGGAAGGGGTGTCGCAGCGATTTAGAAACCTTAGCTGATTTAAGAGGACGTATTAAGAATGTAATGCGCGAGGCCTTTAACGATTTTCACTCCAACTCTCTCTCTAAGAGTCTCACAGAAAACCCAAAGAAATTTTGGTCGTATGTACGAAAAGTTAATTGTACCAACAGCAATATTCCAGCACTAATTCGTGAAGGTTCCGAGGTTAATGAAAGCCGCGATAAAGCTAACGTACTAAATACTGTATTCAAAAATTCATTTACAAATGAACATAAGGATAGTATTCCCGTTTTCCCACGCCGTGGCGAGTCGGTGATGGAATCATTACGAATAGATACTGCAGGTATCGTTAAGCATTAGAGCTCCTGAAGTGGGGGAAAGCACCGGGCCCGGATGGAATTCCAGTAAGAGTATTTTCAGAGTATGCTGCAGAAATCGGGCCATTTCTGTCTGATATATTCAGTAAATCATTAGAAGAGCGAAAAGTACCTTCAGACTGGAAAATCGCGCAAGTAACTCCGATTTTCAAAAAAGGTGATCGAAGTGATCCTGGGAACTATCGTCCCATATCTATAACATCTGTTTGTAGTAGAGTTATGGAGCATATTATATGCTCGAACATTATGAATTTTCTAGATTATAATAATTTGCTTACAACAAATCAACATGGATTTCGGAAGAAAAGATCATGTGAAACACAGCTGGCCCTATTTACACACGACGTAATGAAAGTTATCGATACAGGTTCACAAGTAGATGCAATTTTTTTAGATTTCCAGAAAGCCTTTGACTCTGTGCCACACAACCGCCTTTTAGCGAAGCTTCGAGCGTACGGTATATCGGATCAGCTTTGTGAATGGATAAAGGATTTTCTAACTGGTCGGTCGCAGTATGTTGTCGTTGAAGGAGAAAGTTCTTCTAATCTAGATGTTACATCGGGTGTACCTCAAGGAAGTGTAATAGGACCACTTCTTTTCTTAATTTTTATAAACGATCTCGGAGACAAAGTGAAAAGCCTTTTTAGATTGTTTGCTGATGATGCGGTTATTTATAGGGAAGTAAGAACTTTGGCCGATTGCTTAGAAATTCAGCGCGATCTGGATGTTATTTTGGCTTGGTGCGCTGAGTGGCAACTTACTCTAAACTGTAAAAAGTGCAAGACAATGAGCATAACTAACAAAAAGAATCCGATTGTTCAGAAATACGAGTTAAACAATACAGTTATTGATATGGTCGATTCTATTAAATATTTGGGAGTAACAGTACAAAGGAACATGAAATGGGACATACACATTAATTCTTTAGTAGGTAGAGCAAATTCTAGGCTGCGATTCATAGGTAGAATCTTGAAAAATTGTAATGAACAAACAAAGGAGATAGCGTACAAATCTCTTGTGCGTCCACATTTGGATTATTGTTGTGCCATTTGGGACCCGTTTCGTAAGGGATTGATCGAAAGTATAGAGAAAGTACAGAGAAGAGCCGCTCGATTCGTGACCGCTTGCTACAGTCCTTATGAAAGCGTCACAGAACTGATTAGTAGATTAGGTTGGGAGTCTCTGGTAGATAGACGACACACGTTTCGTTTAAACTTATTGGAAAACATGCGTACTCCAACTTTCACTCATGAGTGTAGTGAAATACTTCTTCCACCAACCTATTTGAGTCGGAAGGACAGGAAAGATAAAATTAGAGAAATAAGGTGCCGGACTGATTCTTATATGAATTCTTTTTTCCCTCGTACCATTAGGGATTGGAATGCACAGCAAAGAGATTAGCTTTGGTGCTGAGCACCCTCTGCCACCCACAATTTTGTGAATTGCAGAGTATATATGTAGATGTAGATGTAAGTATTTGAAGGAGGATACATGCTCCGTATTATTGCCTTTTATTGATAGGGTTCCCTAAATTTTTCTTTTAGAGAAGACGACAGCTTTGGTCTTGGAAGGGTTGACAACCATACCAACTCTTCATTGTGCTGGACTAAATTGTCTATTATGCGTTGGAGTGCAGATACATAACTAGCTATGACAGCAGTATCATCTGCGTGCCTGATATTGTTGATCACTTTACAATTTACAATGACCCCACTGTTTTCATTCACCAATACTTCCCTGAAAATTACCTCGGAATGAATGTTGATCAAGAGAGGTGAGAGTACACAGCCCTGGAGAAAAATTTTACTGATTGCAGTCGCTTCTGATGTTGCTTGGTCAGATATGACATCTGCAGTCTGATTCCAATAAAGCATGTTTATAATGTATAAATCAATTTGGTCACTATCAGTTGATCTCAAATTCTTTATAATGTTTTCATGTCTCACTCAGTCAAAGGCTTTTTTATATTCGATGAAACAGATATACACATGGATGAAAACAGTTGATCAAAATTATACTGATTGTAGATCCTCGATTGGAAAAATCACAAATGCTAAAGAAATCGATAAGGGCTGCTAAAACAATAACTGACTGCGTAGGAAATATCACCAAAGAGAGGAATAAGGGTGTGACTAGTGAAATGTAGAAGAATAATGAACATAGTAATAGAATTTACAAACTTAATAAGAGATACACGAACCACGAATGATTTTAAGTGTAGAGTCTTGATTAAAAGAAATCGTGCTAGACAATGAGGTTTTCCCCGACGGTTAAAGAGTAATGGAGAATTTTGTGGAAGAGTTTCATACTAGGAAGCAAAAATTATGGCAGTTCACTGGTGTTCATAGATCAAGACTATGAGTTACTTGGGGTAGATTTCTGGGATAATAAAAAGGAAAAAATCGGGATTATGGCTGCTTAACGAAGTGGAAGATGGGGCTCTAGGTGAGATATTAAATTCATACTCACAACTTAATGGTAACAATAGAATGGTCATTATTGGTGGGGATTTAAATTTAGGAGGTGTTAAGTGGATAGCAAATAAAATTAACAACACAAGGAAGTGGAGATTTTCAAATACGTTAATAAGGGAAAGAGGATTTACAGAAGTTGTAGGGCAAAACCTTTAGGGGACAAAAGAAGTTGGATATCTTCCTAATATAGCCGAATGAACCCTTGTGGGGTAACTAATAGAATAAGGTCACAAAGCAGTTCTGATAGACATTAGAAGATTTAATAGACCAGTAGCCAAAATTGAAGGGAGATATAAGTACAATTATAAAAAGACACATATTTAGAATTTGACATATATTTCTGGAAAGTTTCAGCAAATGGAAGGCCGAGCCAAGGGCTGTAGTTTACGCTCGCAAATAATACCAGAAACATCTGAAGCAATTTGTAAGGTTTTAAAAAACTGTATGCAGTTAAAACTCCATTTCATAATTAGAACTTTTAAATTAAACTAGTATGCCCAAACAACTTCTAGTAACAGTTATTTTTAATTTCCAAGAAGAATTTTTATTTTATTAATCACAATATTATGGCCGTCACCTTCATTTGCGCAAAAGTTGTCGAGTTCTAATATAGATGCTTATAACAAGAAAATGAATGGTTAAACCTATCAAGACAATATGAGTGAATGGAGGAATATAATCACTACATCAGCTCTGTGGACGGTAAACATATTATTATTTTAAAGCCAACGAGAAGTGGATTATTATTTTACAATTACAGGGGCACATTTAGCGTTGTACTGGTACAGTTGTTAACACCAATTACGAGTATTCCGTAACCACCTGACTTGTGAAGACATCAGGAAACAAAGATTAAAATTTTATGGACATAAACACGTACCGCACGAACGTGTGTATTTAAATTATACATAAATATAGTTAATATTTATTTTTTGTTGTAATAGTAATTCGCAACTCTAAATTCTGTGAGCGTTAGTGAGTGTTTTTATTTGTGCAAAAAATATTTATTTGTGATTTAGTGGTTTGGTCTGTTCCGTGTTTACTTTCTGTGTTTGTTTAAAAATTTGAACGCTAAGCTTAAGTTGAAATTTTTGTTATAGAGCGAAAATATATTTAGACAAAGCTTACTTGTGAATTAATTTAGCAGATTTTTTGTAAGGTTAAGTTCAACAAATTTTGTCTCTCGTATTGTGTACTTTGTTGTTGTTAGTTTCTAGCAATCATGAGTTAAAAGTGTGGACATTGCCATAGAATTTTGAGGGTTGGAATTTTTTGCGAAGGGTGTGAGAAATGGTTTCATTGGGGACCGATTTGTAGTGGCGTCGAAGATGGGGAAATTGAGGAGGCTCTCCCATGGTTTTGTAAATATTGTTTCAAAAGTAGGAAGATATTGGAGCAGGAGGAAAGGATTAGTGCCCTTCAGGTTGAACTGGTAGAGGCTAGAAAGGAGTTGGATAGGCTGCGCAGTGAGGGAAACAGAGATGGTTGGGAACTGGTGACAGGGAAAATGGCAATTAGAACAAGAAGGGCTTCTGATTCTTTTGTTGTTGGGGTGCAAAATAGGTTTGCCCTGTTGCCAGAGTTAGACAGGGATGAGCTTTCTGTAGTTGTAGGTGTAGGTAATAAGCAGCAGACATGTAGGAATAGCTGTGTAGTTAAGTCTGGTAGGCAGGGATTAGGGAAAAAGAAAGTCTTGCTGCTAGGTAGTAGCCATGGACGAGGTGTTGGACCATTAGTGCAGGAAAAATTAGGATCAGGCTTCCAGGTCATGAGTTTCTTCAAACGTAGTGTTAGTCTTGGTCAGGTAGTAGAAGATATAGGTTCTTTGTGTAAGTATTTCACAGATCAGGATTATGTAGTGATAGTGGGAGGAGCGGGAAATAGGTTTGGGCAGGAATGATAGGTATAGTATCAGAGATGACCTGGAGAAAATAGCAGAAGCAACGTGCCACACTCGGGTCAGTGAGATGTCGGTCTTGAGACGCTATGATCGGCCACAGATGAACTCTGCTATGAGGCGAGTGAATCTGGAACTGTAACGGTATCTTATGTCTGATATTGGCTCTGGCATGGGCTTGGTACCTGTTGATGCTATTGATAGGTGGGGTTATACTAGACATGGCCTACACCTCAACAGTATCAGATCTCATAGCAAAAATATTAATTGGGGCCACAAATTCACATGAAAAGATTCCTGTTGTTAATGGTGTTAGGGAAGCTCCTTTTTTAGATTAGGATCATGTATTAGGCAGAGAGTTTTAAAAGAAATTAGTTTAAACAATAATGAGTTTATAGATACCAAAATTAAAAATTACGTAAGGATTAATTTATTACATCAGAATATCAGAGGGTTAACAAACAAAGTGGATGAATTGCTAGTCCACTTAAATGAATTAAATGATACCAATAGAATTGATGTTTTATGCTTGTCTGAACACAACATAACTACAGGAACAGGTATGTCAAATATAACTGACATTAATTTAGCTTCTCATTATTGTAGAACAAACTTGGAGAAAGGAGGAGTTGTCACTTATGTTAGAAATGGTTATAGTTTTGATGATATAAGTATTAGCAAGTATTGTGTTGATCAACATTTTGAAGCTTGTGCTAAACAGCTAAATTTCAATAATGAAATTTTCATAATAGTAACAGTATACAGAGCACCATCAGGAAACTTTTCTATTTTTATGAACCAGTTAGAACTCTTATTAACATTTTTAAGCAGAAAAGAAGTCAGCATAGGCGTATGTGGTGACTTTAATGTAGATTTTCTAAATAACTTACCCTGTAAAGTCATGTTAGAATCATTAGTCAGTTCATTCAATTAAACACAGGTAGCTAATTTTCCAACTATAATAATGAATAATAGTCACTCAGCTATAGACAGTGTTTTCCGAGATACCTCAAAATTCAGTTATACCATCAAGTCATCCATCAATGACTTTCGGATCACGATGCCCAGTTATTAAACATCAACACTTCAATAGGAACTAGCACTTAGAGTAATGTTTTTAAAGTTCAACGTGTAATAAATGATGAGTAAGTTACTTGTTTTGGAAAGTGCCTCAATACCACAAACTGGGAACAGGTTTACAGTGCTCAAGGTATGGATGAAAAATACAATATTTTTAGTACCATTGTATTTAATTACTTTGAAAGATGCTTCCCCTTGAAAAAGTGTCGTGCTTCTCTAAAAGAACAAAAACATTGGATAACTATTGGCAATAGAACATCATGCATTAATAAAAGGAAGTTGTATATTACCTCTGGGAACAGTGACAATGCTAATGTTAAAACAAATTACAATCAGTACTGCAAAATACTGAAAAAAGTTATTAAAGAATATAAAAGTATGTACTACAAACATAAAATTCATGATTCTGAAAATAAAATTAAGACAATATAGGACATTGTAAAAAAGGATATAGGAATAAGTAATCAAACAAGTAATGATATTTTTATCAAAGAAAATTCAGTAGAATCTAATTTTTCAATTGCTGATATATTTAATAAACATTTTTTATCTGTAGCAGATAAATTGACTACTAATAGCTCGGTGACAAACAGTATGGATTTTGTCAAAACTGGCTTCCAAGAATAATTTAACTCTATGTCTGTAAAATTAGCTACTCCAGAAGAAATAAGAAAAATTATCAGATCCCTTAATAGCAAATATTCAGGTGGTTATGATGGGATTTCCAGCAGATTAATTAAATTGTGGTCCACAGAATTAATTAATATACTAAGTTATCTGTTTAATATATCTTTACTTGTGGGTACTTTTCCGGAAAGGCTTAAGTATGCTGTAGTTAAAGCACTCTATAAAAAGGGAGATAAGGCAGCCGTATCGCATTACCATCCTATTTCATTACTAACAATAAGGGGTAAAAATAAGCTTCCTGACATGGATATCACCTATAGCTGAAATCGTACGAATTGTAAATGTGGCTGCACAAAATCGTTTTAGTAAATCAGACACATGTACCTTCCAATTTAAATTAAAATCAATTCACAAACCTAGAAATTTATTTCTATGACTGGTATTAATCTGTGTAATGTACTAAATTGCATATATTGACTTTAATCAAAGTTCAAAGACAAGCCATTAGTTGTAAACCATTTATTAATCAGTTAAAAGACATAATTTGAAATATATTCTGTAGATACATATAGAGTATTTTTAATTCCTTTGTTTGTATCATATGCGCATTTGACAAATTTTGAGTTACTAGATTAAACACAGCGTAGATCATTTATACATATTAAAAACAATATTCGCCCCAATATAGAACCCTGAGGTACTCCACACCTGATTAACCCCACTCAGAAAACAGGCAGCCTTAAAATTCTTCATTGACACTTTCTGTTTTCTATTCAGCAGGTGAGAACTAAGCCATTTATTAACAGTACCATCAATACCATAATACTTTAAATTCTGTATCAGAATTTTATGATCTATACTGTCAAATTCCTTAGACAAGTCACAAAAAATTCCCACAGGAATTATTTTACCATATATTCCTTCTAAAATATTGTCAATGAATGCAAATATAGCTTGTTCTGTTTAATGACCCTTTTGAAAACAAAATTGTTATTTTGTTAGATTGTTATTATTTTTAAGGTGTTTACAAACTCTATTGTACATTGCATTCTCGAAAACTTTGGAGAAGGCTGTTAGTAATGAAATAGGATGGTAATGAGATACGGCTGCCTTATCTCCCTTTTTATAGAGTGCTTTAACTATAGCATACTTAAGCCTTTCCGGAAAAGTACCCACAAGTAAAGATATATTAAACAGATAACTTAGTATATTAATTAATTCTGTGGACCACAATTTAATTAATCTGCTGGAAATCCCATCATAACCACCTGAATATTTGCTCTTAAGGGATCTGATAATTTTTCTTATTTCTTCTGGAGTAGCTAATTTTACAGACATAGAGTTAAATTTTTCTTGGAAGCCAGTTTTGACAAAATCCATACTGTTTGTCACCGAGCTATTAGTAGTCAATTTATCAGCAACAGATAAAAAATGTTTATTAAATATATCAGCAATTGAAAAATTAGATTCTACTGAATTTTCTTTGATAAAAATATCATTACTTGTTTGATTACTTATTCCTATATCCTTTTTTACAATGTCCTATATTGTCTTAATTTTATTTTCAGAATCATGAATTTTGTTTGTAGTACATACTTTTATATTCTTTAATAACTTTTTTCAGTATTTTGCAGTACTGATTGTAATTTGTTTTAACATTAGCATTGTCACTGTTCCAAGAGGCAATATACAACTTCCTTTTATTAATGCATGATATTCTATTGCCAATAGTTATCCAATGTTTTTGTTCTTTTAGAGAAGCACGACACTTTTTCAAGGGGAAGCATCTTTCAAAGTAATTAAATACAATGGTACTAAAAATATTGTATTTTTCATCCATACCTTGAGCACTGTATATATATTCCCAGTTTGTGATATTGAGGCACAGTTTTTTGTGAGCTCATTTCTAATTGTGGTGTTGATCTCGTTGTATCCTTCCTCCATGGTTGTCCTAATAGCCTCACTACACCAGTTACTTTAAATCTCTGCCTTTTTCAAATCCTCAGTAACTTCTTCTCCATTCTTATCTATAGATTCTAATATAAGCATTGAAATTTCTAGAACAGTAAGTATGTGGTCCTCCTGCACCGACAATACTCTTAATAAAACTATCTTTTGCCACCATTTTTAATATAATGAATCCCTTGTTTTGTTGTTTCCTACATTACCTACTAACCTGCTGTCTCTTAACTCTGTTATATTCTCTTCTCACCAACATTTTTCCTCTCTTACTTTCTTATTATTGTACGCGGATTATTAATTTCTCTTTATTTTCTGATTTGAAATCAGTATTTCTCCTTGAACTCCTCCCACATTAACTTATTTATTTATTTATCAATCTTGTTCCATGGATCCCTGCTGAAGAGGGATATCTCGGATGAGAAACACGTCGTTGTAAATACAGATACATACAATGTTAGTCATAATCATAGCGAAAACATAATTAAAGGGAGTAAAAATAAATATTAACTTTTACAACTGAGTTTTGCAAATAATTATTTTCTTCAATTTCTCGAATGGAAGGAGCTGTCAATAAAATAATCTCTTAGTGTTTCTTTGAATATTTCTTTATTATCTGTTTTATACTCTTGGAAACTTTATTGATCAAATTTACCCCAGAATAATTAACTACTCTTTGTACTAATGACAGAGATGTTTGTGTTTTGTGGAAGTTATTTCTGTTTCTTGTATTGAAATTGTGTACCTGTGAATTAGATGTAAACCGGTTAAACTGTTCTATCAGATAATATATATGTATACTGAGAAGTCATTGTAAGAATATTGAGTTTTTTTAAGAGTTGTCTGTAAGAAGTTCTTGGTTTTGCTCTACACAGCTCTTCTCCGTGCTATAAAAACGTTTTTACTTCGTGAAGAGTTTCCCCTAAAAATTATGCCATATGACATCACGGAATGAAAATATGAGGAGTACAACTGTTTTTTTAAACTTAGATTTGCTGGTAGAGAAAGTGTTCGTATTACAAATATGGCATTACTTAACTTCTTCAGTAGTGAAGTGATATGTTCGTGCCAACAGAGTTTCTCATCTATTTGAATACCAAGGAATTTCATACTTTTGTTTCTAAGACTGTGTTATTTTTATAGCTTACTTGTAAATCAGGATGTGCATAATTTTTTGTTTTAAACGTAATATAATGTGTTTTTCAAACTTCAAGTTTAATGAATATTCCTTAAATCAATTTTCTACTTCACTAAGTTCTTCATTTACATTAAATTCTAGATTACTGTTTAGTGTTTTTCTCACATTCAGGTTAGTACTTTTAACTTAGTAGGATAAGTTTTCAGTGAGGTCATTGATGTATAACAAAAAGAGGAGATGCCCTAGGAGAGAGTTTTGTGGAATTCCATGTTTCATTTTCTCCCAGTCTGATGATGCATATTTACTGATTTCATAATAAAAAGTAGAAACTTTTTGCATTTGACTTTCCATGTATGATTTAAATAATTTACCTGCGGTTTCATAAATGCCATAGTATTTCATTAAAAAAAAAAGTAATTCGTGATTTACACAGTCTTACCAGTGTTCACAAAATATTCCTAAAGGGTTCATTTTATTATTCAGTTCCTCAAATGTGTTATTTAAAAAGTAATATATAGCAATTTCTAAGGATAATTTTTTTGGAACCCAAATTGTGAATTAGTGAGGATATAGTAATGTATAACATATTTTTTAACTATATAATACAGCACTTTTTCAAAAATCTTTGAGAATCCTGAAATTAATGAAATGGAACAATAGTTATCTACACATGTTGCTTCTCCTTTTTTAAATAACGGTTCTTCAGCTGCATATTTTAGTCTATTTGGAAACACACTTTGCATTATGGATTTATTACAAAGTTCATGATTGATACAATCTTAAAATCTTTTCAGAAATTTACTTGAAATATTTTCATAGCAGGATGAATTTTTAGGTTTTAATTGTTTCAAGAATTTATTTATTTCTGAGACTGTTACTGGTGGCAATTGCATCTCCACAAATCTATATGGGAAAGCAGTTTGAGGAAGCCTTAGGGCCTTATGTGTGGATTGCTTTTCTACGCCTAATTTCTTTACAACTGATGTTTGTTAAATATTTCACAAACTTCCCCTACTTCACTATACACAGATCCATTTTGTTCTATTTTTATATCTTTATACTGATTTACAGATTTTTCTGGTTCAGTTTTTACTATATTCTATATGAATTTTATATTATTGCTGAATTCTCTATTTTCGATGATACATATCTGATCTTGGCCTTTCTTAGTACATTTATTAATATTTAAGTATAAAGTTTTTAATGAGCTTTCAGTGTATACTTATCTGATTCGCTTACTTATAAGTAAAGGTCTCCTTTGTTTTAATAGATACTCTAATATCCTTTGTTATCCATCCTTTACCCAGTTTAGTGTTTGGAGTGTTGACAACTATCCTTTTTTTGAAACTTTCTTCAAAAAGTGTTAGATGTATATTAATAAAGGACTCAAATTTTGTATTAACACCCTGTGCAGTGTACAATTCTGACCAGTGTTCATTATTTAAGGAAGCAATGAAATGTTTTATATTGTTTTCATTACTATTTCTTCTAAATACCCACCTTTTCTTTATTTGTTTAACAGTGTTTCTGGACTTGATATTATAAAAGCTTTGTATTTTTGTCTTAGATACCATTTATTTCTTAATGTGTGTTGTAATTACTGTAGTAAGAATAAAATTTTAACAATTGCAGTACTGCTATTATTTTGTATTCTTGTAGGGAAATTTACTGGTACTGTTAAGTTAAAATACAACATCAAATCTTCCATATCTAGTCTCATATTGCTGTGATTAAGAAGGGCAACATTAAAATCTCCATACAAATTTTTAAATTTTTTTATTTGTGAAACTCTAAAGACTCTAGCTGTTTTTGAGGGGATCCTATAAATTCATCACCATTTTCCCATTTGTATTACAGCATTCTCTACAATACTTATTTACAACTACACTGTTAAAATGAATATTACTTTAAACAAAAATGGCAACTCCCCCTTTCACCACTTTATAGTTTATAATTTTCTTAGTTTATAATTTGGGATTGACAGCTGAGATATTCCTGTGTCAGATAAATGATGTTCAGACATGCAAAAAACATTTACATTAAAATTTCTGGAATTTTGAATGTCTTCTAGGCATTAGGTAATGTCATCAATTTTACTAATAATTCCTCTTATATTTTGATGGTTAATAGGGGTCTGAACACTTTAATTGATTGACTTTGAATTGTTTACTTTATCAGTAAACTTAACTTAGTCCACAACCCGAAGGTTGGTTGGATCCTCCAGAAGGAGGCATACTAAGCCATTGTGTCAGAGGTAGGACGGCCAGTTCCTTTCCTCTGGGACTTACAGTTTAACGTGGAATCCGAACCACGGAGCGTCCTGGCATAGCTCATGAGATTAAACACAACTCTCAAAATTCCTGCGCCTGCCGGGATTCGTGTCCGGGGCAGTAGCAGCGAACGTTTTGAAAGCAAGCGCTTAGGCACTTTTTTTTCCGGCCGGGTTCGATTTATTTACTTAAAAATAACGCAATTACATTTGATATTATAAATTTCCAAGATGATGAAGACGATAGTTTCCAGTAGCCAACCTCTGATTTCCAAGGTCCTCCGTTGTCGCGGCATGTGTGGTTCAAGAAGTTCTGCTCGTTGAAAGGGATTGTCTACTACCAGTTCTGTATTCTTCGTTAGTGACTTATAGATTTCGCTGGATTGCTGTCCTTAGAAATTGTCCATATGACGTCGAGTAGTTTTTATGTTTTTCCGCAGCACTGAATTCTGTTAGGATATGATATTTAAAATCGTTTAAGTCGGCGCCTTTCTTCCTTACTACAAAATCTACAAACTGCCCCATAATCCAAAGCATGGAGTTTTTCTTGGATATTGGATAAAACGACTTATCCGGTTTTATTAAGTTGGCAACGTTCAAGCTATAATTTGTAGAAGTATTAAGTGACGCCAACGTACCATCCACCCATTTCCATATCGCCTGCCTCTCTTTGCACATAAAACGATGTTCTAAGGTGTCTTCCTGTGTGCAATGTTCGCATTTTGTATTGTTGCACAAGTGTATAGTGTGCAACCGTTTGTTGAGCTACCAGAACGCTCACTTTATCGGTACATAAATAAATAAATAATTTCGCAGATAAAGCTGTGCAGAACTTGAGATTTGCATACTTTCTACTAGTTGTTAAATACTTAAAGATTTGCAGTTAATTGTTCTCCGTAGTAACAGATTCTCCCATGATGGTATTTTCCTTTGTAATTATAGGTTTAACTAAATTTAACAGCTCGGTGAATCTTTAGTTATCAGTTCTTAAATAACTGTGATAACCATCCCAGTCAAGTACTTATTTTTCTTCTTTTATAAATTAACAGTTAACTTCAAAACAACTGCAACTGTTTGTTGTTTTGATAAATAGGCAGGATGATCACCGTGCGTACAACTATCTAAATAAGACAGCAGTGACCTCGTGTAGATGTGAGACCCGGTTTTATAGATGAGTATCTGGGTGACCGAACTTCAGTCCGCTTCTTTCACTGTTCAGTATGCATGATTTCATCTAAATCCTTAGAGAAGTTTGTGAGCAATTAATTTTATCTATTTACAAGAGTTGCTTACATGATAGTATTAGATTGGACAGATTAAATATATAGAGAGTATAAAAATATAACCTGAAGGTTGGTTAGATCCTCCAGAAGGAGGCCTACTAATCCATTGTATCAGAGGTAGGACGGCCAGTTCCTTTCCTCTGGGACCTACAATTTAACGTAGATTCCGAACCACAAAACGCCCCAGAGTAGTTCATATGATCAAATACAAATCTTAAAAATTCTTGCCCCCACCGGGATTTGAACACGGGATCGTAGCCAGAATTTTTTGAGAACTAAAGTAGTAATCACTATTTTGCTCACTAATTACATTTGAGCTGTCAGACCGTTCCATATTTCTTATACATTCAATATATTACTATCCTCCTTACATAAAATATTTTACAACTAGCCACAAAGCCCGTCAAATATGACGTGTTTGAAGGAGTATTCCGGCAATTAATTTCTTTTTAGTTGCTTACCTAAACAGAATTATTTTGAAATAAAGCACAATGTGTTGTAATTTCTCGTCTCTTGTGATGTAGCAAAAGGTTTCAGTCTAACCACAATCTTCGATAATAATGCCGCTAGAAAACAAAGCTTCTATCACATGCTAATTGAATGAAATATTCCCTATCGCATTTGAGTGTCATCATGAATCGCGATATAAACTTGTTCCAAATTCTTCACGTGTTCTTACATCGTTATTTTTTATTATCTATGATGAAGATCGATGTGTTAACGGATGACATAGGTTACATACAGTTGAAATAATGACCACAGTTAAAACGAAAGATGCTAAATTAAATCATAACAACTTCAGTGTTCTGGCAAATCATTTCTTAGCAATTGCTTAAATAAATCATAATATAATTCTTATTGCCTTGCGCAGTAACAAAATGTTTCTGTTGCTATCCTGGTCCAGGTTGCATTTCAATCTAACCACAGGCGCCACAATCTGATAATGAATTCTTGTAGAAATCGAAGAAACAAATCGAAAATAAAGAATAAAATGTTTTGATATCATTGTTGGTTTGAGAGATATAGCATGTTGAAAATCAATTATAGGTATAGTTCCTTGTGATTTTGGTGAAGTTTCCTCTGGTCCAGGACGTATTTGAACCTAACAACAACCACCAGGAAGAAAATAAAACACAAATAGTGCATTTCCACCGTGTAGATATAGCGGTTTTTGTCATTTGGTTTTTTTTTCTGGTCCAGGCCAGATCTCACCCTAACCACCTCAATTTTGAGATATAATATCTCGAGAACTAAGCGAGATATGGAAATAAAATGTATTCTTTGTTTTCGATTTCTCTCTTCGAGTTACATACGATATCATCATCAAATTTGGCAATGGCGAAATTTTTCTTCTGTTCCAGGCCGCATTTCCACCTAACCGCGTAAATTTTGAAATACAATATCTCGAGAATTATGTGAGATATCAAAAACTTTTATTCTCTACTTTCAATTTTTTTCGTCGAGTTACATAAGAATCCATCAACAAATTGCGGCTTCTCGGTTATCGTAGAATCCCTTAACCACATACAGTACTAAGCTAAACATGCCGCCAGAGAAACGATACTTCCGTTACACGCATATTATTACATATACCTATCACATTTTAGTGGCAACAATTCATCGCGATATAAACTAAATAAAAAATCTTCAAAGATGTTTACATCTGCCTTTCACGTTATCCGTTATTCAGATCAGTATTACAGTTACATACGGCTGAAACATGTCATCAGTAAAAGCAAAAGAAATTTATAAAAAAATATTTACAACTTACGTCTTGCCAGGTAACATTAGGTTACTAATAGAGCTAAGTAATACTCTAACCAAACTTTTCGGAACACTGATGCTCGAAACATGGAAGAATTCCTTCCTCCATGGCTCGAAATATGATGCTTTTATCTTATATATCTATGGACAAAGAATTTAAGGAATAATTCTATATATCAAAGAAATATGACGCATCTAATGATTGATATGTCGATTTTAACACAATACATACTTTTATTTCAGTGTTCTGTGAGTTAATTTATTCACTGATGCTTGGAAATGTTATTAAATAACGCGCATTCCCACGAATAATATCGTAAAGCGTGACGTCATAGCGTAACATCATAGATTTACGTCACCCGTGACATGACGTCAGCGTGACAGCTGCCTATTATACTAATAGATTAAAGTGGTAGTATTTAATGATAACCGGTTACTGTGCAAAGTACGGCTAGTAGAAAAAACTGTTAATTCGGGTTGAAAATACGGCTAGCTGCTTCCTTGACACTTTAAGCAAAAGTGTACCCGAAAGGCATAAAATATGTAACAATATTGTAATTAGCACCGAAACATATGATTACGCACATGCATGCCTATACATTAATAGACATCTTGAGTAGCTTGTGACGTTTTTATAGTCAGAATTTGGCGTGGCAGCTGTTTTCTTTACTCAGAATCCACTCAGAATCTTTTAATGTTAGCAATCATTCTGGTCCAGGGTGTCATTCAACCTAAACACAATAAAATTAGGCACATTGCTGACTTAGCGGCAATAGACGTCTCGAGCCGCCTATGACGTTATTATTATAGTTATAATTCAGTACTGCAGCTACCTTATTCACCCAAAAACCATGAATAGTAGTCTTCATACAGGTCCAGGCTGTTGATTCTTGGCTGTCCGGGTGGCATCGTGTCATGTTTCTTGAAACCGACGTTTTGACCCTCCCTCATCCTGGGGTATTCTTCCAGGGCAGAACTGCGTCTTCGATCAGTGAATGGTCTTATTTTATTGCCGAGGCCCGCGTCCGTCTAGATGGTTCGATTAGCCCGGCCAATCAATGGTCCAAGCCTTCACGTGGTTCGTTAGCCTATTGGGCCGCGGTGCGGTCTGGTGGGAGGTGACACGTGAAACGTTCTCTCCGCACCAGAGAGAGCCAGGCGTCGTGTAATTTAGCCCCGTTGTCGTCGTTAATATTGTTTGGGCGTTTAGCAATTTCTAACGGCTCCTTTACCCTCCTTGACTACCATTTACCCTCGCGCACTATAAGGGTGGTGTTTTCAAAGTCTAAGGCGTGATTGGTTTCGGCTGCATACCGTGCAATGGCGGATTTATAAATGTTTTTAGATTTATAGTTGCGAATGTGCACGCGGAGCCTGTCCATTATAGTGCGCCCCATCTCTCCTATGAACATCCGACCACAGGAGCACGGTATCTCACAGATCCCGGCAACCTGTAGTGGAGGCAACCTGTCCTTAACCTTGACGAGCTGGTTACTGACTTTGCTATACGCTTTGTAGACAGGTTTTATGTCAACTTTATTGAACCGCTTCCCGATTCTGTCAGTAACTCAACCTATGTAGGGTAAAACCACTACTTGGCGTTCCTGAGAGGTGGCTCGATTAGATGTTGAATTGTCGTCTTTATCTGTCGTGTCTGCATGCAATACCCGTCTAATACAATGATTGTGGTATCCTTTGTACTTGAATGTGTGTTGCAGCGCCTCCAACTCCGTCGTCAAACTATTTGTGTCACACACTTTCGTCGCTTTTGTACACAAGGTCGTGAGCACGCCTCTTTTTGTCGATGGATGGTGGTGCGATGCGGCACGTAGATATCTATTTGTGTGTGTCGGCTTCCGATATATAATGAGTGTCCAAGGTTCCCGTCTTTACGTTTGGTTACTAGCATGTCTAGGAAGGGCAGCTGTTCTTGTTCCTCCGTTTCCAAGGTGAATTTAATTTTAGGATGTGCTTTATTTATATAATCCAGGAATTTGTCAATGGGGCCACACAACAAATGTGTCGTCAACATAGCGTAACCACAGACGCGGTTTGAGGGGCACGTTATCCAACATTTCTGTCTCCAGCGCCTCCATTAAGATGTCCGCCGCTATCGGCGATTGCGGTGAGCCCATGGCCGCTCTTTCCACTTGGGCGTAAAATTTCCCATCGTACTGGATGAAAGTTGATTTGAGACAAAACTCGGCCAGGTCCGCCCATTCTTCTGAGATGTTAAGGGCCCATAGCTTGGTGCGTATTATTGTCACTGCTTCTTCCATAGGTACGTTGGTGTGGAGCGATACAACATCAAAGCTCACTAGAATGTCAGTTTCTTCGAATTTGAGTGATGATATGATTTCTTCGACGTCTTCTGACCCACTAGCCCGCTATATCGCCGGCAAACTAAAACCCTTGTCAGAAGGCATCGCTTCGACTGTCAGAAATAGCTCACACTTTGTAGGTTGAGTTACTGACAGAATCGGGAAGCGGTTCAACAAAATTGACATAAAACCTGTCTACATAGCGTATAGCAAAGTCAGTAACCAGCTCGTCAAGGTTAAGGACAGGTTGCCTCCACTACAGGTTGCCGGGATCTGTGAGATACCGTGCACCTGTGGTCGGATGTACATAGGAGAAATGGGGCGCACTATAATGGACAGGCTGCGCGTGCACTTTCGCAACTATAAATCTAATAACATTAATAAATCCGCCATTGCACGGCATGCAGCCGAAACCAATCACGCCATAGACTTTGAAAACACCACCCTTATAGCGCGCAAGGATAAATGGTGGCCAAGGAGGGTAAAGGAGGCGTTAGAAATTGATAACGCCCAAAAAATATTAACGAAGATAACGGGGTTAAATCACACGACGCCTGGCACTCTCTGGTGCGAAGAGAGCACGTCACTTGTCACCTCCCACCAGACCGCGCCGCGCCTCACCAAGCCAATGAACCACCTGACGGCTCGGACCTTTGATTGGCCGGGCAAATCAAAGCAACTAAATAGACGCGGGCCTCGGCTATAAAATAAGACCACTACTGATCGAGGACGCAGTTCTGTCCTGGAAGAAGACCCAAAATTATGAGGGTCTAAACGTCGGTTTCAAGAAACATGACACGGCGCCACCCGGACAGCCAAGAATCATCTGACTCTGGCCGTGGAAGCCTACGATTACATTTGACTTTTTTCTTACCTGTTTTTTTGATTACGTGTACACTTTTTCTTGAATACTAATGCCTAAGGAGTGCGTTAATCACATTTTCATCCCGAAATAACAATTTTTCTACTTGCCGTACTTTGCACAGCACCCTGATAACCACTTTTTATATTTCAGTAATATTGATGTTTGTGCTAAACACACATGCGGTCAAAAAGTAAACGATGATTACCTTATAACCGCTAATATTGTTTTCAAATAAATTTTGTAGAGTAAAGAATCACTTTTGACAAATCAAATTTTTAAATATCGTCTTTTTAAATGTTTTACACAGGTCAGCTAGAGTACAAGGCTTCCTATGCATTGTTTCTGCTATGTATTTCGAAGCTCACCGTTATTTACAAAAAACCAAAAAAAAAAAAAAAAAACAGCTGACACAACGCGGCGTTGGAATTTTTTTTAGTTTGAAAAATTAACATTTGACAACAGGGCCGGATCCGGGGGGGGGGGGGCTAGGGGGCTCAAGCCCCTCCGAAAAGTATCTGGGTCCACCCCGACATTATAGTTTTTGTAATTTTGAGACCTTATTTTTATTTTTTGCTCTATGGATTCGAGGTCGGAGGAGGCTATAAAGACTACCCCATGGCCGACTCAAGCCCCCCCCCCTCCAAAAAAAACCAAAATCCACTGAAGGCAAGCCCCCTGAACCAAAATTCACTCAAGCCAAGCCCCCCCAAACCAAAATCCTGGATCCGCCCCTGTTTGACAAAGCCAGTATCTATTTTTTTAAATATCTTCTTTCTAAATGTTTTACAATTAAACTGGTAGTATTTAATGATAACTTCTTTTTATAATTCAGTAATATTGATATATGGTCAAAATTATTTTCAAAGAAGTGTTATAAAGTAAATTATCACTTGTGACAAAGCCAATTTTTAAATATCTCCTTTTTAATTATTTTACAATTAAACATGTATTGATAGTATTCCACAGAAGAAATGTGTGCAAGAAATGCTCGTTTAAATATACTAGTGATCGCCCAGCGATCGAAATTCGATCGTAATTCATTAAGTTGTTTAGTTTATTTCATGAAAGAGTAATAATCTAGTAATTCTCTGTATTGCCTACAAAATTAAAACGATACACTCCACGCGTGACTGTATGCTAAATCTAACCATAGCAAATGATGAAATGTATTTATCGATGATTCATTTAGGCCGGAAAACTGCTTTAGCTTTATGAAACATACACATTTAAATGTATCTATCAAAATAAAATCGTCATTTTCTGTGTTCGCTATTTAAATTTGGTCTTTATGATTTTGAATTTGATGCAAATAAGTATTCCTTATTTCTTGTCTCTCTCTCCCTCTCTTAATGAAACTACTGAGATTAAAAAATCAAAAGACACTTAACCAAAGTTTAACATTTTAAATAATCAAATGACCATATAGTATCTGGCAGAATCGCCACATTCCTTTTAAAAGTATTCCTTTCATAACTTCAATCATTAATCTCTACTTTATCCGAGTCTTTAGTTTTACCAAAGACTACAGAGTGTCTCAATGCGGGGAATTCACGTAAGAACGTTGGCTCCGATCCTATTTCATGCGCGCACACACGTTCGCAAATTAATTTTTTATTTTAATAATCTATTGGTAACATGTATTAACTATGCTTATTATATTTTTGGGTGGGGTGGGACATTCTCCACCAGTGAAAAACTGTTACTGACCTGTTGAAATTTGGATTAACTGTTTCCTTATAGTATCCTCTTCACGTTTAGCACTCTCCTTTTCCGGAAAAGTCACCACGAATTAAATTAAAAATGCCGAAATATGGGATGCTCCGCAACCGCGAAATGTTAGCAGCACTGTAAAAATGACACAAAAATTATCGGTAAAGGGATCATATCAACCTAAATAGGTTCGTTTTGTCATAGTGATCATGATTAGGTTGAAATTCGGCCTGGACTAAGAGTAAAAAATTTACGGGAAATTCGTTCTGCGCAGCCCATGTCGCAAACCAGAGACAAACTACGCATTTGTTTACAACTGACTGCTTATATCGATTCCAAGGTTTGTAAAATATATTACATATAATTTTAGCTTTCTGTATTTCTTTAAGTTCCTCCGTTCGCCCAATATTCTGGCCGCTAGCTGCGCTATATACCAGCCCTCGAAATGTTGCTTCTATATAAGTTCAGAGATTAATTTCGACTATTTTGTTTCACCAAACACCAAAGAAGACAAATTAAGGCCGCTAGCTGCGCCATCTACCAGTCATCTAAGCGAACTACGTAGGCGAGCGAGCGTTTTATTTTACTTAATTTAATGTATTTGTAACGCATATTATATACAGATTTTAGCTCCCTTCACTTCTTCTCCATATAATCTTTAACTATGCCAAATCTCACACTTCTGCGTGGGCGCAATATTCTTAAAAATGTAACATAAGTTTTCGCTTAGCGTATATATATATATATATATATATATATATATATATATATATATATAAATATATGAACTCCTTGAAACCAAAGAGAAAGTATTAGTAGCCTTCCCGGTACCTGAATCATCTACGAGATTGTGTTAAATCTGTTTTCGTGATAACAAGTGCAAAAATTGCTCGTATTTTGCAAAATTGGGTTTTTGCAGGGAAGAAAATTATTTAGATAAACTTAAAAATCAAAATGTTATCTAAATATGTAATTTCATCCATATCGTTAGAGCCGTTTCTGAAATCCAAAATATTTATTTAAAACACGCTTACAGTATACGGACTATCTACCACAAATAAAAATCAAGGTAATGAACAAATGGCAGAGTGAATGGGACATCAGTAAAAAAACAAGGGGAAAATACTATGGCAATATCCAGCCCCCAATTCTACCCTTCCCTGGTTTTCCAGCTCCTTGGAATCTAGAGGGGTTATCACTACGATAATTAGAATACGTTTTAATCACGGTATATTCGCACAGCACCTATATCGTCTAACCATCATAAATTCAGATATCTGTGAATATTGCAATTCGGATGTAGCTGATACAAAGCATATATTTTTCGCTTGTCCAAGATATAAAGCCCACAGACCTAAATTCTTGAAAGATCTAAACAACTTTGGTATACCCTTTCCAACAAGTATTTCTTGTCTGTTGCATGGCAACAATGTGATTATATATAAATTGTTAGCCAGTTTTATAAGAGCAACAAACATTAAGATTTAGACAAACAATTCCTTTTTATAATGTTTTAATTCCTGTGTATAAATAATCATTTAATGTGTATATAACAATCTCCTTTATATTTTAATTATACAGTAATTGCTCACGGAGAGCCTTGTACCCCCCACTGTTGGTACAGAGTTCTCTACGTGTTTTACTAATCCTTGATTTTGTAAACATGCATGTATTTTTTTGAGAAATATTCCAGCTGATGTGAAATTACTATTTTATGTATAATTATCCTGTAAATTTGTTTTTCTGTACAATACTCATTTGTAACAAGCGAATTATCTATTTAAATAGCTGATGGGTGTATAGTGCCATTTGGCGCTTCAGACCAAATAAAATAAAATAAAAAATATGCAAGAATTGCTCGTTTAAGGATATAAGAAAAGATATGGTCAAGCCAAGCAAATCAGTTCGTCCTTAGGTTGCTTAAACTATCAGACTTTTCCAGGTTTATACAAATTTTCTAAAATCAAATACTTCCCTGTAGCACTTCCAGTTTTACTTCCACCACTCTATTTTTCCCATCTTTTAAGAATTCCTCTAGGTAACAAGTCATGTTTTCATGCACTCGAACGGCTTTTACATTATTTAACACAATTTTAAGGCTAATTCTTTGGTACAATCTAGTGCGACACTATCATCTTGGCTTCCATAGTCTAATTCATTAGAAATATCCTGAATATAGACCATTAGTTGATATTCACATGAATATTCTTGCCTGAAGCTATAATGACGATTTACAAAGCACCCATTCACCACTGAAATAGAAGCAAATTAAAAAATAAAATGCTGCTTGTACATGGAACTGAACTTTCTGTTATATAATAGCGATAAACATGTCAAAAGCGAGAAATAATTATCATTGTTGCTAGGTATTAAACCATATAAATTGTTTGTTGTGGAACAATTAGAGTTTGTACAATTTTTTCTTAGTGACTCAGATTACCGACGTCATACAAAGAAAAAATAATGTACTTTACTTATTGTAGGATGGGGCGTACATTGATTTAAATCCTTTGAACTTTGACCCTGAAATTTATGTGTGACAGACACAAAAATTTTAAAACTGTAGCTTAAAATATATTCTGCACTTATTTATTTTTTCAAAAATTCAAATTTTACTTTTATAGTTTTATTATGTTAATAAACTAGCATTTGCCCGTTGCTTAGCACGCGTGGTCTATGATGTGTGTAGAATGCTTTACCCTATTTTTCTAGCACCAAATATTAACACGGAGAGTCAAAAATTATTATAATTCGGTGTAGTTGAACTTTGCAAATAAGACCTATCTATAATTACAAGTAGAAACATTTTTAATTACAATAATCATTCAAATAAAAAAAACACACACTATGACGTCGATCCAATCAGATTACTAACCTTCACTGTGAAGTATGTACGGGTAGACACAACAATAAATGCCCACGAATAAACACTTGATTATGGTTAGAAGTGGTAAGCAGATTTTACGACAAGAAACATATTTTCTTTTATTCTGTATGGAACGTCCAGAAACTAAATTAACAGTAGTAATTTTCTTGACTCTAATTAGCTGGGCGCTGTCCTGTTTGTTGGTATTAGCCGCTTGCAACTGCTTTATTGTGACTTATCAGTGCATACCGCTTATAGGCTGCGTGATTTTTATATTTTATAATCGGCATATTTTATTTATTAATCGCTAATTGGTTAGTGAAATTGGATGATAAAGGCAGACGATCTAATGAGAAAATTCTCAGAAATTTGTAGACTAATAGTTTGTTAGTCCCTTAATGCGTTGAATTGTATTTGACGCTAGTTTCCTTTATTTAATCGCGACGCAAGATTTACTACGAACTAACATTATGCTTACAAAGCGAAAAATAATTTCATATTAAAGGAGCCTGTACTTAGGTTCCAATGCACCCTGAACCATTACATGCAAAATACAATTTCATACTAAAATACAGTATTGCTCTCGTATTTCTAAGATATCAACAAACTAATTGCCAGTAGTTTATGTAAATGTAGTTGACAATATTTATGTGCCATATGTTCTATTTTGTTATGCAATTATGTATCTGTAAACTGACAAATTTCACATCCCACAGAACCAGTCTCTTTTATTAGGATTTATGGAAAACGAATTTATTGTATTGTACAGAAACTTGAGAATAACATAAGAAAATCTAAAGCATTGTACAGCAGCGTGATCACTGATGGTTCTTAAGCACAAAGATGTTTATGTAATTTAAATATTACTTACGACTGTTTTGCTTAACTGAAGTGTTCCTTATATTTTAATGCTTAATTTCGGAGAAGAGAAGAAATAAATAGCCGAAGTAAAAAAAGAAACAAAGTCTAAAAAGCAGTAGGGCTCATTTCAAATACAAAATGATGAGTGGTCATTTTTCTCCCATTACAAAATTATTATAATTTCTTGCTCCATTCATCCGTACATATAAGTCATAATTCATTTTCGCATATTTTAATGTGGATCACACGCTTAGAAATTTTGAAAACTTCATCCAAATTGCTGCTGTAGTTTTTAGGTGATGCCATTTCAAACTATTAGACACACGCAGCTGTGTAACGGTTTTATAATAGCATAGAATATAGAATATCAATGGTGCCAAGAACTTTTAAGAATTATGTTTGATGATAAAAGATCGTTCCATGATTCGGATTGCGCGTTAAAGAGTAGCACATCCCGCTTAATCTTGTGTAATTGAATTATAAATAAAAATAGTTAGTTTTTACTGTAATGTCAATTTAAAACTCTAATTTTTATTACTTTTAGTATTGTCAGTGTTAGTGAGTGTTTTTATTTCTGCAAAAATCTGTTAATTGTGATTTAATGCTGGGTAGTGTGCTGTGTTTACTTTCTCACATTGTTTGCATTTTTGAGCGTTAGGATTAATTTCAGATTTTTGTTTGCGAGCGTAAATATCATTTAAATTTGATTTAATTGTTGGTACTAATATTATTAGTGATCCTTTCTGTAGGTTGTGTATTAAATTCTGGTTTGTAGATTATTTAGCTAAAATTACTTGAGAGTAAATTTAGCAGTCCTTTTTTAAGGTTAAGCTGAACAATTTTCTCTCTCGCATTTAGCTGCATTTAGTAATTGCTTGTAATCATAAATGAAAATTGTGCTAATTGCCGTAGATTAGTGAGGGTGGGATTGTTTTACTAACGGCGTGAGAAATGGTTTAATCTGGGAGGAAATGGGGTGTCAAAAACGGGGAAATTGAGGAGGCTCTCCCATGGTTCTGTACAGAGTTTTAAAAATAGGAAAATATTAGAACAGAAGTAAAGGATTAGTGCCTTGAGACTGAGCTGATAGTTGGAAGGCGTTGAATAGGCTGCGATAGAAGGGAAACAGCGATAGTTGGGAACTGGTAGCAGGGAAAAGAAAAACCAGTACAAGGTGAGCTTCTGATTCTTTTTAGTTGTTGGAGTGAAAATAGGTTTACCCTGTTGGCAGTTAGTCAGGGATGAGCCTTCTGTAGCTGCAGGTGTAGGGAAAAAATATTAGACTTGTAGGAAAAGGTGATGTAGTTAAGTCTGGTATGCTGGGATTTGGTAGTAGTCATGGAAGAAATGTGGGTCAATTGGTGCAGGAAAATTAGGATCAGATTTTCAGGTCATTAGTTTCTTCAAACCTAGTGCTACTCTTGCTCAGGTGGTAGATGGTATAGGTTCTTTTTGTAAGGATTTCTCAGATCAGGATCATGTAGTGATAGTGGGAGGAGCGGAAAATAGTTTGGTTAGGAATGATAGGTATAGTATCAGAGATTACCTGTATAAAATAGCAATAGCAACGTGCCACACTCGGATCAGTGTGATGTCAGTCTTGAGACGCTATGATCGGCAGCAGACGAACTCTGCTGTGTGGCCAGTGAATCTGGAAGAGGAACCGTTTCTTATGTCTGATATTTAGACCTTGTCCCAAAATTGGAACAAGGTCTTAATATTTTACTTACGCTGGCTGGAGTTTGCTGAGGAGCTCATCCATCTACATTGTTGATACTCTATCGAACCCTCCTCAGATCAAAACTGGATTATGGTAGTACATTCTATTTCAGTGGCAGTAAACGTCTACTAAATAAACTGGATCGCATTCAGGATCAGAGCATTTGTATTTGCCTAGGAGCTATGACATCCACACCTACGAATGCGCTTCTTTTGGAAGCAGCAGAAATGCCGTTTAATGTTCGCTCACAACTCCTGTCAAATAAATTTTTATTGACACGTGCTTACTCCAAAAATTTACGTTCTCCGTCATCTCTTCAACCTACAACAGTTAGTGAAAAAGAGAGGACGGTGCCTATTTGTCCAAAGGTATCCGCTGTTGCAAAGTCTTGAGTACCTATCAACACTCCTCCCTGACCGTCAGCAACAGGAAATGAGGACTATATACGACATACCTTACCAACAATGTGTGACCCCTTTGGCAGTAAGCTGCCTACCGGTGTATCCACGACCTGGTCAACCACTTCAACAACTTTGCCAGGAATATTTATCTGTTAAATGGCTGTCTTCAGTTCAGATATACAGCGATGGGTCAAAGATACCTTTGATGGGTATGGTAGGCTGTGTATTCTACTGCCCGGAGACACAACACGCTCAGAGGTTCCACCTTCCAGGTTACCTATTAATCTACTCGGCGGAAGCCATTGCCATCAATCAGGCTCTTATATACGCAAGAAGTATACTAACACTCACTGATTCACTCAGTGTTCTTCGCTCCTTAGCCATACCCCTTATACACCAGCGACCTAATACATACAACATCAGTATAATTCAACAGACTGTAGAACTTAATCAACGCAGTTGCACCGTTAATTATATCTGGATACCAGCGCAATCTGGAAATAGGCATAACGAGTACGTAGATATGTTAGCCAAGGAGGCATGTAGCTCGAGCCGAAGCTTAATAACACCCAGCAATACAATTGATTATCAGGCAATAATAGTCAGCAATGCATACCACCAATGGACGAGGAGCTGGAATTAATCTAAACAATACAGATGTCGACAGTACGCTCTAGTTCAGACGTATCCTCCACGAAAACCTTGGTATTCAAGATGGAATACTCAACGACGGTACATTACTTCTATTATTCGTATGAGATTCCGCAGTCATCTTTTCGCATCAAGGCGGTAAACACATCTTACTGCACATGCAACGGACAGGCACTACAGGACCTTAAGCACTTATTTTTCAACTGTTCTAATTTTCAGCAACAGCAATCAACGTTCATCAGGTCTCTTGTACGAGCACAGCAGCCTTACAGTACTACTCGCTACAAATAACAACAGAATCAATAGTATCATCAAGGATTATATTAAGAACAATGACCTACGTATTTAATGTATCTATATATCTATATATTTTTACATACCATTAATATTATTACCTTGTAACTTCACCGGGCTGTCTGTATGGTCTATTCAAGACCTAAGGCCAAATAAATAAATAAATAAATAAAAATATAATACTTCTGTTACAATGGCTTATTTTGCCTCCTTCGGGTGGATCCAACCAACCTTCAGGTTGTGGACGAAATTTGTTTTAGAAAAAAAAAGCTAATCACTTCGGTTTCATTATGCTGTCTTTATTGCCTTGAGATTTGTCGAATAAGTTTATGTCTTTACTGTCTATTATTTGTTAGGTCTTATGGCTGTAACTGTTAATGAATTTGACCATAGGTGAGATTGAATTAAATCAGGTTTTTTTCATGGAGGAAGGAATAATATGGAGACGACGCAAGAGACCTTTACCACGCATGGGAGTGAAGCAGGCCGGCGGAGGAGTGGGGGGGCTTGACCGCTTCCCAACAAACACGGGGAATATGTACAAACACCTCAAGGGGACTCTAGGATAAACGTGACGCCGCAATCTGGTGATGGATTATTATGTAACTCGATGAGAAAAATAAAAAATGAAGAATTAAAATTTTTATATCCTGCTTAGTTTTCGAGATATTCTGTCTCAAATGTGAAATGGTTTTGGTTGAAATTCAGAAGAAAAAATTATTCAAAGTCAAATTTTATGATGAATTGTTATTTAAAAAGACGAGACAAATAAAAAATAAAGAGTAAAATTTTTCGATATTTCACCTAGTTCTCGAGATATACTGTCTCAAAAGTGAGGTGTCTTGAGTTGAAATGCAGAAGAAAAATTTCGCAAAAGTCAAGTTTAATGATGGATTCTTATGTAACACGACGAAAAAACTCGATAATAAGGAATAAATGTTTTCGATATCTTGCTTAGTTTGGGGGATATACAACATCCAAATTGAGGGGTTTAGGTTTGGATGCAGGCTGGACCAAAAATTAATTCTGTCAAAGCCACAATGATTACATGGTTGACATGCAGAATGGATATTTCAGTTTTATTACTACCACTTGTGGTTAGTCTGAAATGTGTCCTAGACCAGAAAAAAAGTAAGAGGACCCACTCTAGGGATGAGCAACCCAGACATTTTGTAGGCTGGTACCAGAAATAAAATGTTTATTCAGTCACCTTAATGAACATTCTCTTGATCAAGATGTGTTGTCTAATTTCACAGCCCTACTTATTAGGACAATTGTAAAAAAATTATCTCTCAGTTAGATTTAGATACGGGGGGGGGGGGGGGAGGGGGAATGTTGTACAAAAAAAGAGACTAAATTAGAAACACTTTCTCCAAATTGATTTTGTTCAAAGGCCAATAACTTCTTTATTTATGAAGCCCATTTTTATTTCTGCATGAACCTGTTTCGACATAAATAGATGAGAAAGATTTCAAAATCGGTAAAAATAGGTATAGACGTATTTACAAACAGAAACAAGTCTTATATGAAGCTTTAAAAATAACCTAAGTCAATGGCCTGAAATAGCTATTTAAAAAATTAATAAAACTCACAGCTTCTCACATAACAGTTAATTTCATCATCCATTATCAGTATAATCAGCAACGTGACGAAAGAAATCGTAATAGTAAATTCACTGAATCGCGAAGTAAAACACGCCCCTTTAAATCTCATTTTAAACACTCGTTAAAAAATAATGCTAGTCTATTATGTGCAAAATAGCAAGTTTGCTGATTTTCTACACTACACCAAGAAAAATTTGAGAACAAAGTCATCCCATTGAGAGCTATGACTAAATATTTATAGACGTGCTGCAAAGTTTGCGGTGTCTACCGCTCACTTCAACAACGATAATTACAATTAAACGTACTTATGAAATGATATTCCAGGTTCTTTCCTGTCTGGCCTATTTGTGCAACCGTACGCAACACAAACTGGCATTTTTAAACACTTATACACAATACTAAATGAAATAATCACTGCATCTACCACAATGTGAACACCTTAATTGTTGGGAAGCGCCATATGGTCGCTGCCGGTGCTGCCACCATGCGGGAGAGTTCAGTGCTTGCTTCACCGATTTAACGTCACTTCTCCTCCTTATAATTCCTTCCTCCATGGTTTTTTTCGCACTGTATTATGTCTTTGATGTGTGTATTCTCTGTTGTAAGTAGAGACAAAATGCTTTGGAAATGTTGTTCATGTAAATGCCTGTGGTGTTTAAGTAACCTTATCTAGTGTTTTAGACACGACAAAAGAAAGTGACTGTCAGTTGGATTTGTTAAAAGTTTCAAACTATCTCTGCCGAGATTCTCAATGGAAACAGGCGAATGTTGTGCAGACATTTCCACAGTAAGATAAAATTTTTATCTAATAAAAAGTATAAAACTGCAGACTAAACTTGAAGAAACGTCACAGTTATTGTTTAAAAGAAAAAAATATTATTCTCCCTGGCTGCTTGTAAGCTGTTATGGCGATAAGTCATGTAATGTTTTATTTATTAACATATTGTCATTTAGAACAAACAATATGAAAACATTTCGTAAATCTGGACTATAGATCGTAAAGATCAAAAGGACTTACATGAAGAAATTTTTTTTTTTTAATCGAATATTGGATGGCTGTTTGAAAAAGTAAACCCATCGCTTAAAAGAACCGAAGGTGAAATTGCTGTCACAAACAAACACAATGTTTTTTTTTTTTATTGTTATATCATTTGAAAATATTTAAAGCCAAACCTGGAGTGTCTGTGCAGTTTTTGATTTAATTCTAGACGGGGATACCCGCTACAATCTCTTACTACTTTGCATACTAAACACACAGATCACGTGGTATGGTCCAGGCTGCATTACAACATAAACTCAAATGATTATTAACAAAATCATAATTTTATAAATATGCATTTAAGTCGTAATGCAGCCTGGACCAAAGTGAAACGTATCCATAACACAATATTACAGATACCCATTTTTCAAATCATATCTATCGCTGTTACTTTATTGGTACATGTAGACTGAATACATCATAATGACTTTATCTATACCATGTTTACTGTGTAAGATGGTGAGAGGTTGTAGCGGTATCCCCATGTAGAATTAAACCCAGTTTTCTGTGTTGTGGTTATCGACATATTGTGACAATAGTTGTTCGCACATGCAGAGGTTAATATGCTTACACTGTAACATAATTTACAACATGAAGGTTGGTTGGAACATATCAAAGGAGAAATACTAATCCAGTGTGTCAAATCTAAGGCAGTCATTTCTTTTCCTCTTGGATTTATAATTTAACGTGTAAAATGGATCACAGAATAATAATAATAATAGACTTCATATGTATAAAGAATTATGGTGAGGGTTTCAAAAAATTGTATGGCAAACTGAAACCATCAGTTTTGGATGCACTTACCTTAGCCATGGATTACTAGACCTTTTTCTAAAGATTAGGATACTTTCCATCAGTGTATCCAGCTCACTTTGAGATTACGCAAGAGAGAGCAATAGGGAATTATTCCTACTGCGCTGTATATATGGAAGATTGTATATTTTATTAATGAATAAAGCAATTTAACGAACTTTATTGTTGTGGTGGTGCATAGGCTGCTTTGGGAATTTCCTTACACACCTACTTTCTTATTTCTTGATATAATTTACTTTTTATTTCTTTTTTATTTATTTATTTTCAATTCTCTGGGTGCAATGTCATCACCACTCACTCTTTATGAATTATAAATTATTTCAGTGTTTTTGATAAAATGTTTAGCATTTTCTTGGATCCTACAGTTTATCTGGAATTTTGGTTAAATTACTGATGTAATAGACTTGGAAAATTTCTTACTTGCTTTTTTTAGGTTCTAGTAGCTACTAACAAAAAAAAAAGTAAAGTATATAGTCTAGAAGTAATGCTAAATTAAATTACCATAATCTGTAGTCAGTAATAACCTAGTATTCATATCTCTGACATCAACACTACATGTTGTTTTGACATTGACAACACAACCTCTCCCCAATGTGCTATTCATAATAACCAGTAATTAACCTATCAGTTTTATTAAACCAGGGCTTAGTACATCCTGTCCAACAAACACAACTTATTTAGGAACACTATAATGTTAGGAATAAGTAGAGTACTGGGGGCTTTTTGTCAAAACTCATGGCATCACCATTGGAAAGCAGTGTTATTTCATTTGCATTCGCATATTTACAAACTAAATTTGCCCACTGCTCATATGTGTGGACACTGCTTTATGTAGAAATGTTTTACCTTTTTCTTATTCTAGTAACAGATTATAATTTGGAGAAGCAAAAGCTGTAAATTTCATCTAAAAACTTTTCCTTCTTTTAGTTAGGGGCTATTACTTCCTATTTGGTTTTCATACTGATGTCCATAAGTTTTGTTCTTTGACTTATACTTTAACCCAACATAGTATACGGAACTAGTGCCCAAAAGCCTTGGATCACAGAAATTTTTTTGGAGTTGATGGCTCAGAGGAGAAGGCACAAAAATGCTCACGATGAAGCAGGAAGAGAACAATACAGACTATTTATAAATCAAATAAACAGGAAATGCAAAGCAGCAAAAGAAAGGTGGCAGCAAGAAAAGTGTGAAGAAGTAGAAAAGGAAATGGTCATAAACAAAGTAGATGTGGCATATAGGAAGATAAAACAGAATTTTGGAGAAATGAAGAAAAGAGGTATAAACATTCAAGTTGCCATGTAGTCTTCACGGGTGTACCGCCGGATAGTGTTGTGGAAACACAATATTTCGACGGCTAGCTCCACCGTCTTCTTCAGGTATTGAGACATCTGCACTGTTCGGCTGACCCACAGATACTATCTGTGGGTCAGCCGACCAGTGCAGATCTGTGGGTCAGCCGAACAGTGCAGATTTCTCAACACCTGAAGAAGACGGCAGGGCTAGCCGTCGAAATATTGTGTTTCCACAACATTATCCGGCGGTACACCCGTGAAGACTACATTGCAGTCATACGCTGGGAAAGTCTTCGTTCTTACATTCAAGCTGCCATTGGGAAAATATCTTCTAAGCTCAGAAAATAGAGCTAACCGATAGAAGGAATACATGGAGAAACTGTCTGATGGAGATGATTTGAAAACAGTGTATTGGAAAAAGAAGTTGATGTTGAAGGTGATCTTGTTTTGAGGACAGATTTGACAGAGCTTTTAATGATTTGAAATCAAATAAGGCAGTTGGAATTGTTGAGATTCCTGCAGAACTTCTGAAATATCTAGGTGAAGAAGGAATCAAAAAGTTCTGAAACATCAGAGAATCCCACTGATTTTAATAAAAGGTCTTCACACTTCTGAAGAAAGCACAAGCTGACAGATGTGAGAATTATCACACTATAAATCTAACATCACATGCTTCAAAATTACTAACCAGAATAATATATAGAAGTGTAGTAGAAGGGATAGTAGGTGAACATCAGTTTGGGTTTAGGAAGTACAAGAGAAGTGTTTTTTTTTTTATCTGCTTAACGTCTCTCTAACAGCGAGGTCTTTAGAGACGGGAAAGGATGGGGAGCAAGGAATAGGTAGGAATTAGGCCATGGCCTTTTTGAAGAAAGCATCCTGGCATTTGCCTGGAGTGATTTGGGAAACTATGGAAAACCCAAATCTGGATGCCCGGATGGGGATTCGAACCGCCATCCTCCCGAATGCGAGGCCAGAACGTTAGCCGTTACACCACCACGCTTGGTACAAGAGAAGTGATTCTGGCTATAAGATTAATACTTGAAGGGCAGATCAAGAAAAACAAACATAATTTTACGGCGTTTGTTGGTTTACAAATAACTTTTGATAATTGAAAAATTGCACTTACCTGTCTCTCTTCAGGTTTGCGCTGCGTTTTTTTGCTGATGTCGCCAACGTTTCGGCACCAACCTGGAGCCTTTGTCAGGGCTTCTGTCTATCTCACCGTCTGGTGCTTTTTTTAACAATTAGAATTGTTCAAGTTTATTAAAAAAGCACCAGACGGTGAGATAAACAGAAGCCCTGACAAAGGCTCCAGTTTCGTGACATCAGTAAAAAAACGCAGCACAAACCCAAAAAGAGACAAGTAAGTGTAATTTTCCCATAATGACGCCTGTGAAAAGTGTGAAATAATGTTAGGTGGGACAAGATGTTGAAATTTTAAGAGTTGGATCTAAAATACTGAGATAGAAGAATACTTCATAAGAATCAAGTAGCTGTAAATAACGTTAGAATAATGTCAGCGAAAAGAGTATTCATGATAAAGAGAAATCTTTTAGTTTCAAATATTGATCTAGGACTCGTAAAGAACTTTTTAAAACTCTATGTGTGAAGTACAGCAGTTTAAGGCAGCAAAACATGGACTTTAGGAATATCAGAAAGAAGGAAAATTGAAGCATTTGAGATGTGGATGCTGAAAATTAAGTGGACAGATATAGTACGAAACGAATGGGTTTTGGAAATGATGGGTGAGGAAAGATGATTATGGAAGAGTCTTATGGAAAGAAGAGCAGCATTATAGGTCATATTTTGAGACATGCAGGATAGTTAGTGGAGGGAACAGTTGATGGTAAGAACTGCAGAGAAAGACAGAGATTAGAATGTATGAAACGGATAATTTAGGACATGGGTTATAAGGGATATGTTGAGAAGAAAATGTTAGCACAAGATATGAAGTGATGGAGGATTGCATCAAACCATTCAAGAGACTAATGACAGCTAAAAAGTATATGAAATATAAGAAATTAAAGCTACATGAAAAATTATCAGTAATGATTTAGTAAGCATGTACCGAGATGCAATCATCCCTTTGATCAGTAATTTGGTACACACTTTGTTGAAGACATACCTTCCAAGAAAAATAGCATATCAAAGCAAAAAGAAATGCATCTTAGACATAATGCCACACAAAAGGTGTCATACGTTATAGTGTTGGCAGTGCAGTTGGTAGCTATTTATAAACACATCTTTGCTGTCAACTGTAGCATGTAAAATCACTGGCAAGTTTTTGTGACACCATATGAATTTATTCCTGTGCTATAGGTAAAAAGATGTATGTCTTGCTTAGTAACTTGTATGCAACCACCCACATTTCAAGCTATTTTACCTCATTAATATGTATTTCATGGTCTTTATATGCATATTTTATAAATTATTATTGGCTAAGGAATGACTGTACCAAATAGACAATTAATTCTTGATACACCCTTATTGGACCACTGCCAAATTATCCATGTTAATTTGCAGAGATCATTCATTATTGTACAGGGCGTTCGCCGGGAAACGCTACCCACTGTTAGCGCTACAAGGAAGAAACTGCTCCCGGCGAGCGAGCGGTCAGCTTCCGGCATTGTTCGACCGTCGGCCACGGACTATTTCATAATAATTACGCTTCATAAACTTGTATGTGCTAAGCATTTAAATGTGACGTCAGTTGCGGATCAACAGTGCCATCGTGGACACCCTGCAGGTACCAGTTGCAAAATCTAATCCTAGGCCCCTGGTTTATTTCTGTAATTTTATGCACCACAATTGTTTTGTACGGCTTTAAGTGAACTAGCTTTGTTACTTTCCAAGCTGACGTCTTAGATACACATGCCTGCTGACCTAACTGACTTAATGATTTTTTGGGTGACTGTTCTAGTCGAAAAGTGATATCGTCAATTTTCTCCTCTGTGAGAATACGGTTGACCGACAGTCTCGTTTTGTTAAAAAATGAACCCGTTTCTCTTACTTTTTTAACCAGACGCAGAATTGTTGATTTAGCTGGCAGTAAAGCGCCAGGATATTCGCGACGAAATTTACTGCGACACTTTTTAAATGATTTCTTCTTCACGTATGTATCGTAGAGAAATATTCTTTGTTGCAAACTGTAACATACCATAATTTTACTCACACTCAAACACAGTACAGATTAGTAAGAGTATGAAGCCCCAAACCAGCCAAACCGCAAAGAAACGTTTATTCACAACACTGATTAATAAGAGACTGAAGTCACAAACTAGCTACAGTGCAGTGATTCACGGCGCCGTGTCGCGGGAGTTGCTGGTTCCACTGTCCCAGCAAGTTGCCGACAGCAACAGACTGGGAGGGTAGCGTTTCCCGGCGAACGCCCTGTATATTGGTATTAACCTGCCCCATAAATAAATATAGAATAAATATAGCTAAGTATAATCTTTGGTTAGGATGAAAGCTGAGGTCACAACAAAAAATGTAATTTCCACAACAGTTAATTAAAAAATACACATTTTTAAATGCTGATTCATAATAAAATGCTAAAAGGGTTTGATATTCAGTTGGTGGGATATATGCAAGATATTTAAGATGAAATGAACAAGGGAGGGACAGTGTAGCACTAGATCTTTCAAAGGCTTTTGACAGAGTGAGCCATAAAATGATAGTAAAGTGATTTGCTGGGTAGAAGAATTTTTAAAAGGTAAAAAACAAAAAGTTAGATTAGGAAATGCATCTTCAAAAGAAGTGAAAGTAAAAATGGGAGTGCCACAAGGTAGTGTATTGGGACCATTGCTATTCATTATTCTAATAAATAATTGTGTTGATTGTTTCTATCAGAAAATAGATTGTTTGCAAATGATATAATGCTATATTAAAGGATCAAAATGGAAGAGGACTGTAAACAGTTTCAGAGTGATCTGGACAGGATATCTAGTTGGGTTGGTAAACATGGAATGTAGATAAATGCAAAGAAGAGTCAGTTTATTAGATACACAAATAAAAAACAAAAGATTGATTATGATAATAAAGTTGAAGACTTGAATTGTAAATAATATCTTGGCATTACATTTCATAACAAGCTTAACTGGGCAGTACACATTGGTCAGGTAGTAGGAAAAGGTTTCAAAGTTCTGCACTTGTTGGAGATAGTGATGAGAGGATGTACGAGAGAAGTAAAGGAATTTTGTTACAAAACTTTGGTCAGACCATTGCTTGAATATGGTAGTGTAGTATGGGACTCACATTTTGAGTATCAAATACAGGAGTTGGAGAGGGTGCATAAAAGGGCTACTAGATTTTTTTCTGGAAATTACCATAGAATGCAATCAGTTACAGACATAATAAAAGAACTGGAATGGGATTCATTGCAAGTCAGGAGGAGGGTGACGAGGGTCATGGGAGTCTACAAGTCCTATATTGATGATGAGGCATGGAAAGATATTGGTGTAAGAATTAAAAGTAATGCATGGAAGGGAAAAGATGACCATTACCACACGCTGGCACTAAATTTCAGGCACAAAAGTGTAGGAAGATTCTCTTTTTTGCGTAAGGGTATCAGGGATTGGAATAAGTTACCAAGAGAAGTGATGAATAATTTACCAAAAATGTTGAAAGAATTTAAAGTTAGAATTTGTTGAGGGCAAATGTAGGTGGGTGCACGGAAAGGGGAAGATGGATGGTAGGGAAATTGCCACTAGAGCGTGTGCTCCATTGCAATTCAATTAAATATTATTATTATTACTAAGTAGAGTTGTAGTTGAAATTTTGAATTTATATTTTTCTATATGTATATAGAATTACCAGGATGAAAAAGAGGAGAAATTGGAAACCCAATGTAGAAATTGTCCATCACCTGATTCGCCACGGAAACATGTCAAATCAACTGCTGTTGTTAAATATACAACAGTTCAAGCTCCAGCCAATTTTGCTAGGTTGCAGTGTAATACAAATCTGAATCTTCCACCATCAAATTGGTTGAGTAGCTCTGCCGAATCATATGGTCTACAGAATGTGCCATTTCACTCAACAGGTTTTTCAAGGTGAGTGAATCACAAATAGCTGCTATTGAGCAACTAGATTCTGTTCAAATAGCTGTAGAGTGGGTGCCTTCAGAACGTGGTTTAAAAATTATTTTATTTATCATAAGTCATTCCCATATGTATACTTCTGAATTAGGATAGGGAAAGAAACAGCTGCTTACTACAGATGATAGCAGGATGGAAAATACAATTTTATTTTTATATTCAGGAGGTGTGCAGTAGATGTCTACCCCAAATAATGACAATGTGGATAAGTTCGAACAGGGAGAGGGGGTAGTGATTTGAAGGAATTACCTGAGCATTGTAAAATATCAAAATGGGTGAACAGAGGAGAATTTAGCCAAATTAAATATGTAAAAATAAAACAAAAATAAAAATATGGATAGTAAGACAGAAAAATATGAAATTAAACTTGAGACCAAGTAGTTGTCTGGTGCCCAGTTTGTTCAGGTGGGCCAGCTCCTGCTTTCTGAGTTCAGACATGCTTTTGCTGTTTGGGAAGACTCTGATAGCATTGACACAGAAGCAAGAATTAAAATTATTGGTTGGTTTCATGGGAGGTGACGTGGGAAACCTCTGTGTGGTTTGAATTCTGATTGAATACTGTCTGTCAGTGGCTGTTCATTCTTACGGCTAGTCGATTGGTAGTCATATCTATGTAAAAAGTGAGGCAATGGTTGCAGGTTAATTTGTCTGTTAGTTGGAAGGTTTCATAGGCGGCATGTCCTATGATGGGGAAGTTTTCCTCAGGGATGGGTCTGGTGGAGGTGGTGGAAAATGGTGTATGTTACACATTTTCCAGTGGGGTCTATTCCATGGGATAGAGCCCTGGGATGGGGAAGACTATGTTCGTGTTAGGTAAAGTAAGCAGGTCTGCTAAACCAAGTTTTGGGCGGGGTCAGGACGCATCTCCATGGAATGGATCTCATTTATAGACAGGCTTGAAGGAAACCATAACATTGCCAGATTATTTGATTGATTGACTCGAGGCATGAGAAGTACAGCTTGACCAGGGCTCGACTAAAGTTGGTTTTTGAGGGTTTAGGGTGGTTGATGCGCTCAATGGGTTGTAATGTGGCATGTGAAAGTCTGCTGAGTACAGAATGTGCTGTGTGTAAAACAGTCTATGTTGTTAAAATTGTGGGAACTGGCATGTGCTGCCTCTGGATGGTCTTCATTGCTGATGTAAACTGTTTGGCTGTGGCCATATATTGTGATGGAAAGTTGGTTAGTGATGAGACTTATTTATGAACTGTGGCAGTGGAGTCAGGTGAGTATTTGTTGACCAAAATGTGCTTGAGATTTGGTAGTCTGCTGAAACATATGGGGGTTGGGGGGCAGAAGGCAGTCTTTTGAGGAGAAGGCTTCACATATTGGGGAAGGAATGTAGGAAGTTATGATTAGTGGCTTTGAGACCAGAAGAGAAGGGGGATGAATATGGGGCTGTGGTTAATTTTTAGAGGTGCAGGATTGGATTATTTTGTGACCTTATCACTAACCCCAATCGTTTGTAAGACACCCATATCCACTGAAGTGCCAGAAGTAATGGGATAGAAGATGCAAACATCCAGTTGGTGGTAGCACCACAGAAGAAACTTATAATTGTGCCATGCAGTTTTGAGGCTTTCTTTTGTACTCTTGTGAGACTTGTGAAAAGTTTCCTGTTATGTTTACGGCCAAACAACATGAAATAAATAGACTTTGAATGCAGAATGGAACTTGGCGCCAGACACGTGGCGAATTCCATTTCAGAAAGTCTTCATGAATTCAACATCTTCGATCCACAGTGTCAAGAGTGTGCTGTGAATGTGTAATTTCTGCATGAACAACACAGTGACTGACCAGCACCTTTCTTGGGCTCATGAACTTATTGGTTGTACCCTAGTTGACTGGTAAAATGTGTGGTCAGGTGGTCATTCATTTGTAAAGATCATAAATCATTCCCTCTTGTGACATAAGGTCAGCCATTGATATTGGTTGGACACTACATGAATGGAAAAATGTTGCGTGATCAGATGAGTTATGATTCCAATTGGTAAGAGCTGAAGGCAGGGTTCAATTCGGGTGCAGACCTTTGAGGCTATTTACCAAGATTGTCTGGAAGGCACAGTGCAAGCTGTTGGTTTCTCTATTCTGGTATGAGCTACAGGACCTCTGGTAAAATTGTACCAACCATTGACTGGAAATGGTTAAGTTCAGATTCTTGGAGAACACTTGTAGCCATAAATGGCCTTCATGTTCCCAAATAGTGAGTGACTTTTCCAGGACGACAATACACCCTCGTCACCTGGCCAAAATTTTTCATAGTTGGTTTGAGGGACATTCCACTAGATCACCAAACATGAATCCAGTCAAACATTTCTGGCATATAACTGAAATATTAGTTCATGCACAACATCCTGATCTAGCAACACTTTCACCTTGTGGATGGCTGTAGAGGAACATGGCTGAGTCAATGCCACATCGGATTGTTACGCTTTGCCATGCAAAAAGTGATCCCACACAATATCAATAGGTTTCACATGACTTTTGGAATTTGATTGTATCTAATCTGTGTAAACATATTATAAAAAAAAATATTCCACAGCATTAGTAGTGTGTTTATTACTTGGGGTGGAATGTAAGTTGACAGTTTTAATTTTTGTACAGTCGGCAGAAGTGTAAGCTGTGTTCACGGAAATGTCGGATAGCCTTTTATGATGGTCTGATATAGTAGTCATGTTCAAATAAGTATTGTTAAGTGAGCTGAGCGAATTATTTGCTGCAGCCAGAAGTGAACCACAACAATAGACTTTAATTAAGATTATTCAGTTAGTTGGTGAGAAGTGTAACAGATAACCTCTCATTATGGTATGATGTGGTCATATGTGAACGTAGATTTTTGCAGCGTATAAATACAACATAGTCTTCACGGGTTTGCATCCAGATATTTTGATGAAACTATGACAATGTTTCGACCATGTCCTCTGTTGTCTTCATCATGTAATCATATCTTGCTATTGAGAATCTGCAAGATCACTTCTCTCGAAGTGCTCCAGATTGTGCTGCATGCTGATTGGGCGGTTCCACAACCACCCTGATGAAGACAACAAAGGACACTGTTAATAGATTGTCATCTGTTAATAGATTGTCATCATTTCCTGAAAATATCTGTCCGCAGACCCGTGAAGACTATGTTGCATGATGTGGTCATGTTTTGAATAAGTATTATTAGCTAGCGAACACCATATCTGCTGCGGTCAGATATGGTCCAAGGGATAGATATCTTTAAATATTATTCATTGGCGAAAATTTGTGAGCCGTTATTTAAAATGTTTTGTTTTCATAAATAAATGGAGTTGTTCATACCATACTTTTTGTCGTGATTGAGTAGTGACAATGTTTACCTCAAACAAGCTCAAAACCTTAGTTAAAAATTTTGTTTTTAGTATGTGACAGCAATTATCAGTGTATTATAAAGTGGGGGGGGGGGGCACATCTTTATCCTCAGTGGTGCTGTATATTCGTTTTGGAGAGAAATTAACAGGAACAGTAGAGCCACACCAACTTCGTGAGGTTCTGTTTTAACCTTAAAGAATTTAACTGTCTAATCACTGCACAGGAGATCCTCACAACTTGATGTCCTCTGCCAGGATTGGTTGGCTTACCATTGACAGGATTAAGAAGGATAGGATAGGTTGCAATGCAAAAAACAATATTGTTTTTCTATAAAATCTGGGGATTACAAGTAGGAAAAGACAGCAGCTTGTAAATGGTTTTGGGAGTATCTGGAGAGTGATTCTCATCAGAACAAATATGTCTGCCAAGGGTTGTATAGAGGGGACAATAAATTCCAAAGTGAAGATATTTAGTAAATTAGTAGACTTGATGGGAACAGAGGTGGTTAGGCCACTTTTCCATAAGAAAATATCAATGTCTAGAAAAGTAAAATTTTTTTTGGGAGTAAATCCCTGTTATTTAGGGAGTTGAGGAAGTCTAGCAAGTGATCCTCACTGTGGTTTGAGATGATAAATCTGTCATCTGTGTATCTTAAATGCATAGTGGCTTGTGTGATATTTTGTTCAGGCCTTTTTGCTCCAGACAGCCTGGGAATATGTTTGCATAGGATGGGTTTATGCAGATCATGCGGTTACCCATGGCAGTACCGCTTGTCTGGAGGTAAACTTGGAAGTTTGAGAAAAAAAGTTTTTTGAAAGAAAGGAGTGAGTTAAGAAATGAGAAAGTGCTGGGGTGACTGTAAGGTAGTCAAATGCTCAGGAACTGTTCCATGGCTCTAAGGCCCTGATGGAGGAAGATGTTGGTTTTAAGAGGAAGTGATATCAGTTGAGACTTGGAAGAAATCTTATCATAGAGTAGTGGGGAATGTGGATATATGTTGAAGATGTGTGGGATTCAAGGAAAGTATATACTTCTTGCCAAATTAAAATAGCAGTACCTGTAGGGTGTGGATGGTAATTGAAGGTATTGAAGAGCTGTGTAAGAATCTCAGCATCATAGTTACTATGGTCCAAGTCTACAGTGGTTGAGCTCTTGTCAGTTGGTAGGACTATGGTTTTATTCTGTAGGTAGTTCTCTCTTGGCATGAGCTTCGGTGAAAGTGAAATTGTATGAATGGGGGATTGAGTGCTGAAATGAGGTTTAGAATGAAGTGATAGGGTGGATGTGAGGAAATTCTCGAACCAAAGGAGGGAATGGTTTTGGGAACCGAGCCTGGTCGATGAGCGGTCATGCTCAGGTTTTGCATTTAGGAGAAAACTAGCCAGTACACGCGACTTTGTACGCATGGACTTAGAATTTCATTGCCAGAATTGAATGTAGAAAGCTGTTAGTAACTTAGGGTTGGTCCCAAACAACACCGAGTCGGTATAATATGACAGGAAAGCCATCACTGTATCTTCTTCCGCCGAACTGTCTCATAAAGAGAATCAGTTTCCAACATATATACAAACAAAAAAAAAAAAAAAAAACAAATGAAGGTGCTGTGATGTGTGTGTGTGTGTGTGTGTGTGTGGTGGGAGAGGGGGTTGGGGAGAAGGGTAGGGTTAAATAAGGTAAGCTCTATTTCAGCTTGCTCTTTTCATCTTCAGCATGAGCATCCGAATCATGGATTTTCTAATAACTTTAGCTTTCGGGCTCTGCTAGAGCTACCACTTAGGCCACGTTTACACCTGCAAGGCATGTTGTAAAAAAAGACAAAATAAATTGGTGACAGAAGCATTAACGCAGACACCAAGTAATGTTATACTGCAGAGCAAATCGATATCTATACCAAAATACATTTTGTCTCTAAACAAATTTACTAACTAATCATACACCAACAGACTGCACGAGAAGCACAGCTTTAGCAACTGATGTAAGATTACAGACCAACACACGAAAAGACGAAACCATAAAGAAAGAAAGACAAAGTGAGCTTGCTGCACGATCTTTTATAGAAACCCCCCCCCCCCCCCAAACCAATGATGTCAGCAACTGTACAACATGTTTATACTCCCGCGTAGCAAAAATGTGTAATTGATTTAGATTAGAAAAGGTGCTCAAACTTTAACAGTGTGTAGTCTTATCTTCAAGAGGCTCAAAGGATGTTTAATGAGAAATTTCGAGTGATTAGTTTAAATTTTTTATTTAGTTTGCGTAGTGATACCAAGTCTTTTAGCAAATGGGTATTTCCCCAGTTCTAGAAAATTTAGGTACTTTTTAAGGTCACCTGCTGAATTACAATTAATCTGAATGAAATTAGTGCCAAAGTATTCTATGTTAATCCCTGAGTTTAATGATGTAAATTATACAGAGATTGGTGCCAGGATAATGAAATTACAGTGTAGACAAGATTTGGTAAACTAACTGTTTAGAAGTCATATGGTTTTTTGTTAATAACTCTTAAAGTATTATTAATATCAAAAAGGTAAAATTATCAGAGTTTTCTTTGGATTTAGTCACGTGTTTTAAAAGTTATTTTATCTCTGAAAGTGGTTGGGTTTAGTTGTAAAAAAAAAAAATCTTAATTGACCCACGTGTGTTCAGTGACGAAATAATCTTAAAATGTCTATAAAATCTGTCCTACTGCATGGAATGTTCTGAAATTTAAATATGTGAAACTAGAGTTTTAGTTCTTTCAGGAAATCTACTTTTTAGATCAAGAAATTACTAGGAATATGTGAAAAAAATTTTTTAAAAAGTGAAGTGCATTTATTGAACTGATTAAAAATGTATTTAAGTTATTTACACGGTCAGAAACTACATAATTTTAGTGAATTTAGCTTTCTTTTGAATTATTATTATTTTAAAATTACTTTACTTCACTTAAAAGTGTTCAGAAATAGTGAAATGGTCACGTAACACAAATCTATTGTTTGCAAATGGTACAATAATGGATTATCCTATTCCAGGTTGGTTTAAAAGTTTATTTATTATTATAAAAAGTTGATTTAGTACTTTTATTAAATGTTGAGTGACTTTATTGCTTTTAAAATGGTTTATTTAATAAGTTAGGTTGTGGTATCAGCTTCTACATTAAATGTTCCTCCCATAACCTGTGTATGTAATGAAAACTATATGTTTACTGTAAATTTACTTCCTCCCTTACTCTTGAAGCTAAGAAACTAGAATTTACCAAAATTCTAAGGCGCTTACAACACACACACACACACACACACACACACACACACACACACACACACACACACACACACACACACACACACATACTGACTGCAAAAGAAACAATGGCAAAGTGATCAATACAGCGTAAAAAAGTGTACACCTACAGCATTGTCAGACCGCGTACGATTTGTCAAGAATTTCATCCCTAGATTTGTAATATCTACAGTTTAATGTGGAATCTGAAAAACCGATCATCCTGTCATGGCTCATAAATCAAAAACAATTTTTAAAAATATTTGGCTTCATTGGGATTTGAACTGGAAACTACGTTCCAAACACTAGTAAGTTAGCACGTTAACCACTGAGCTACCAGACCGGGATACAATCAGGTACTAAAGAGTTTTAGCGTCAGTCTATGTTCGTTTTGGTAATTTTTTGAAATTGCATGACAATATGTACTATTTATACAGAAAAAGTATCCTATGTCCATTCTAATGACAAATCACATCCCCTTGTGAAGTTTCATCAAGATCAGATTAGCCGTTTAGCCCAAAAAACGTAACAAACAGACAGAGTTACTTAAGCATTTATAATATTAGTATAGATTTCCCTAATGACATATCTTTTCTTTAGTTCTCTCATGCATGTAATGACACCAACATTGACATGCCATAAAATTATAAAAGGGGGTTGGCATTAAATTAGTTTGAGGCGGGGGGGGGGGGGGGGAAGATTGATTCAGTTGGAGGTAGGTCTGAAATGCAGTAGGCTGCACTCAGTTATGTCACACCAATTATTTGTGATAGCAAATTTATACCACCGTTGGAGAGTACAACAGAATGATACTGAGTCCCTGACCAAAACAGCATGGTCAAACTTTGAGATTGGCGAAAATGAGAGACTCTTAGAAAGAACGGATAGTTGCAATTGTGATAGAAGAGTGGAGAAAAATTAAACCATAGACTGCTTTGTTTTATAAGTTGGTAGTTTGGGTCTTCTTGGTAAAAGAGTTAGGAGGTAAGAGACTGAAAATGTGGACAAGACGTTATATGTTGGCAATTAGGGGAAGATTTGGTGTTTAGTGTGTAGGGGTGGAGTGTTGGCAGTTGAGGGGGGAACCTATAGCCTGACAGCTTTTTGCCTTTTCAGAAAATTTGTGCAGATGTTTTTGTGTTTATTGCACTTGGACCTGTCTGAATTCTGTTAGAATCTGCTGTACTTGATTGATTATATTAGAGGAGGATAGGCAGAGTATTTTTGTGTATTGAGATCTGTGCTGAATACTGATCAGCTTTGTACAAATACTATGGTATTTGAAGGGTTGTGTAGAACAAAATGAATGGGCTGAACCTGGTGGATGAGCAAAAATTCTCAAGCATGGCATTCAGGAGCACTTGGGTTTGAATCCCTGTCTGGACATCCAGATTTTTGTTTGCCTTGGTTTCCCGAAATAACTAACCATTGCTATGATGGTTCCTTCAAAAGACCATGGCTGAATTCCCCTCCATTCCCTGCAATAACGCATGGTCAGAATAATTGGAAAATATTCTTTATCAAAGGATTGCAGTTACTGATGCTAATGGTGAAAAAATATAATATATTAAAAGACAAAGGATAAAAGAATTAATAATAATCATTTTAAAAATGAATAGCAGAAATATCATTCAGAATTAATTTATATGGGAAAAGTGTGAGAATAGAATCCTGTAGTAAAAGTGTCTGGAACAGTAGTTTTTTTTAGATTAAGTCCATCTGAAATCCCTCATGATTAATAGGTGGTATTTTTATGATTTTGCCACATGGGAAAAACAACCTTGTTAACTTCCTGAATTTCACATGTTGCTGCATTCAAATCCAGTCCTGGATGAGGATTTGTCCATCTCCAGTGGTCTTCCCCCCATCTTCTCAGTTCTTGACAAACATACCAACATGCAACAGTTACTGATCTTATCACGCTCAAAGTTCCCTCTCTTACAACTTTGGTATTCGTGGCAGTTGAACTTTGATCAACAGTCCCCCATAAAATATTTTAACAACACGCAAGCACTGATATCCCACAGTTAACCACCAAATTAAGTTCATAAACAACTATGTCATGTCACATCACAACCTGCACAGCCCTTCAAACACTTTAAAACCCCTATCCAATGGAAAACTGCCCAATTTGTGACAGTTGTGTTCAGCAGAGGGAAAGCATAAGTGTAAAGTTGAAGGGGTTGGGTTGGGAAAATCTGAAACTCCGTAGGCATTGCATTCATCAGAAGCTAATTGGAAAGAACCAAAAAAATAAGCCAGAGCTAATTCTATTCTATAGTCATTTTTTTCACAGGTGCAAATAGGGAATAGAATAGGAAGGATTTATTGAGCAAGAAAACTTAGAAGCTGACAGGACAAGGCCACGAGAAACTGTTACGTCTATTCTGATCTGGATTTTTCATGGTTTTCCTAAATCACTACTGCCGAATACCAAGATGGTTATATATAATAGCCTATGAGTGCCTCATGTAATAAAATCTTGCATATCCATTCGTATGCATGTGTGTGTAGAAATTAGGTTAGGTGTTACACACTACCCACTTTGTAATAAGTTGCGGAGCTATAGTAATAGTATAGTTCAGTCCTGGTCTCACAGCATCTACCTGGCCTTCATCCATCATTCCAATACTTACAGCAAGACTGCGACTTCCCTTAAGCCTGCCCTGAAATGAGATTTCTTCTTCCCCAAATCCTCCTTCTCCCTTCCAGAACATGTTTTAGTAGCCAAGTTCTGTTTTCCAATTACTCCCAACTCTGGTCACATATCAAATCTATTTCACAAACACTGTTATCCTAGACAGTCCCATGGCTCCCACCCATGCAACAGAACACACTTTAAGATTTGTTACATACACCATGTTTTCACTACCTGCATCAATCCTGTCACTGGGGAAAGCTTTCCCATCAAAAATATGTCACTTGTGAAATCTCTCGTGCAATGTAGCAACTAATCTGCAATTGCTGTCTGGCATTATACATGGGTCTGACCTCCAAAATTGAGCATTGCAATTGTATTTCCTATGGTAAATTTGAAAATTGTATTATTTTTTTTTGCCCCCAGTTTCTGCATGGCTCATATGTTTCCAGACTGTGTTGGAGAAGTTGATGTTGTATCTGATGCAGAAAATATAAAAAACTTACTGAAGATTCCATACAGTAAAGGACCTGTGAGTATATTGCTGACATATTTTCTCAACATAATATTTAGTTATATAAATTTATATTTGCGACTAAAATGTTATTTTCTTCCCTTTTCTGATTTATTTTCTTTTGATTGATGGACATGTTACTACCTTGTCAAACATGTAACACTAAGCTTGTGAATTTCTGTTTATCCAATTTATTATTAATTTACATTAGTATTAAAATATGGTCTGTGTAACAGTGACCATAATAATTTTAATTTAATTCAGTTGTGATTGAGCGCATGCCAACACACCTACTTTTTCCTTTTTTCCCCCTTTTCTTTAAATGATCTTAAATTCTTTGTCACCATTGTCATGACTTTTTCCTTTTAAGAATTTAACTTTGAATTCTTTCAGTGTTTTTGGTAAATTGTTCAACATTTCCTTTGGTGATTTATTACTGTCTCTGATTTGCTTACTGACAAAACAAAAATTTCTCACACCCTTACATCTGATATCAAGTACTAGCTAATTGTTATGGCTGTCTTTTCCCATCAACCCCAATCCTTATACCAATATCCAACCAAGTATCGTTACCAGTCCCTATACCCAAGTTCTGTTTTCCAATTACTCCCAACTCTGGTAACATATCAAATCTATTTCTCCCCCCCCCCCATTTGAGTAGTATCTGACAACAGGTTGTAACAACCTGTTGCCAGAACTCGATCATCTTTTCACATTGAAACTGAAATCCTTTAAAGAAACCAAACTGATGTTGTAGAGTGCAGAGTTTTTGTAGTGCAGGTTTTTCCATTTGGAGCATGTAGTCCTTTTTCTCTGAGTCAGTATGCCAATTGCTGTCAAAAGAGAAGGTTATGTTTGGCTGTTGTTAATTTTTTTTGTTACTGCAGTTTTGTGTGCTTGTCATTTTTGCGATGGCCGATTCTTGTGAACAGCACGTGGCCTCAGAAAAACTGGCACATAAACTCTTGAAATGTTGAAATTGGTGTATAAGAATGATGGTATGAGGAAAACCTGAATGTTTGAATGGTTTTCCCATTTCAAAAGATGTCAACTGATGATTAACCTCATTTTGGATATCATTCCAACGAAAATGTTACAAAAATTTGTGAAAGTGCCCTAAAAGATCAACAGCAATAAATTAAAGAAGTGATGTAGCTGTCTGGAGTGACTTGGAGCTCAGTTCAGTGCATTTTAAGTGAGGATTTAGATATGAGAAGGGTTGCTGCCAAATTCATACTTCAATTGCTGACTCCATAGCAAAAACAAAAACTCTTGGAAGCGTGCTATGCTTTGAAGGAAGAACTCTTTCTTAAAGATCATCACAAGCGACAAATCCTGGTGCTATGGTTATGACCCTGAAATGAAGAAACAGTGAAGCCAATGGCAGACTCCGAGCTCATCCCACACCAAAAAAGCAAGACAAGTAAAGTGAAACATCAAGACAATGCTGATTTGTTTTTTAAATATATATATGTGCGGAGTTGTTTATTCTGAATTTGTTCCACAGGGTCAGGCAGCTAACCAAACATTTTAGTTGGATGTTTTGATAATGCACAACTATGTGCAACAGAAAAGGCCTGATTTGTGACAGTTGGGTGACTGGTTTTTCCATCACAACAATGCCCCTGCTCAACAGCCCTGTCTGTGCATCAGTTTTGTTAAAAACTTCTGCGATCCCTGTGCTCAGTCCCCTCCCCTCCCCATTCAGTAGAAATTTCCCCCTACAACTCCTTTTTATTTGACCGAATAAAGAGTTGCATGAAAGGAAAATTTTTTTCCAACATAGATAAGGTGAAAAAATTGACAGAGTGTCTGTCAGGCATCTCTGAAGAAGAATGTAAAAAATGGTTTTAACAATGGAATAAAAGATTGGACAAGAATATCTGTTCCAGTAGAGAGTACTTTAAAGGGGATTGATAATATTTTCTCAAAAAATTATATACATTAATTTAAAAAAATAGTTTGGTTTCACCCTCATCACTTGCTTGTATATTTAATTTACATTTATAGATTTTATATCATTTTTTTAGTTTTGATTTTAATTTGTTTTTTGCATTTTAAAAATAGTTTTTCACCTCTTGTACATGTCTAATTTTTTATTTTATTTTCATTAATTTCTTTCCCACAATTAACATTTGCACTAATATTGTTATGACTACATCACCACCTCCAATCTGATTGTAATGTCAAAAACCATCATTAGTTTGGCTGTGACATGCTTCTATTTTTATGAATAAGGGTGTAGCATCAAATATTGTGCTTTTTGTGTTTGTTATGTGGTTTTTGTCACTACTGCCATCCTCCATTCAAGTTTGGTGTGTCATGAGTGTAATTTATTTTCCTTTTCTTATTAAAATTACATTAATGTTATTTACCAAAGGATACTCTCTGTGAAGAATATGTATCACCTACACAGTTCAGATTCAGAAATGCAGTTGGAACACGAGAAGCTCTGTTCAACATCCAAGTACTATTTCAGCGCTGTGGAGATATGAATTGTGATGTCTATGCTTGTTTTATAGATTATCAGAAGGCCTTTGACAGAGTAAAACATCAGAAAATCATAGAAATTTTAAAAAGTACTGGCTTGGATGACAAAGACTTGAGAATTATTGTTAACCTGTATTGGAACCAGTCTGCTCATGTGAGACTGAAGGGAGAAGATATGGATGAAGTAAAAATTCTTCATGATGTAAGACAAGGTTGTATGCTGTCCCCTATATTATTTAACATCTATTGAGAGTATACCTTTAGGGAGGCGTCAAGCAATGTGGAGATGGGAGTGCTGTTGTATGGAAACTGGATGAACAACATTCACTACACAGATGACAGTCATTTTTGCAATCAGGAAAGTTTACAATATCTTATAGAAAGAGTGTCACAAAGCAGCCGCGAATACAGACTTGACATAAGTCAAATTAATGGGCATTGGCAAAAACAACAACTCGCAATGCCTATTATGATTAACCACAAGACCATTGAATGCGTATGGAGGTATACGTATCATATCTTGGCATCACAGTAAATAGCCAATGGGATCCATCTGATGAAGTATAGTCATGTATTAGTAAAGCCAGGGTTACTTGCAATAAAATGAATAACATTTTTAAAAGTTGTAATTTATTGATTACCACGAAGATGAGACTCCTGCGCTGCTATGTGTTCTCTGTCCTGTATGGCGTTTAAATGTGGACATTAACAGAAACTATCAGTAAAAGGTTAGAAGCTTTTGAAATGTGGCTGTGTCGAAGAATGTTGAAAATACCATGGACAGACCTCACCTCAAATGCTGAAGTGCTCCGCAAAATAAAAAAAAAGATATGGAAATATTGACCACCATAAAAACACAGAAGCTGCAGTTCCGTAGCCACATCACAAGTAACAATTACCGTTATGAACTCCTGCAGTCTGTTCTCCAGGAAAAAATATCAGGAAAGAGAAGTGCTGGTAGAAGAAGAACTTCTTGGTTAAAAAATCTGAGAACATGGACCTCCAAGACAACTACGGAGCTAATCCGAGTATCAACCAGCAGAGACAAGACAGCCAAGATGGTTGCCAACATCCAGAATGGATAGGGACGAGAAGTAGAAGAATGTAGCATCATTTTTGAGCAGCACGGGAAGTGGTATTTATATTTTATGTTCTAATATTTACAGCTACTATGTTTAGTATTCAGGATTCTTTGTCCTGTTGTTCCTTTTTAGCACTTACAAAAATGTAAACTTTACTGCTACAATGCTCTGTTAGTCATTGTTAACATCACATCCTGAGGGATTTATTTATACTCTTCACTTTTTTTGTTTTGAACAGCTTCTGATGATTACTCCATTCCTTCTAATCACTTCTTTACAATGTGTGAGCATAATGAGGAATCTGTGCCTAATTAATATTAACAGTTTTATTTCTACCAGTTTTGTTTCCTTTGTGAAAATAACAATGACATATTTTTATCGTACGTAACAGTTAAAATAAAGTACAAATGCAATATCTTTTTTCTTTAAAAAATGTTAATTGGTGCAATTATAAAACTAATTTAACTTGGTGATTCCACCAGAATATGTTTTATTAATCCACTGTTCATTAAACCATTAGGTCAGCATGATGGTGCATCGTATTGAAAATACGTTGTTGATTGATGAATTTGATATACATAAGCATCTGCTGCGCACAGCTGAATCTGAATGGAAATGGCTCAAGAAATTTTTCTTTGAGCATGTTCTTCAATCACTAGGAGATAAGGTTAGTTGAAAATTTTGCTAATTGTATCTATTTAGCTGAAACTTGACCATCTGTTTTTTAATTTAAAAAAGTTTAAATTTGATTAATAATTTTAAAAATTATTTGAAAGCTGTAAAATATTTTATGACATTTTAGGAAAAAGCCGTAATGCACAAGGACAAGAGCCGTTATGCGCTTCAGCAGAAGAGTTTGGTTTCCAAATTTCTGTACCATAGCCTAGCTGTTGCAGACCACAGACACCAAACCAAAAGGACCTTCAGACAACTGATTCTATGCCTATAGCTGAAGTAAGTTTGTTGAACTGCCACTTATTTACTAGTAGAGAATTTGGCATTATCCAGTCTAATCAGGGTTGGTTTTACCCCAAAGTAATTTTTGTTGCCTAAAGGGAAATTTGTACCAAGTTCCATCAAATTTGCACCAGCCATTTCTGGAAGTAAAGCAAACCTAGCTTCACTCAAACCCTATCCACAATGGTGGTTGGAGTTTATTTACCCCTATTCTGTTTTTATTTGCCTGATGAAAACACGAATACCAAGTTTCAGGAAATTGGCACTAGCCATTTTCAGAATTAAACTAAACACCGATTTACTCAAATGTTACCTAGAAAGTGGTTTATTGGTTTACCCCTATGTCATTTTAGTTGTCTAGTGAGAAACATGTGTACCAACCTTCATAAAATTAGCAAAATAATAATAATTCACACCAGCCATTTCCAGAATTCACGAAAAATGATGATTCACCCTACACAGAATAGGGTGAGGTAAATGTTGTGATACAGAATATCAGTTGTCATTCTGGTCCAGGCTGCATTTCAAACTAACCAAAATATCTGCTAATGTTACTACTCGAAAATCCAAACATGAACCGTACATGCATTAATACATTACACATACTAAAATATGTATCTGGACTGTGTATTTTTGCCCCAAGACCATGCAGAAAATACAGATGTTGAAAGGTTTTTCCCAATTTGAAAGCTTGAGGTCAATGTTAAAATCTAATATATGTTTTAAGAGACTACATCACCTGATGCTAGTATTGTGAACTTCCACATTTTTGCTGAGCATGGCTGGATGAATGATAACTCTCTTGCCTCACATTTAGGATGATACAAGTTTGAATATCCTTCCAGTCATCCAGATTTCAGTTTTATGTGGTTACCCAAAATCACTCCAGGTGAATGCTGAGGTGATTCCTTCATAAGACCAATGGCAAAATTCTTCCCCTTTTCTTACCCAGGTCTTCTCAGTCTCTAATGATCTCGACATCAATAGGCACAAAGCCATTAAAAAAATCCTTAATTTTTTTACAAATAATCTAGGATAACCTGAAAACTGCTGAATCTACTTTGATGGGATTTTTGCAGTATCAAATATTAGATTCTGAATCCAAATCTGAGGTATGTCTCATTATACTGCTTCATCTAGCTCTGGAGCTCAAAACTAAAATCTGTTCTGCACCTTTACAGTTGAGTATCCAGAATTATTTTCTAAAATTATATTAGTGCTAACGCCAAACACTTGGCAAACATTTCACTTTTATGTAGATACCAACATAGGTTAATGAGAATAGTCAGAGATTGTAGCCGTGTTTCATGAGATAACTTCTCCAGAAAAAAAATATTTGGGATTTTTTCATAATTATTAATGTATGTAGTTTCATCTTCACATTCTGTAAGGAGCAAAACCGGTATACTGGGGTGAAGTATCGGTTTAGTTACCTTAACTAACTTCTGACTTGCTTAAAGTTCTGCTAAATTTTCATTAATAAATTTGAATGACCATTTATCAGCCTGGATAATTCAACTGTAAAGCCTAGCGGTCGCCACATAGCTTATTTAAACCAAAAGCTAGGGAATGGTTGATGTTCACTACGAAAAGATGCACAGTAATGGAAAAATCGAACTAAACGTCTCCAAAAATCACAAGTCAAGAAGAGGAAGAACTACCAGACTAAACCCCATTCGAAAAGTTATAAGTTCATAGTCACAGATTGCACCACTGACCGGCGGGCAAATTCAACATGGCTACGAGTCACATATATTGTAGCTAGCTCGAGGTCTACCGGAAGCCATCTTCGTTGACCGATACCAACGCCTCCCAACAGATTTCTTAAAAGACACTAGCGCATGATTTACTCCGCGACATGAAACAAAAGGCTCCAAGATACAAGACAAGACTCCGAAATAAGATACATCCCAGCCGGTCACAGCGCCTCAATATATACCCTCAACCGTACACCCTCTGTGTCACTTCGCTTTCTAGACATAGTCTGGTAAAATTTTATTGTAGCCAGTGTTCAGAATTTAACAGGGTGTAGCCTGGACCTTGTAGGTTTGTTGAGTTTATGACGACCATAATTCTAAATTAACTTGTTTTATTGTAAATAATTAAAGTGTGCGGGCGTAATGGTAATTGATTTCCTAAAAACGGTTGGTAAATCCCTGGGCTGTTGCATAATTTGTGCAATTTTAGAAATTCCTGCTGGATTACAAATTATCGTGTTTAAACTTATGTCGATGTGTTCAGTGCTTGCTCCTGATTTCAAAAATGTAACTTTTATTATTATCGGTGGGATATCAGAGAAGTTATCTATCTTACAAAAATCGAGTTTGAAACTGCTTAGAAGACATGTTGGAAAAAATTGGTTTCTGGTTAGTAATTATTAAAGTGCTGCTTCTATCAAAAAGGTGTTATTTTCTGAATTTTCTTTTAATTTTATTACGTGTTTTAAAAGTTGTTTTGTTTACGGAAGTGGTCTTGTTTAATCACAGTTTAATTTCGAAAATTACCACGTTTTTGTTTATGATGTAATAACTTGAAAATGGATTTAATATTCTTTATACTGCATGGAATGTTTTAAAATTTGAATATGTTATATCCAGTTCTTTATTCTTACAGAAAATTTACTTTTTGACTCGTGGAAATTATCGCAAATGTATTGTTATTTATTGTTGAAACTACCAGTGTGTCTAACGAAGTGTTTAAAATTACGTTTACTTAATTTCTACTGCCTGAAACTACTGATTTTTAGTGAATTTAAGTTCCTTTCGGATTACTATTATTATAAAAATTACCTTACCGCATCGAAAAGTGTTGAGAATTAGTGAAATTATCATGTAATCAAAATCGACTGTTTACAAATTGGATAACTGTGGATTACACTGGCTCAGGTTAGTTTAAAGATTGTTTACTATTATAAATTGTTTATTTAGAGCTTGTATTATATGTTGAGTAGCTTTGTTGTTTTTACATCGGCGTATTTTCAGAGTTAGCTTGCAGTATCGGCTTCTGCATGAAACGTGTCTCTCATGTTCTGTAGTTGCTAAATGAAAATTTTTATGTTTACTGGAAAGCTTACCCCCTCCCTTATGCTCTATAGCCAAGAAAACTAGAATTTACCTAAATTATAAGGTGCTTACAATTCAGTATGACTATTTGTTGCAGTTAGAAATTGAATAGCAGAAATTTAAATAAAGTTCTGGTGTACATTGTGTAATATTTTTATGAAGTGCATTAGTTTATCGTAGTTGTGGAATATGCAACATCTAGTTAGGATTATGTCTTTGGTGTTTATGAGGATAAGTTCAGCATTTTATTTACGGACCTGGCACTGTCTAACATAGAAACATAAGATATACCAGATATTTTAAGTGTTTCTGAAACCAATTTATCCAGATAGGCTTTTGTAGAAGCAGATTAGTTTTTATGAAATTGAATAAAGGTTTTAAATATGAAATAGTTCTCAGATACCTGTTACAAAGAACTATGCTTTCAAGTTTTTGAAATTTATAGAGTTGGGTGGTTCAAAATTAAAGGGCTCAAGTTTAGGAGAAACTTTATTGTACTTAAGCATTCACTTATCACTTCAGTAGACAAACCTGAGAGACTGGAATTAAAAATTTCGGATAATATATTAGATTCTTTAACACCCAGAATTTGCTCCAATCTTAATAATCTTGCATTATGTTGTAGTATACTAAGTATATAATGGAACAAATTTTTGGGGTTGAAATAGCTACCATATATATATATATATATATATATATATATATATAGTTACCAGGAAATAATAGGAGCTAATTAGTGTACGGATTTGACATATATATATATTTAACACGAGTGTTCAATCTCTGCCAAGTAAGCAAGGAGTGGCAAAATGTTTTGGTACAGGTAACAGTCAAGCAGAAAAGGCACCAAACTACAAGGTTGAACAATACTAATCAGCGCTATACAGAAAATTAGGTAGGGAGGGAAGAGACTGAGGTAGAAAAGAATATCTGTTGTGCTAGTTGAAGTGTAAATTCATAAGCTAGGAAGGAACATGTGACAGTGAGTGGTGATTATGATTGGCTGAAGGGCCAAAGAGTGATTTTGTCGTGTTTGAATAAGTCGGTATTTTTGAAGTGGTCTGTTAGTGCGAAAGTGCCTTACAGCCAGTAGTTCAATCGGAGTAGCAGTCATGTGTTTAGCTTGCTGGGTCATATCCATTCATAATGTGTACACAGTGTGTTGAATTGGGGCGGAGTGTACTCACAAACTGATTGACTGTGGATAAGCATGTTTATGGCAACGAATGTGCGGTTATAAGATACTATTCCCAATTACAAACCTGTGATCTTGTTTGGAGCCAAGTCATTTGTTGTTTGAGAACTATAATTATGCGATTGGTACCGACCTGAAAACTTTTGAATATTAAATAAACTGTTTGAACTATATGATGAGTTGGTGTTAGTTATTTCTATATTCTGAAGTTCCTTTAAAGACAGAGCATTTGAGTGGAATTACTGTGAAATTTTCCCACAAAGGATGGTGGCCATGATCCTTATTTTCTGATCCTGTGTACTATCATAATTGTTTAGTGGCTCATTATCGCAAGGAAGTAATTCATAGTCAGAATCTGTATTCATCCATTGAAGGAAGAAATACAATTACTTTTATAAAGTACTACGCATTCTCCGGCTGCTTTCAGATAACAAAATGGTGGTTGAAAGACAACAACAGAGATGTAGTGCAATTTTGAATAGTAGCTCAGAAGTAATTTGAGGACAAGCATTATAATGCTGCAAACACATAAAAAAGACAAGAAAACAAATAACATAGACATTTTGGGTCTTGGCCCTTTGACAACACCAGAACATTATGTAGGGTGAATGTTGTTAGGAGACTGTCTCACAGAACGACTATTAGGAATGTGGTGGGGGTAAATTCAATCAGAGGACAGGGAGAGGGGATAGTGAATTGGAGCTAGTACCCGAGCAATGCAAAATGTTGCGAAAAGAGTAGAATGATACAGTAAAATCTTTACAACATAAATCTGACTAAGAATAAATAAATAAAATAGAAAATAAAAAATAATTAATCAAAGAATCTATGCAGTTAAACACCACCTCTGGTATTTAGTTGGTCAATTTAGACAATGGGTATGGAGGCAAAGAGAGGATAGAGGGAAGGAAACGTACTGACTGGGTATTATCTTAAATAGGCTATTTGACTGTATTTAAAATATATTATAAAGTGTTGTTATTTTTATACATTGATGCTTAAGGAACCTATTTCATGTAAGTTTAATGAGATACAATAGTTATTAGTAATGTAAACATAAAATAAAATTCAGCGTAATTAGAACTGCGCTCACATGATCGAAAATGCTCAGTGATTGGTAGTCGCTTCTGTGACGACAACTGCCCCAAAATATGGCTGTGTTGTGTCATTATCGTCTAAGCTTTTATGCTGATTGATAATACGCGTGATACGTTAGTGTTTAGTTTTTAATACGAAATGGAGAAGAATTTTGTGAAAGGTAACGGCAGAAATTTACCCAGAATTGATGCATTAATGATTGGACATTTTTTCAAAAAGAATCCAGACTTAATCTTGAACCCTGTTTCACTTACTGATACCAAACATCTTTCGATGTCACCCTCCTTACAATGTGGAGCATGCTGAGCTTTTTTTTTTTTTTTTTTTTTTAAATACTATTACAATTTTGGTAGAACACATGATCAGGTACATTTTCCCTCAAATTTAAACATGTAAAGTTTGTCGATTGCATTCTGTTTCAGTGGAAAGTTACCCTTTTCCACTCATCAGATTTTCGTAAGTAAAAAAAAGCTAGAAAAATATGTTTGATTTTACTTTATTGTTTTTATTTATGGACATTCGCTCAGGTTTGTTTTCCTCAAATTGATCATCTTTGGGTTTCATAGATATTTTTTTTCATTGGATTGTATCCATTATCCATTCATTAACTTTATTAGGTAAAAAAATTTGGGGAAATATAGATCCCACAAAACAATTCTTGTAAAAATAGGCCAAGTCTCGTGCTAGCGTAGTGACAGAAAGTTATGAGATCTTCTTCTGAGCCAAGTCTACAATTTACATGGTTCAGTTAACCTATATAAATACCGTAAATGTGTTGCTTTTTAAAACTTACAAATATATAAAAGCAAAGATTTCCCTCACAGTTTTTCGAATTTGACAAGTATATAATATATACTTGTAAAATAATATTATTATGCCTTCCATTTCAGTAAAAATTATGACGTGTATAATGGTCAAGCCACCAATTTTTTTTTTTTTCTAAATTATCGAGCTATAACATCGAGAGAAACCATTCTGTTTCACAAAGTGAAGTGAAAACACAGAACTTGGCTCATAAAAAGATCTTATAACTTTTTGTTACTACACGAGCACGAGACTTGTCTTATTTTTACAAGAACTGTTTTTATGGGGTCTAATTTCTTTTTATAAGCTTATCGCTTATTCTGAATCGTCGCTCAAATGTAATGATTCCATTTGAAAATCGGTGAATAAGAACGTTTCAGTATTAAAGACAGCAATATACGTTACCAACAATGCCCCACTATCTGTAAACAATGGGTGTGCTCCGTAGCCGAGCAATGCAAATTGCCGCTGGTTTAACTACAAACATAAATAAAAAAACTAGTAACTTCCAAACTAATCATAGGAACAAAGTAAACTTTAAGATAATTGCTAAATTTGCTGATCTCTAAGCATTAAACAACTCTCAGGCATATAGCTTCATCCGGAGCATAGCAATTATGTCTCAAATATGTGCCAGAATTTTTCATGTTTGGGATTGTAATTAAATAAAAGACATTAGATATTAGACATTTCTTATGATTTAGGGATGAAACCATATATGTGTACCAAATTACTTGTTTCTAGGATTACTGGAAGTACAGTGGAGTTTTGATAACGGGGTGTCGTGGTAGAAATAACTTCCAAAGTAATGAAAGGAACACATTAGTTAAACTAAAGAAGCTTATTCTACAATGAAAATCTGAGGTGTATAAAGTTATTAGAGTATAAAGCAATTTCACATTAGGGGTAGGTAAGGGGTATGTATATAGAAACTTACGAATTCCAGACTATTCTTATAATATGTGGGTAAAATGTGATCTGTGTGCCAAATTTTAGCTTTCTACGGGTACGGGAAGTACCTTGCATGGAGGAAGGAAGGTTTTTGTACATATACCCCGTGTCTGTAGTTTTAACAGCACCGTTAGAATGTAAAATATGATAGAATGTGGACCATTTACTCACATTAAAATGATCCTCACAGAAGAAGATGTTTGTTTTATTCGAAATATCATCTGGATTCCTGCGGGCGAGCTGCAGCCACTTTTTTCGTAGTTGAGCGGGTTTTGGAACACTGACAAACAGTTTTTCGGGGGGTTTTAATCGTAGTGTTTGTACACTGCGGCACTGCACAGTATTTATAATCCATACTTCCACAAATTTACACACAACTTCAGCCAACAAACGACACGTCACTCATAGATAGAGAAATCCCTTATGGACATGGCCAACGATATAGGCCGTGCTGCCGTGCTTTGGGGCAGTTGACGTCACGGGCGTCGTTGAGATGCAACAGGTTGCGAAGGAGCGTTTTGGCGGGCTTTTAAACGCTTTCAATTTTAACAATGAATTTTGCGTAAAGTAATCACTTTATTCAAGAAAGTAAAAAGTGTCCTGTGAATAACGTGAACCAATAAACAATTTAAAACAGTTTTCTAAAAACAGTCAAATAGCCTATTGAGGAGATTGCCTTGTGCCCAGTTTGTATTAGGTAGGCGGCAAACTCCCACCTTCTGGGTTCAGAGGAGCTGCTGCTGTTTGGGCACGGACGCTGTAACAAGAATTAAAATTATTGATGTCATGGACATCTACTGGATGTTTTGGATTCTGTGTGAATACTGTCTGTCGGTGACCATTCGTTCTTATGGCTAGTGGTTTGGTAGTCAAACCTGCATAGGAAACTAGGCAGTGTTCGCAAGTTTGCTGGTATATTACAAAGAGGTTTCACAGGTAACGTGTCCTATGATGGGAAAGCTCTCACCAGTGACAAGGTTGGTGAAAGCGGTGGAGGCATGGTGTATGTTGTACATCTTACAGGGGGGTCTGTTGCATTGTTTTGAGGCTGTTTGATGAGACGAGGAATACTGTGTTTGTGCACTAGGAATTGGCTGGAATTGGGAGGTTTGCTGAAACAAGTTCTGGGAGGACCAGGTAGGATTTTTGGAAGAAGGGATTTTATTTCTGGGCAGGTTAGCAGGAAATGATATCCCTGCGGAAGTATTCTAGTTATGGATTCAAGGCCAGGGCAGTATTGTGTGACCAGGACTGGACTATGGTCGGTTTTTGGGGGTTTGCAGCAGTCAGTAGGCTGTAATGTGGTTCATGAAAATTGCTTGTGAACCAAAGCTGGGGAAAGGGGGGGGGGGTAGTTGCGGGATATCAATACTTGCGAGATGTTGTTTGAATACTCCATTACGGATTTCTGGTTGGAGCATATACGACTACCGAGCATGGTGGGTGAACAGTTAATATGCTGGCCTTGCATTCGGGAGGATGTGGGTTTGATTCCCCGTCTGGGCATCCAGATTTGGGTTTTCCATGGTTTCCCCAAATCACTGCAGGCGAATGCTGGGATGCTTCCTTCAAGAAGGCCATGGCTGAATTCCTTCCCATTCCTTGCCCAACTCCCATCCTCTAATGACCTTAGCCGTTGATGAGGCGTAAAGCCATAAGTAAAAAAAGCTATAAGTAAAAAAAGAAACACATACAACTACCCTGATCACCAAGACTGTACGGAAGGGATCGTTTGGTGTGATATAGATGGCAACTGTCAAAATGGAGATACTGCTGTAAGTTGGTGGTTTGGTGTGGACCAAGGAGTTGAGGTGGCCATTGGAGAATGTGCCCTGGTGGGGAAGTAGGTCCATGTGACATTCATTGAATTAATAAAACTATTAAGATTTTTCAGAAAATTTAGAAGGGTGATTTCCCCATGTGTCCAGATCATAAAAGTGTCATCTATAAACCTAAGCCACATGAGGGGTTTGAAAGAGACATTCTCAAAAAATGTTTGTTCCAGGTGGCTCATGAAGAGGTTGGCACAAGAGGAGGCTATGCAAGTGCGCTGGGCAGTGCCATGGGTTTGGTAGTAGATTTGCCTTCAGAGGAGAAGTAAGGTGGTGAGGAAAGATGTGCTAGTACGGCTGTTCATAGGGCGCTGATCCAGAAAATGTTCCATGGCACTGAGGCCATGGTAATATGGAATATGTTTTTACAGTGATTTGACATCAATGGTTTCAGGATGGAATTGAAAGGAAGTGGAGTAGGCATAGTAGAAAGACAAAAAAGGAAGTGTTGGGTGTCCTTGATATGGGAGGGGAAGTTGACGGACCATAGGTTGAAGGTATTGGTCCATCAGTGGTAGAGATTCATTCAGTCAGAGTTCTATAAGTTGCAATAGTGGGGCGACCTGGTTTGCTGGGCTTATGGATTTTGGAAAGAATTTAAATGGTAGGCATATATGTCTTTTGAGGAGAAAGAAGAGAAATTGGGGTTAGACCTTGGAGAGGCGCATTAAACTATACATAGTTCTGTATTTTTTTGTTGACATCAGGTGTGGAATCTTCAGCCAGGTGACAATAGGTGTCGGCATCTGATAACTGATGACAGACTTCAGCCACATAGTTTCTGCAATTCATAACTACTGTGGTGTCGCATATAAATGATGTGACAGCGAGCAAGAGATCTTTATGATTAAATAAATATTATTTGTAGACGGTAGTTTTTTGTTATGTACTTTTACAGTTTATTCATTAACAATTCTCTGAACACCAATAACGATCGCGCCTGTCCCTATATTCCGAAGATTTTCAGGTTCGCCTTTCTACTCAAGATCTCTCTCAATTCAACTCCAAGCTGCTGCCAAAATCAATCTTTTTCTTGGTTGACCTCTCTACTCAACAATTCTCACCTCACTTCTTTTTTTTTTCAGAGAGCATATCATTAAAGCCTCTCTGGGCAAACAATATTAATCTTTGTATTCTTTTCTTTTCTTTTTTTTCTTTATATATATAAATCATTTTAACTTTAAATTTACCACTATGTCACAACCCCTCCCAAAATATTCCTAATTTTTTTGTTTATTATAAATGAACAAGAAAATGGGGAAAATTCTCTTAATAGCAAAGTCGATATTGGTATTGAGGTTTTTAAATTTTTTGTACAAAATATTAACAAGCTTTGCTTATTCTAAATCAACACCAATTTTACATTAAAAAAAAACATAACAAATGAACAATAACAAAAACAGATAAAAACAAAACACTTTCTCCAAAGTCCTGGCATGTGTTGTCACATTTCTCATAGAATTTACATAATCATGACACAAAGACTTAGGCTACATTTCAAAAGCTAGATCATTATTGCCATTGGTGCACGCGTTTTCCCGATGCACAGTGATGTGATGTCGAAAAAAGGCGGCACTCACTGTCCACAATAGCTCAAAGTCTGTGAACATACACAAGTAAGAGAAAACAAAAAATTAGTGTAGATTAACTGTCTACCTTGAAGGTAGTGTGTACATGCAATAAAATATTCATATTTATATTCTCCATTGTTGTTGTTACATTCATATCGGCTAATTATATATGTGAGATAAATATTCTCTTTGTCTTTAATCAGTTTATAACAGTAAAACTACTTGTCTTGATAGTTTTTATACATATACATCATAATGTGGTTTTTTTTTTTTTTTTTTTTTTTTTTTTTTTTTAAAAATATTCAACACAATTTGTGTAGACAATTGATACTGCTCTTTTAATGAGTCACAGTTCACATATCTTTACAGAAGAGAAACTCAAGAGTAAATATTCACTACCTTAAAACAATTCACATTTCATTACTAATACTATTACTTTTGGCATTCTTTCTTTGTTCACTCTATCATTATCAATATTTCTTTAAATCAATGACCTTCTGTGGGTTCCCCAAACTTTATCTCTTCCCAGTTCCTCTGTATTCCTTACCTACGATAACAACTACTACACTTAATATGTGCATTACCAGAAAGGACAATCAGTAACTATCACTGCTAAAATAAACAACACATTTGACCTTACCAATAACACTAAAATTGTTCATAATAAAAATATGGTATGAAAACCTTTGCCAAAATAACCTGTACATAAGATGAGGCAGTGAGTTTTATCGTCCCTCTAAGAAAATGAAAAGGTTTCTTAAGGCTTTTCCAGCTTTTCTTTGCAAAATCATTCCAAAATAGGAGAAGCTGTTTCAGAAATACAATTTTTTGAATCATACAAAATTTTGGTATTATTTGCACAAAAGCACAATAAACCTTCTGACTTCTAATAGTAATTGAAGCATAGTTCTTTTTCAGACAATCACGATTCATTAACACAAGCATATCATTCATAACACCACCCATCATTAAAAGATCAACACCATTTAAAATAGGCCTGTCACTTTTCTTTGAAACATTTACTCCAATCACACCATCATTCATTAAAACATCAACTCCATTTAACATATCACTTTTCTTTGAAACATTTACTCCAATCACACCATCATTCATTAAAACATCAACTCCATTTAACATATCACTTTTCTTTGAAACATTTACTCCAATCACACCATCATTCATTAAAGCCTCAACCTCATTCAAAATATCATTAGTCATTAAAAGATTCTCTTGATTCAAATCATCATATTTCATTGACACATCAACTCCATACATAACATCATTATTAACTGAAGCCACGACTAAATTTGAAATAGTATTATTCTCTCTGGTTTTATCTAACTCATTTATTTGTTTTTGAACCTCCGCAAAATGAATGTTAACGTTTTGACAGTGTGAGTCAACTTTATGAGTGATGTTTGCTTCAATATGAACCATTTTGTTTTGGATTACTTGAGTACTGTGTTTACATTCTTTTTCATATGTTTGTAGTTTTGTATCCAAAACAGACATTCGATGGTCTAAATGTGATGTTACATCTGTGTAAGCCTGTACTTGGGAAGCTAGGTAGGAAAGCTTTGTACCCAACTCAGCCTTGATATCTGTTGAGAAAGTGTCAAATTGGGAATCTAATTTAGTGTTAATAGCTTCAAATTGAGAACACATCATACTCATCAGGAGGTGTAACTGAGTTTTAATATCATCTGAATGGCTAGTTGGCTGAGTACTACAACATGGTGCCTGACTGGGTTGTGGGGGACAGTCTGTGTATAACTCATTTGGGCTAAACCCTAAAAACTCATTCTCAGAAGATGCTCCAGAATGCACAATGTTTTCCGGCAAAGAAATACTGTCTGTTTGGTCTATTGGTCCCAGAAATTGTGTACCTATTGGATCAATAACGGGTACATTGCTGCAAGACAGCAAAGGTTGTTCTGCCTCCAATGTGGTAGGCAAATGTGGAGTCTCAACATGTGACATTGTATTCTGTGGAAAATTCACTTCGTCCATGATCGGTCAGTCTTAGAGCCAAAATTATCGAAACAAGATCAATATCTAGTTTGCTTGTAGCAAACACAACAGAAATCAACAATATTATAATTTCACAATTGAGAAAAAGGAAAAAATAACTAGTCTTAAAACTAAATTTATCACTGTAAAGTCAAAACTTTTTTTTCACAGTATTAGTGTTTTCATAAAATACAATATTCGCTTGTGCCAAACAATAACAAGCTGTAGGGCTTAGCGTCGAAAAACGCTTTGAGCAAACTAGGGAGAATGTAAACACTATCTCCGATCGTATAAACAAGTTGTACTAACAGGAATGATATTACCTAGTAAGTTAATTATGAAGTACTCAAAAGAGATATTAACGCAAAGAAGAATGGTTCTTAATCACGTATTTGTAAGAAATATTTTGTAGGCGCATCTAATAGTTTTTTGTCTGCCGAAATTTATGTTCCGCCAAACTTATGTTTGGTATTTTTGAGTACACTCATATGACGAAATCGGCATAATCAATAAAATTGCAAAGATATTCACCAGTTTTCAGTGTGAGAAAACGTCAAAAAGATTTAAGAAGACATCACACGCGATAAACACAACCTCTCAATTTTCACGTTAGTGAATTTATGGTAACATGCCAAAATTAAAATGTACACTTAGCTTTAATGTTTCTTGTGTTGTTCTGCGTCGCAGTATATTTACTCTGCTGGTTCCAATGTCGTGTGCGGTGACAGGAAGTCACTCCAGGATGCGATGTTGCACTAAGCTGCAGCTGGTCAGCTGACTGTAGGCTGGTTTTGTAGATTCGCGCTAGATGGCGCACAGGAGAATTTGTTGATCTTCTTTTTCAGGTTTACCAACTTAATGATATTCAATCTTGACGTAGAAAGTAATCGCTGTGCGGTTACGGTCCTCACTAAGTCGCCATGTCGCATATAAATGATGTGACAGCGAGCAAGAGATCTTTATGATTAAATAAATATTATTTGTAGACGGTAGTTTTTTGTTATGTACTTTTACAGTTTATTCATTAACAATTCTCTGAACACCGATAACGATCGCGCCTGTCCCTATATTCCGAAGATTTTCAGGTTCGCCTTTCTACTCAAGATCTCTCTCAATTCAACTCCAAGCTGCTGCCAAATCAATCTTTTTCTTGGTTGACCTCTCTACTCAACAATTCTCACCTCACTTCTTTTTTTTTCAGAGAGCATATCATTAAAGCCTCTCTGGGCAAACAATATTAATCTTTGTATTCTTTTCTTTTTTTTTCTTTATATATATAAATCATTTTAACTTTAAATTTACCACTATGTCACAGTGGTTGAGTCCTTGTTCATGGGAAGGATGATAAGGTCTGTGTTAGTCAAAAGTTGTTTCCTGGCATTGGTTTCATCTAGGCTGAGATTACTAGTGTTCGCCAAGGATTTCAGGTAACTAGGAGAAGCCAAACTGGTGCATAAGAATTCATCAAAAATTTGTATCAGATGGTTCTGGGGAAGAGGTGGTGGGTCAAGTGTCGATAATGGTTTGAATTTTTGGAGACTGGGTTCCAGGTAGTCCTGAGGCCTACAGTCACTGATATGGCAAAGTGGTACCGCTAGTATAGTGTTTGGCAGAATGAAAGAGAATCATGGATTAGGTTGGCATGGTAAAATGTAGGGGTGGGTGAAACGGTAAGACCTTTGGAGAGTTTGGAGAGTTGAGGTTGAGATAGTGGTCAAGAAGACTGGTTCACAACTGGCAGTTTATGCTTGGAAGTAGGGCTGGAGTGCAGAGAGTGAGGTGTGGATTTCATAGGGGGAGGATGAGGTATGTTGAGCAGTTGGGCAATGAATGGTTTGGAGGAAATTGGGGGAGGCTACAGTTTTGATTGGTGGATGAGTGGCTGGCAGGGAGGAAACTATCCCACTGGAAGATGGAATTTCAGTAATGTGGATAACTTGTGAAGATGTTTTTGGACATGCCTACTGCTGGAATTCACTGATTGTTGTAAAATCTAATGTATAAGTGGGCCTCCCTGAGGGGATGAATATTTTGTGAAGGGTTATGAGGGATCTGGGGTGTAAGGGAGCGTGCATAAACCACATAGCTCCATTTTGGCCTCCTGTGAACCCCCCTCCCCCCCACGTATCTAGGTGACTATTGCCTCTATCCACCATCTCCCCCCCCACGTATCATGTTGCTTTTTTCCCCTTTTGATTCCAGAAGACATTTTGTACTGTTTTCTCTTGTCAGACTATTGTAAATTACATACGGAGATAATGAACTGAGGGAAATAAATATTCACATGCTGTTGTGATTTCAGTTTCTCATTTAACTGTGTAAAATGTTATGAAAGGAAAGCTACATGGCCTGGCTCGGAACCTCCCCTCCCCCCATGTTGGCCATCGTAGCCTTCCAGCTAAACCCCCCCCCCCCAGACCGAGCCACATGCATGGTCCCTAATGGTCAACCTCTCCTTCATGAGTTGCACCCTGCTTGCACGGACGAGGCTCTGGCGACTGAAAGATTCCCGGTATAAGGAGTCACCCACTGCTTGCCAACGGCCTCCGAAAGGAGGGCGGAAGAGCTAGGAGTGGTTCAGGGCACCCTCTTGCCCTTGGGGTTGGAAAAGACCCCTAAAGGCAGATGAATCAGAAATGATCAATGGCATGGGGATTCAGAACGCAATGGAAAACCACTGCATTAAAGACCCAACGGGTATCCTGAGGACATGCAATCCTCTCAAATTACATATATCATGATGGCTTCTTCTTGGGTGAAATATTCCGGGAGTAAAATAGTCCCCCAATCAGATCTACAGGTGGGGACTGCTCAGGGAGGAGTCATCAGAATGGATAGAAACATTCTATGAGTCAGAACGTGGAAAGTTAGAAGTCTAAATAGGGCAGGTAGGTTAGACAACTTAAAAAGGGAGATGGAACCACTTAATTTAGATGTTGGGATTAGTGAGATTAAATGGAAGAACCCACAGATTTCTGGTCTGGGGAACACAGGATAATTAGCACACAAGCTGTCAATGGAGTCACTGGTGTAGGATTTGTAATGAATAAGAAAGAAGGAAATGGGTGTGTTATTATGAACAGTTTAGTGACAGGATTATTTTGATGAGGTTAGAAACTAAGCCCGCCCCAACCACTGTGTACAAGTGTATATGCCAATGTCACTGGAAGATGATGAAGAAATAGATAAATTATACGTCAAAATTGAAGAATTAATCAAATATGTGAAGGGGGAGGAAAACCTAATAATCATGGGTGATTAGAATATGTGGATCAGATAATTGAGGATGTGGGTTGCAAGGGGTATGTAGACATGAAGAGGTTCGCACAAGATAGGAAGGGATGGAGGATTGCATCAAACCAGTCAAAAGATTGACAACAGCAAAAAAAAAAAAAAAAAAAAAGAAAGAGGTACCTGGAGTGTTGGTTAGCCAGATTAGCGTACTGTTGCTGGACAAGGTGAGTGAGGACATAGACTGTTTATAGCGTAAAGCATGTATGGTATGAGACAGAAACATTATCACATAATTTTTCAGTTTTCCCCTTAACTTGTTAAATATAGTAAAAATCTGAAAAAATAGTGGGATATGTAAATAGTACAAATAAAACTTTATGGATTTTTTTGTTTTTATTTCTTCTTTTTTTCCATTGAGAAATGTTATTTTTGGGAGCTACACCTAAACTCTTTCATCATGTTAATAGTATATCATCTAGTTCAATCCAGCAAAAATTAGCGCATTAACATTGCCTGAAGTCAGCTTGTGAGGTTCATAGAAAATAAAGACTTAGTATATGGAGAGTAACTGCTTTTTGAAGCCATATAATTTGAAGATACACTCAGTTGGGAAAGACACATTGAGCATTTTGCTGTGAGAGAGATCAATATCCTGCATTTATTGAATAGGGTGATGAGAGGTTTTACGTGGAAAGTGAGATATCTGGAATATAAAACCTTGGTTAGGCTTTTCCTTAAGTTAGGTCCAGAAGTATGTGACCCACATTATGGGTATCAAATACAGGTATTGAAGGGGATGCAAAGGAGGGCAGCTAAATTTTTTCAGCAGAAATTATATAGAGCACAAAGTGAATGATATGATTAAGAACTGGATTTGGAGTAATTAAAATATAAGGATGTGGGTGAACAAAATGTAGGTGAGTGTACATCATGCACATATTAGTAGTAGGGTCTGTATTCTTTTGGGAGAATAATAGAGCTGTTATGTGGAAAGGAAGAGGGGACTATGATCATAAAATGGACATACAGGAGTGGAAAAGTTTTCATTTGTAAGTTGGTGATTGGAATTACTTACTGAGGAATGTGGTCAACAGGCACTAAAGGGACTTGACTTTCCTCGCAAGACCTGGACATCTCTTAACAGAGTTAGGTCTGGTCATGGCAGATCTGCGTCAGCTCTGTACACATGGGGAATGAGACAGATGCAGGAAAACACTGAGTATATAGAAGATTTGCTATGGGTTTTACTAAATATTAAGAAAGGAATTGTAGGAGTCCCCTCCCACCTGCCCCCCCCCCCCCTGAAAAAATTCCATAAAAGGAGTGTGAGCTAAGTAAAAGTAGGAAGAGAAAGGATTGATCCACTGGAGCAATGAAATAGGCTAAAACAATTAAGTGCCCTCTCGCTGCTACGAGGGCTATCCAGAGAGTAACTTACATTTTTTATTTAAAAAAAAAAAAAAAAAATAAAAAAAAACCCTCGAAATAATGAAAACAAATTTTGTTATATATTTGAAAGGGACAGTCTTAAACTATTTTTCTATATGCTCACCATTAAATTGAGGTACTTATCATAATCATGCACAAGGTTTTCAATTCCATCTCTTTAGAAATATGTCTCCCTAGATTTCAACAACTTGTTGTGCAACAACTCAGTTGTCTGCAATGGCACTATAAAATGGCTTTTATGAAATAATAACAAACATTGTTAAATTTATAGCTTGTTTGACATTCATCACTAACCACTTAAAGTTCTGCACCACCACCAATACTTCAGTTAATTTATTTGACCATGCCAGGATAAGAACTTGAGAACATCTTTTCCAAGGTTACAAGTTCATGCCACACATTGGCTAAACTAACACACACCCTAAAAACACTCCAGCTACAATCAAGCCAACTAATTTCTATACATCTTCCAAAACTTGTCATAAAATTTTGTTAAAAACATCTGAATATTATACTGAAAAGTTCCTTATAACATGCACTACACTTCTGAAATAATTTTTATCAACTTTTAAACGTTTTTAAATCATTTTGGAGCCTAAATATAGCTCAGGCTTATGACATCATTGAAGTGCTGCGACACAGAGATACTTTACTACTGAGTTGCCATTCTGAAACTAATACTGGAACTGACCACAGCAATCAATAAGCTAGGTCTCTTATAGTGCACTGGCAGCACCCTAGTCCCTAGAGTGCTTAAACAATTAATCTTATTCAAAATAGTTCTTTAAACCCTAATAATGTTTTATCCTTTTTTCAAATAATTTCTGCATCAACAAATCACTGCCTTGTCTTAAACTGGTTTACACTGATGTGAAGTTTTGTGTCACTGTCAAAGCACTGTGTTGTGAGCCAGGTCTTCATCGCTTGAAACAGGTGGTAATCACTCAGCGCCAGATCCAGATTATACAGTGGGTGATCAAACACCTCCCACCCAAAACCAGCCAAGAGCTTTTGGGAATGGTTAGTGCATTGTCATGAAAAAACAACACTTTTTTGTGCTCAGTTTTGCCCGATCCTTCTTTTGTATCACTCGTCTTAGTTTTTTCAATGTTTCGCAATAGCTTTCTGAGTTAATTGTTGCACCACATTCGAGGAAATCAGCTAGAAGCACTCCCTCAGCATTCCAAAATACAGTTGTGATAATCTTTCTGGCTGACAACGCTTACAAACATTTTACTGGTTTTCTGGGAGAACTCGTGTGCCCCCATTGCATGCTGAAATATTGTAAAACTTGTTCATCTTTTTATTTTCGTTGTTGCCTACCAGCCTTTGTCTCTGGTAATGGTGTGGTTTATGTTACCTATCCTTCCTTAATTTCATTGTTTCCTAGTCATTATTATCATAATTAGTTTGTGTTTAAATGTTTTAACTAATTCATCCAGTTGTTTTTGTTCCAATAATGTGAAATGTGTTTCCTCAGGTTTGGCCGCCACTGCCTGATCCACAAATAGAGCAAGAACTTCCAGATCCATTATCCAACCACAAGTTTGCTCGTAATGTTGTTTGGACCTTTGAAGATATACAAATGCTTATTGGAACAGATATGCCAATTTTTGGTGGCGCAACACATCCATGCATTAGCCTTAGACTGAGGTGAGAGGGCATTTAATGTATAGACAAAGTTTTAATTCAATAGAATTTTCCTAAATTATCTAAATTCATAAATTTTGACCTTTACTTTTCAAAGAAAGATAAAATAAGTGTATGGAATGTTACAAATTATCCTGAGCTAGACCTAAAAAAAGATGGATGCAACTTTTACCAGCGAGTTCCAAATTCATACATTCCATTCCAATGTAACTGACATCTTGTGGTATAGCCATGTGTCTTAAATCTTCTTTTCTCTCTCTTAACAGTGTCATTTACTGTCAGCCTACTTTGGTATACAAATAGTTCAGGATGTGAACGCATTTTCCCCTACCGTATGTCTCGCCTTATATACATGAGTAAGGTTATAACTAAAATCTTGAAGAGTGTGTTTGCTTTCTTTTTTATGTTTGTCTGGCCTGCCTGCCTTAATCTTGGCAAGTGATGGGTTATTTTCCTTATGCTATCTTATTTTCATTGCTCAGGTAGTTTCATTGTCACCATTATTTGAACATGAAACTCTGTAACACCTATTACTGTGGGAAACTTTTGTAGAAAATTCACTGGATTTTTTTTGGTAACCATTCAAGAAAGGGTATCAGTGTTTCATCTGTTCTGTAGTCTTATTTTAATATTTAATCATTACAATAATTCTCTTTAGCTATACATTTGGATGTGTTTTGCTTTGTATTGGCTATTTCCTTTGTTATGCAACAAAATGGCAATCCAGGTCAGCAACTTTAAACTGACTGAAATAATTTTCTCAGTTGTGTTTGTTTTTTGATTTGTAACGGCATATTCTTAAAAGTTACGGAATTTAAAACTGGTATCAAATATTAAATCAGACTTTGAAACATGTAGAATTTTGAAGGTTATTCTTTGGAAAAATTTACTTCAAACTTGAAGCACTCTGGTAATCTATACTATTTTATATCTGTAAGCAAGCTGTGTGTGTCTCTTTACTGGAACGGGTATCATGCAATAAGTACCACAGCAATTTGGATTTGGTTTTAAAGTTTTTAGAGCTAATGGTGCCAGTAAAAATCTGGGAAAATAGCTAATGACTAATATGTACCATGGGAAGGAGCAAACAATTAAAAACCTTTGTATTTGGAAAATTGTGGGCTGCCGATCATTGTGCTCTTCAGACGCACACTCTTTTCGCAAATATATGATAAAACTTAGGATAACATTTTATTTTTCACTGTTTTTATTTAGTTTTCTTGACCGCAGTGCTTGAAAATAAACAGAATACGTGAATCAACCATAATAAGTGTTGACTTGCATTGCTACAGGTCAGTTACCTTGCGAAATGCCTTAGATTACTAATGTTTTGGTCATAGATTGTCTCTGATAGACAGATAAGCAGTTTGTCTCTGGAACAATATGTCTTCGTGATCTCTGAACACCGTACAATAAGCGACGGTTAATAAGCCAATACTTCTTCCTTACATATCATTATGGATAGAAAGTTGCCTGAAAAACAGTTACCATAAATATCAACAGGTAACAATACATATTTCTTTCATAATGACTTGTGCAGAACTGCCCATGTTTTGATACACTTTATTCAATTAATATATATTTGGTGGCTATAATGTGCAAATATTCTTCAGTAATATTGCCCAAGGAACGTTTGCACAAATTTTGGCTACTATTCAATCCACAGCCAGTAAAATAAACTATTCTTTCTATTAAATAAGTCTCATAACCATGACTATGCAAAGTTTATTGCCAAACATGTTATTGAGTTAGTGACGATAGCAACATTGAAGCAATTAAATTGCATCCTAAAACCTTATGCTACACCGTGTAAAGAATAATAAAACTAAATCCATTATGCCTTATGCTCTAACAAAGCGAGTGAATTGTCTTTCTGATCCAGGCTGCATTTCAACCTAACCACAAATTTGGCTAATGATTCCTTTCATAAATCATAGCTTCTGTCACATTCGCATTAATGCATTCACTGTATCAAGATCGATTCTTGAAACATTTGAATTTCGTGGAATTACTTACATGCGGGTAAAATAACGACATAATAAGGAAATTAAAAATAATTCTTAACATGTAATACCACGTTAGATTAGTTTTAATCTGCGTAAATTTCTATTTTAAATCAGAAATAATTGATCGAATCAACATACCATCAAAATAAAACCAATCAGAAAACTAATCAGAAAAAAAGATGCTGTTATGCGTTATGCTCTAACAAAGCGAATGAATTTTAATTCTGGTCCAGGCTACATTTTAACCTAACTACAAATTTGGATAATGATTCTTTTCGTAAATCATAGCTTCTGTCACATCCGCATTAATACGTTCACTGTTTCTGGATCGATTATTGAAACTTTGGAATTATGTACATACGGGTGAAATAACGACATTAGTAATTTGGTTTCTCTGGAAGTGAAGGAAATTAGAAATAATTCTTAACGCGTAAGATTAGTTAAGGTATGCGCTATTTTAAAGCAGAAATAATTGATCGAATCAACATATTGTCAAAATAAAACCAATATCCAATCAGAAAAAAAGATGCTGTTATTGTTATTAATTAAGAAAACTGCTATATATATCTCTCTAAATAAATTTACAGCACAACGGTTATCGTGAAATTCTCTGTATCCGAATTTAAAAATAAGATATTTTTTTTTTTTTAGTTAAGTTAAATATTACAGAAATAATATGTTTGGTTATGTCCATAGCTACATTATCACCAAACCTTATGCTTAGCTATGTAATCCTAGTCAAAGTTTACACATAAAATCCCAGCCAAGGTTTACACTTAGTGCTTATAATTTCAGCTGTGTTAACTATTATATATCGATATAAATTTGCGGCATCACGGTAATCGTGCAGTCCTCCATTTTTTAGCTAAGTTAAATTAATATAAATAAGTTAATATTTTTCATTACCACCAGAGATACATCATTACCAAAGTTTATATTTATCTACATTTCAATCTAACTACTTCTGTTCTGAAATACCATGAAGGAAAATGGCTCGAAATGTGGATATTTGTATAAAAGCCATTAAGAAAAAAATACATGTAATGACTCATGGATTAGGAATGTATTTATATGGTATTAAAAAAAAGGGATTCTACAATCACCGTGGCGCCGCAATTGGATGATGGATTCTTATGTAACTTGACGAGACAAATTGAAAGTAAAGAATAAAATTTTTTGATAGCTCGCTTAGTTCTCGAGATATTGTATCTCAAAAGTGAGGAGGTTAGGGTGAAATCCGGCATGGACCAGAAAAAAATTCACCGAAACCACTATATCTACATGGTGGAAATGCTCTATAGGTGTTTTATTTTCTTCCTAGTGGTTGTTGTTAGGTTGAAATACAGCCTGGACCAGAAGAAACGCCACCAAAAGCACAAGGAACCATACCTATAACTGATTTTTGACATGCTACATCTGGAAATCCGAGCGAATATATATATATTTTCAATTTGTTTTGCCGAGTTCTATAAGAATCCATCATCAGATTGTGGCGCCATGGTAATGATAGAAATGCCTTAAAAATCTTGGGAGTGATCTTAATACATTCCTTGCTGCAATACTATCGTTGGCGGCATACATAGCTTAGAATAACGGGCATTACTATTGTAGACAGTAACTTTGGTTTTGCGTTATATCTATGGTACATTTCTTTTTGCTATAACATGCACTTTATATGGAAATGGTATGTTCTCAGGAAATTTCTGACCTGAAGGATTATTGATTCTCGGTACGCCCTTACTGGAATGTTAATAATAATGTTTCACGTAGCTTTAGTTTCTTATATTTCATATATATATCATACTGTGTTAAAATATAACTCCCCCAAAAAACCTTTTGAACATGAATCAGTATGATAACCGCATCTAAGGTAGAAACTAACAGAAAGGAATTTTTTAAAAAATGCAAATTCTATATATTTTGTTTCTCTGCATTAATATTTGACACAAAAATAAAAAGGGTAAAACATTTTTTTTATGATGGGGGGAGGAGGGGGGAGGGAATGCTGCCTACTACTGGTAGTAAATATTTGAAATTTGGATAAACTGCTTTGTTATAATATCCTCTTCACGTTTTGCACTCTCCTTTTTCGGAAAAGTTACCACAAATTAAATTAAAAATTCCAAAATATGAGAGAGATGTCCAGCTATGAAATGGCACTGCAAAATTAATGAAAATCTATTGAAATGTTGGTTAAATCCTTTATTGTAATGTTTTCTTGTCATTTATGCTTCTCTCTGTTGTAAAAAGTTGCACGAAAGTAACAAATAAAAATTATTTGTCCGAGATGTAGTAGGCCCTACAAAAACGATTGCCATCTTAGAATCGATACAAACGATCGGAGACAATGCATTGCTTCCATAGTAAACAAATATCCAATTTTTTAGATGGATGCTACAGAACAATTTTCCAAAACATTATTTTCCTTGGTCTAGGCCTAATTTAAACCTAACCAAGACCTCTATGACAAAACGAGACTGTTTAGGTTGATATGATCCCTGTGCCAATAATTTTTGTGTCATTTTTACAGTGCTGGCAACATTACACAGTTGTGCCGAGTCTCATATTTCGGCATTTTTAACATAACATGTTGTAAGCTACCTTAATCCTTATTTGCAATATTTAGTTAAAATCCGACGAAGTTTGGGTTAACATTTGATACATGATACCGCAGTTTAGAATCGAGACAACAACACTTCAGAGTTAGGAAAGTAAATAAACAGGACATAATAATAATAATTAAACAGTTTCTAAGAAAATATAAATTATAAAACTTACCTAAATGAGCGTTATCCATAGGTTTCCATAATTGCAAGTAAACAGATTTGGTTAAGCAACCATATCACTAATATTCCACACATCTCGACACAGTAAAGCACGTTTATAATAATAATTTCACCGTTTTATATTAAATTCACTAGTAACTCGCAGTTTCTGACAGATTTAAAGCAGTAAATATGATTTTTAAAACATCGAACCATGTGCTAATTTCAATAAAATGTTTCAGTCCAGCCAAGTAATTTCAGAGCTTCAAAAGTAAATTTAACAACACTTAATAACATATCCTTCAATATTCTTTAAGTTTCCAATAGCCATCAACCGCTAAATAAAAGATACAAATAAGTTAAAAATCGTAATCCTACTACGCAGTAACGGCTCACTAGTAAACGGAATTACGTTCTGGCGAACATATTTCACGAAGTAAAAACTTTTCTAAAACACTTAAAATAAATAAAGGAACACTTTAAAAATAGTCTCAGGCAGAAATAAGCGGAAAATAAAAAGTGAACAACATTGTGTAATGCTGCAAAACTACCAAATTTTAGAAATTCCATACCTTTCGATATACTTGATCGATTTGGAAAATTTTTACCTACTGGGAATCAGCAGGGACAGGAGAATAGTTTGAAAATAGTCTAAACTTGATATTTTAAACTTTAGCAAATTCATATTCCGGACATGACGTTTTGCAGTTCTAAAGTCGGCTAGCTTCCCTATTCATCAAACTTCATAAATCATTTACACCGGTCTGGGAGCTCTGAGAATAAAACCACACACAGCACAACACTTGGTACAAAACGCTCTTCATCTCATGATTTTCTGGAAGCCCTCAGCTTGAAAAAATAATTAAGTACACCTGTTGATCATCGCAGTCTAGGCATTTTCCATAAAGGAAGGTCCGCAGGTTGCTCGCAACACACAATTACGAAGTCTCGGGTCGAGTTAACACGTACTGTGTTAAACGAAATTGAGCACTCTCGGCGCGGGCGTTCATGGGTAACCGGGAACCGTGATGGCGGGCTGGCCCAGGGAGGACATATTTGAAAAACTGAACTTTACCAGACATGTGATGCTTCGATAGTAGAACTTCATTTTAGGATTAGGGGTCGAGCGGTCTGTTCTGTTTCATTACTTGTGATCTCACGAGTGACGTTTAGTCTGATGCCTTAGCTAACTGACACTTAATGTACTGTGTGAAAATTATTAAGAATATATTTTTTCTGTGACATAGACTTCAACAACTTTCATTTCTAAATTAGTACCCTCCTTACAGGGGGTTAATTCTGTAAGTGGCGGCCGGCTTTATCATTTTCAAAGGTTTTTCACGGTTTTAGAACATTTATCTGATTTTTCATAGCATTTGGAAGAACTCAAGTTTAGGTGTACAAGCCGATACTAGTCCCCGGTATGCCGCTTGTCCCTAACAATGTGGCAATTTTTCCGAAGAAGGAGACTGTAAAATGTGAAGAGGACATTTTGTGGAGGTAGATACTTCAAATATCAAAAGTTTAGTACCAGTTTCGGATTGGTGGAGAAAGAGGCAGACTACCCGCATTTCTACACACTTCAAGATCTGCGCGTGCAAAGCAGTGGGTAAATGCTAGTATTAAACTAAATTGCAACCCCATTAGAGCGAGCTTAAAAGAACTGTTCGGCACATTTTCTTAAATTGCACTCAGTCACTAAAAGTTTTTATCACCGGATATCTTGACTTTAACAAAAATATTCTAAGTCCCAAAAGTTACTCGATGGAAAAAATGTCTAAGTTATTGCAACTTCCGTGACGCAGAGACAACTAGCACAGACTGTGCATGATGATAACTGCTGATGATGAGAAAAACTAGCTATCCTTTTTATACTCTTGCAGCCGAAAAGTGTTTAGTTGTATTTTCCACAGAAATCTGATCTTTCTGAAAACTTGGCTGTTGTACAGAATGATTATTTAATTTTGCCTCTGATGAATTTTCTTCTTAACCACTTTGTTCAATAGTTATTAATATCTGAAAGCCAAAGGTTGGTCATTATATATATTATTTCTATAACATGTTTTTTTGTCACAAGCCATTATTTCGCTTCATACCTAGTCAAAATCTATAAATGAGGTATCATTTAAAATATTAAGGTCTTCACTTGGGCAACATTATAAATTAAGTATGAAACTTTTTGTGATTTGGACCTTGAAGGACAAAAGTAGTAACTGTGAAAGTGGCACGTTTGGGACAAATCAGAGCCAAGCAGCAGCAGTTTTAATAAACTGCTTTACTGGTGTTGACTTTTGTTATGTACCTATTGCACTAAATAATTGATACAAATTTCTTCATTTTATCTATTACAAACCACCAGCCTCGCTATTCATCGTATTTGTGAAATTTTCACACGGGTCATCTAGTGTTATTTATTTATCTCATCTAAAAGCCACCAAATGTGAATTTCCAATTCAATCCACCAGCAAATTTTTACAGTCAGACTTCATGTATTGTAGCTGGTGACTTTAACAGCCATATCAGCACCTGGGGTTATGAGGATGATGACGAGAATGGGAAAGCTGTACTGAAGTGGGCGGAACATCATAAGCTGACTCTTCTTCATGAAATTAAACTCCCACATTCTTTTAACAGTGGAAGATGGAAGCAGGGTTATAATCTTGATCTGTTGTTTATAAGTGATGCCCTGGCCCCTCAGTGTACCAAAACAGTTTCACAACCAATAACCAATATGCATTCAGGCATTTGCAGCAATCAGACCATTGAAGATTCCATTCCGACGAAGGTTTAATTTCAAAAAAAGCTAATTGGACAGCTTTTACTGAAAATTTAGATAATATGATTTCGAAAATAGAACTTTTGCCTGAGCACTATAGTGACTTTGTAGAGGCTGTGAAAATAAGTTCCCATCTTTCAATTCCTAGAGGTATATTTCAGGCATGAATGAAGAGGTTTCTCCTCTCCTACAGGAATACCTGAGGCTCTTTGAAGACAACCCTTTTAGCCAGGAAACTGTAAAATCTTGGTGTGCTCTGCACTTTCAAAGACTAAGCGAGAACATTGGATTGAGACCATGGAAAACATGACCCTGTCCAAAAATAGCCAAAAGGCATGGCAACTTCTGAAAAGACTTAGCAGTGTCGCTTGTGTAACCAATACACATGCTAATGTAACGCCCAACCAAATAGCACATCAGCTATTACTGAATGGCAAAGGAGGAAGACTCGGAAGAAAAGACAGGACTAAAATAGTAAGACAATATGTGACATAGTAGTAAATTAAAAGGTAAAATGATTTATATAGAAAAGAAAAGAATACAAAGATTAATATTGTTTGCCCAGAGAGGCTTTAAAAGGATAGGCTCTCAGAGAAAAAAAAAGAAGAGAGGTGAGAATTGTTGAGTAGAGAAGAACAACGAAAAGTAAAAGATTGATTTTGGCAGCAGCTTGTAGTTGATTTGAGAGAGATCTTGAGTAGAAAGGCGAACCTGACAATCTTCGGAATATATGGACAGGCGTGATCGTTATTGGTGTTCAGAGAATTGATAAACAAAGAAATGAGATCAATAAACTGTAAAAGTACATAACTAAAAACTACAGTCTACAAGAAATTATTTATTATAAAGATCTATTGCTCGCATAAAGTTATTTATATGCGACAAATACCAAGTAGAAACAAAAGATCTCTCTGTGGAATTTCAAATTAATGAGTTGATGAAAGCTATTAAAATGTGCAAAACTGGTAAAGCAATAGGACTTGATGATATAACTGTGGAGCAGCTAAAACATTTTGGTGCCGTTGCAATAGGATGGCTTTTGCGTCTTTACAGCAACTGCCTCCGAGGTAACCAGATACCTAAGATATGGAGAAAGACGAAAGTTATTGCCATATTGAAACCTGGGAAAGACTCTTCTATCGCCAAAAACTATCACCCTATTTCTCTGTTATGCCACATCTACAAGATACTCGAAAAGATGCTGCTTAATCGGCTGTGCCCAAAAATCGAACCGAAACTGATTCACCAGGAAGCGGGTTTCAGACCTAACAAAAACTACTCCGCACAAGTCCTCAACCTGACTCAGCACATTGAGGATGGTTTTGGGCTAGGGTTGATCACAGAGGTGGCCTTTGTAGACTTCTCTGCAGTGTATGACACTGTACAGCAGGGGTGGCCAACTTTATTAGACCCAAGATCTACTGTTTGCTGACGAAACCCTGTGTGATCGAACAATGACATACTTCTTGAAATTTCAAATGAAACAGCATAGTTCAGTACACAGTTTTGTTGTATTTTTATTTTATTAAAGGGTAAAACATTAATCTGAAAATTGTTCTTAGTTACTACTTATTTATATTAGCGTGAGCATTCCGTCTGAGCATCTTCCGTTAGATTAGCAAAATCAGGTTTGTAGTTGGAAATTGCCAACCTTACAGAATACAATGTGTGAGCAGTCTGTCAAACGAGAACGTTGTTTATTTTTTGTTTGTTTTAAGTAAAAAAATTGCCAGTCTAAATCATGCAGTTGCCGATAATCATCACCCCTATCTTCAAGAAATTTCATTATTTCGTCCAATAGATCTCGAAATCTTTGCAAAAACTGGCTTTGACTTAACCATCTTACGTCAGTTTGCAATACAAAATCTGGTTCATTCTCATCTAATTGCTGTTTAAAGAGCCGCCTTTGGAGAGATTTTCCTTTTATGGAAGTTACAATCTTGAAAGAAATATCCATTACATGTTTTGTATTTAGTCTCTTGATGAATTATGCAGTGGTAGCTAATTCTTCGTCTTTGTGACAAAGAGCAATAAATCCATTATGAATACCTGTCATAGCAGAAGGCTCATCAGTCATTCATTCATCCACATCATTCGAGTGTGTGTAGCCATGCAAGACGCATCGACTCGGAGTGCTAAGATGTCGATCGAGATTGTCTCGAAATTTCGAGGCAGTGAATATGCTAATGTATACGACGCCTTCCCGCTGGCAAGTTGGGAAGCCCGCCTTGCGCCAGGCAACTCCCCATGGGAGGTATTCGTCACCGTTTTATATGGAAAAGCAAAGTTCCAATGGCGAATACCTTCTTCAACGTTTCAGGAGTTTAAACTGACACTCTCGGATCCCGAATACGGGGCCGCTCACGCCGATGTGTCAGTTACAGACGACCAGTTCAGAGACGCCCGCATACGGTGCCCTCTAATCTTCGCCGAGGGATTTAATGAAGCCAGCTATTTTGAGGAAATCAGGCAGCATATGGCAGGCAGGCAAGCAATTTCTGCCAACGCCGAAGGCGTTGGCTGCCACATTTTCCGCGGCTCTGAGAGTGAGATCTGACCAGCATTTTGCCGATTCTTCTATGTCATTAGCGGTTTGTTGGACTTGCTCCTCCATCTTCTGCTGGAGCTCGGCTCGAAACTGGTCCCAGTTGGCTTTGGTGTAGTTTCTGCCTTCGTCTGATCTCTCACGCGATCCATCTCCCAGTCCGCCACCACTGGGTTGTGGTCCGATGATAGTTCTGGCACCGACTGCAGTTGTGGCCGCGCAGGAATGTCTTTCGTGACGAAGACGTCAAGGGACATCCGGTCTGCGTCCCTCTGCTGCTGGAAAGAAGGTTGGCTTTGCAGGGGCCCACACCGCTAGCCCCCTCCGCTGTGTTTCCCTTTGCAGCACCCGCCCGCTAGGGTTAGTTGTCCTGCAGTGCCAGTCGGTGTGCTTGGCGTTTAGGTCACCGCCCAGGATTATGCGCCCTGTGACATTGCTGATCGCCGCCACATCTGCAGCGGAGAGCGTGGTTCCTGGAGAATGATAAGCTGCTATCAGGGTGATGTCACCAACTGTTGTCGAGACGACAGTTGCTGTTGCCTCAATGCTGGTGAGATTTGGTAGCGGTGTGCTGTGGTGTCTTAGTGACTTCCTCACATACACTGCTACACCTCCTCCAGCTGTAGGCCTGTCCCTCCGATAAGACTGGTAATTTGGCACAGTAACTCTAACTCCAGCTTTGAGGTGCGTTTTATTCACCAGACAAACGTCGATTCCGTTGTCTTGAATGAAGCTTTGGAATTCTATCCGCTGTTTGTGCAGCCCATTGGCGTTCCACGCACATATCCTGAGGCCGTCGAGTGGTCTAACAGCCATCTTCGTTTTGTTGACCTGTGGTGGATTGTGCTGTGGGTGACTGCAGCGCTGCCAGTAGGACCGTTTGAAGCTGGGTAGTAAGGGCGCCGATCATATGCACCACTTCTGCGAGCTGGCTGATCAATGACCTCATGTCCTGCGGCCCAGTGTCGGGAATAGCGGTCAGGGTGTTGGCGTCCACACTTGCTCTGGTTGACTCCTTCCTCTGAGATCTTCTTGGTGGTGGATCAGGATCATCTTTGCTCGGTTTCGTCTTTCTCTTTATGTGTCGTCCAGTCTGCCTCTTCTTTGCCTCCTGGTATTTGATACATCCTCTGTAGGATGCTACATGTGGGCCAAGGCAGTTTGCACATGTAGGCTGACTTTCCCCTTTGATAAGGGAGCATTCCTTGGATGTGTGACCCCCGCCGCACTTTATGCATGCCACTGGCAATCGGCAATGCCGGCTGACATGACCGAACGCCTGGCAGCGAAAGCACTGCACTGGTCCTTTGTCTGCCCTCTTCTTTTCGACCCTGACCGCCATGTTTAGAAGTCGGTCAAGATAAAAAATAGCCCTGTTTTCTGGTGAGTCTTTCAGCGTTATCATAAACAACGGCATTGGTCGCTGTGGTAGGTCTCTTGTAGGGTCCGCTGGGGCCCGTAGCTGTTCAGCGGACTCGATGGTGAATCCCGCCTTGACGAGGGCAGTCTGTACTTCCTCAACAGGCAGCCATAGTGGGAGACCTCTCACTACCAGCTGCATCTTCCTCTTCCTCTCTGTGACAAGGGGAAATGAGTAAAATGGGGCTCCTTGCTCGTGGAGACAGGCTGTAACCTTCTTGTAGTCGTCAGCCGTCCTTGCTTTTATGTTTAGGCCATCTGCCGTTGGTTTGAAGTTGAAGGCTGATTCACAGAGCGATTCAATCTTCTGGCTAAGTTCGGTGACACTGCCTTCGAAGCGGGCAATAATGGGTGGTATTCGTCTGCTGTATCCTTTCGGTGCTTCTGTTGCTTGTTGTGTCTCTGGGTCGAGTGGCGTGAACTGATTTTGTGTTTCTGCAACCTGTGCCACGGTATCAGTCCGTTGCATTGCCCTTGCTGTCTTTTTCGGTTTTTGCCAGCCTTCTGCTCGGTCAGTTTGCGTGTCACCTTGTTTGGATGTTGAGGCTACTGCTGGCTGTATGCCCTTGACCGTTGACCTGGTAGCTGGGCGCCTCGACACGGCTCCCCTGTCAGCTGTTCCAGTCTTTGGCTGGCCGCTGGCGGGACGTGCTGAGCTGGTCCCATTGCTGACCGTTCCAGCCTGCGGCTGGCGGACGACTGAGCGCTTGGAGACGTTGGCTGGCCGAGGTTGCTTCACCCCTCCAGCGCCCCGTGCCGCTACCCCTCCCGCTATTGAGGCGGGAGGCTGGGGAGCAGTTCTGGCTGCCTGCGCTCCGGCCTGTGGATGGAGTGCGACTGGCCGTTGACTGCCGGGTGCCACGCTCTCCCCTCCATGCTGCAGTACTGTCGCCCTGTCGGTCGGCTGGCTGGATGCGGCCCCCCTCCGGGCACTGGGTGGACTGGTCCTGTCTCTGACACCCCCTCCGGCTCGGGATGGACTCGTCCTTGGAATGTCATCCCAGCTGTGCATGCTGTGCCCGACGTGGCTGCCTGAATACCCTCGATTTCGCGCGGCGAGGCAGAATTAACGCTTATGTTTTCGCGCGACGCGGATGTATGTTCGATTCGCGGCTTGGTTGATGATTTCTTCTTTCTGTCCTGCTGTATTTGTGGCGGGCTGATGGCTGTGTCTGCAGTTCTTTTCCCGCGTAATTCGGACGAACGATCACACGCCGTAGTGATTTCGACGCGGCTGGTTCCGATACTTTTTCCGGAAAAAGTGCCTGACGCTGGCGTACGGCGTCTCGCGGGCTTCTCCGTGGTGTTGTTTATTTCCTCCATACTGGCGACTACGTGCTTCACAATTAGATCAGCGACTATCGCTTTTCTCTCTAAAGAAAGAAATGTTTTTCTGAGCTGATCTTGGTCCAAACCCATCACATTCTCCCGGTCGAGTGATAGTGAGCGTCTCTCTTGCTTCGTCGAAACTCTCGCTTTCGATAATTCCGAAAACGGCTTTTCGTTCGGGAACTGTGGGTCCGACAACTGTCTGCTGGTACTGGTTATAACGTTGTCCAAGGCAGCGTCCGTTAGGCATTGCGTGGTCGTCGATTCTACTGCGGCATCCGTCGGCAAAACTGAGGGTGATAAAGCCCTCGGCCCGCCAGGCACGGATGAGCAGCGCTCACTTGTAACGAGGAGGTCCGCGTCACCCGACACCTCTGCCAGCACAGCAGCACCGGCCAATGACAGCACAGTGGCAAACGACTCCGTCGACTGCAGCGAGGAAGATCCGACCTTCCAAGGACCTGTGCAACAATTGATCGTCTACACTTCAGGCAACATCGGGGAACTCTCACTCAAGCTGTGGGAGGAAACCGAACTGGCAACAATATTCACCTGGCCTGTCGCAGACGGGCTTTTGGTCGACTGTTCGAGTCCCCTGCGACTACGACGCGGCCACCAAGCTACTAGAGACCAGAGGCCTACGATTTGCCGTCAAGCAAGTGGGCAAACCACGTCGCCTGGTAGTCCGCGGGCTACCGAAAACTTCGACGCCAGAGGAAGTTACCAAGGGATTTGCAGACCTCGGCGTAGCAGTGAGGGACGTCGCCCCCATGGTGAAGCCGGGCACAGAAGAGCGTCTGCCCCTCGTCGCCTTCACACCAGACCCTCCAGCCACGTCAGCCTTGCAAGTGAGGGAGCTGCTTGGCCAGGAGTCCGTGTCGAGCCCAAGAAACGCCCTCCAGCTGCACTGCAACAGTGCTACCGCTGCCAGCGGTTCTCACATAAAGCCAAGGATTGCAATGCAACTGAACGCTACGTCTGTTGTGGGGACCATCACAACGTAAAACAATGTAGCCGACCACGAAAGCAACCCCGACGTGTGCAAACTGCGGGCATGCACATTCAAGCAGCGTACGCAGGCTGCATAGCTAGGCGCAACATATGCAAGAAGGCAGGCAAGGCACAGCGGCTCAATCCGCAGCCCGCAACGAAGCCGACAGCGCCAGATACAGTGCCAGACGGGAGGCGAACGACACGACGACCAACGAGAGTGAGCAGAGGACGGCTCACTCACGGCCCGCAACGGCGTAGAGGACGGCTCACTTACGGCCCGCAACGGCGCTCGAGGACGGGCCACTATCAGGCCCGCAACGGCGAACGCCACGGTCGACGAGAGGAAGAAATACCTAGACGCCCAGGTTCAACCATGCATAATCCAACTCCGAGTCAAGTCCGGGGGTAAAGAGTATGCATGGGAAATACCAAGAAACAAGTTCCTGTGCATCCTCAGCAACGAGAAGTACGGTCACTTCGCCACGCCCATCACTGACAAGAAGAAAGACTGGTCACGGTTTGTCAGCCTTCCTGTCATCCTCAGCAAGGATTTCAGAGAGGATGACTATTTTGAAGACCTACATCGAGTGCTATATTGCGAACCACACCAACTTTCATTTTCGTCTAGCCAGGGAGTCGCAAACCTCAAGAAAAGACGGAACTACCGCCGGCCTTAAAAGACCGGAATCTCCAAGAACACCGTCCTTGCCCATGCACCTCGACGCCACGCCTAGTGAAGACCACCAAGTAGTGGCATCGCAAGCGCCGACAGGGTTGACACCGGACAACCTGCTCGTAACATGTGCGAGCCCATCAGAGTTAGCGGCGGTTAAGGATTTCCTCGAGAGCCACAGCATTCAATTCCAGCTCGTCCAGTATGGAGGCGCAGGGCTTCCGAAAAGTGATAGCATCCCAAACACTGCTTCACCAGAGGAAGCAACCAACCGAGGAACGGAGGTCACCCGAGATGGAAGCCTCCCACCACCCACAGAACCCAAGCAGTCAACGCCATCGGAAATCAATGTTGTTGAGGCAGCCAATATCCAAGTCAAGAAGCAAAACGGCCGGAGCACCAAGAAGAATCCCCGCAGGAAGAAATCATCATTGTCAACTGTTGACCAATGCTTCAGGTGCCAGGGATTCTGGCATCGATCGAAGGATTGCCGGAACCAAGTTCGGTGCGTTCGCTGCGGGGAAAATCACAGCGTGTTGGTGTGCACCAGACCGCGTGAAGCGACACCAACTTGCGCCAACTGCGCCATGGACCACGCGGCCAGCTACGGGGGCTGCCCACTGAGGAGGAAGCTGCAAGCAGCCATCAACAGGAGCCGCCCCCAAACCAGCACAGAGAAGATCACGACGCCACCCAGATCGACGAAGGATAAGACCACCCACGGCCATCTGACCAAGCATAACCACCTAACCAGACACGATGAGCATCTACACAACAACCGTTGTCAATGCCAGCCACAAGAAAATCAACTAGGGATGGTCGTACAACTGCTCACGCAGTTGTTAACTACGCTCATCCCCACCAGGCTATAAGAATAAGCAAGGGTTTCCCTCTATGGTCATTATATAATGGCCAAAGCCGGGTTTTTCCCTAAAGTGTGCAGTATGTTCCCAAAACCAATCAATATGTTACAGTAGATAAAGCTACAGACAGTAGCGGGGCTACATAACGCCGTTGAGGCAGCGAAAAAAAAAAAAAAAAGCAAATTTGTCAAGGACTGTAAAGCAAAGTTGTCGTCATACTGCTCTGAGCGGTCTCTCCTGGTAGGGGAGCGCTCGGGGCCGTGTGGCCACCGCCGGAATTAGGCGACGAGGAGACACCACTGTTGCCAATTGCCCTCCTAGATTTAGGGATTTACCGCTCCACGGCCCACTCCCACGCGGAGTGGAACCCCCGAGCGTGAGCTTTAGGGCTGTACCTATTTCTGGTAAACTTGCGGTGATAACAAGGAAATAGAACAGCATCCCCGACAGTCGCAAATATGGCGGCAAGCTCGTCGGGCAACAGGACATCAGTCGACACCCCAGCTTCACCTAGTGAGTCCGAAATGGACGACGAGAATAATGAAGGAGAATGGCGTGACGAATCGAGTGACGACACACTAACGGGAGAAGCGCCCGTGAAGAAAACGTACACCAAAGGCTTTTCAAGGGGACAACCACCCGAACCATCCGAAGGGTGGACCGAACAAAATAGGAAAAGACCTAGAAGACGGAAAGAGACAACACAAAACCAGTTGAAACACACTGAAGATATCGTGACAACCAACCAGTACGAGGTACTTGCAGACAAACAGACAGGAAACGACGGGGACGGAGCTGACAGCATGGAAGTATCGGAGGAACAGTCAGAACCAAAACGCGCGCCGCCCAGAGCGAGAATTCCTCCAATAGTGATCACAACACCAACTAACTACGCTGCAGTGAATAAAACCCTTCAAAGCAAGATGAAGGGTAAACTGACTGCCCGTGTAAAGGACGGTACCACCAGCTACTATGTTGAGAGCCCAAGTGATTACGATGTGATCCGAACATTTTTCTTCAAAAATGAAGTTCCACACTTCACCCACCAACTCCCGAGTGCCAGACCGCTACAAATAGTAATTAAAGGGCTGCCTCGAGAAGCGGCGGAGGAGGACATTAGAGAAGAGCTCATCAGCCTTGGCTACAACATTAGAACTGTCCATCAGTTCAAAAAAAAAGGACCAAGGACACCAAGGAACTGATCCCACTATCCATCTTCTCAGTGACGTTGGAATCAAGCTCCAAATCAGAAGAAATCTACAATCAAAAATCCCTCTTGCACACAAAGATCCTAGTGGAAAGATACAAACATGGGAATGGCCCACCTCAATGCGCCAGGTGCCAAAGAATTGGACACACCCGAAATTACTGCCACCTGCCTTACAGATGTGTAAAATGTGCAGGCCCACACAACACCAAAGACTGCATTATGCCAAAGGACCAACCAGCAAAGTATGCAAATTGCAATGAGGACAATCCAGCATCATATCGTGGTTGCCAGACTTACCAAAAGGCACTGCGACCACCTAGACCACCAAGGAAAGAAGGAACCGAGGATAGCAACAAAAAGAAGGAAAGAAAACACCAGAGCAACCAAAAGGAAGAACGGAATCCTCCCAAACAGAAACAAAACAAGGAGGACAAACCTACAAAGAGACATCAGATAAACCCACAGGAAGAACCACAGAAGGAGAAGAAACGAACTTATGCCCACACAACTTCCGGAATCAATAATGACAACACTGAACCAACCCATAAAAAGAAGAACTGTAGGCACACAGTAAGAACAGAAGAAGTCAAAGAGAGTCTCAACGGGAAATCGTTCATAAAAAAAAAAAAAAAAAAAAAGATGAAAACGCTGAAAAAGATTAACGAAGCAAAGGACGACACAGGGAAAGTGTTTGCCTTAATGAAAGGCGTAATGTCGCTCTTGAAGTAATGGCGGGCCAACAGGTACGCCAAACTGACTGCAAGATAGCCTTCTGGAACGCGAACAATGTCGGAACAAAAAAACTAGAGCTACAAGAATTCATGCGGCGCAACGAGCTAAACATAGTCCTCCTCACCGAAACATGCCTTAAGCCGAACATCAAATTCAACATCTCCGGATATCAGGCTTACAGGAATGACAGGATCGGGCAAAGGGGAGGCGGTACGGCTATCCTAATCAAGAAAAAGATATCCCACCAACATGTCCAGACACCACAACTTCATCCATGGAAGCCACGGCGGTACGGATACATACCGTCGAGGGCCACATCGTACTCATCTCAACGTATCAGCCCCCAAACAAGCCTCTACACGAAGTCGACCTGGATTCCCTGATGGCGACGGGAAGAAAGGTCATTATCGCAGGGGACTTGAACTCCAAGCATCAAACTTGGAACTCTAGGACCAACAATGCTAGAGGTGTACAGCTCCTGGAACTAACTGGTAGACGGAATATACATGTGCTGGGACCTAAGGAACTAACTTACATCCTCTAACGACAGACGGCGACGAGGAGACGTCCTTGACGTGGCCGTCGTCAAGGACATCGACCGCAGGGTTCGACTAAAAACAGTCAACGATATGTCTTCAGACCACCAGCCAGTTCTCCTATCAATTAGGAATTGGGTCCTGCCTCACACCAAACCTAAGAAAACCAAGGAAACCGACTGGGACCAATTCAATAGAATCGTGCACAATAAGATCAGAGCCAACTACAATGTGACATCCAAAGCAAGGATCGATCAGGCAATCGAACACTTTGACAGTGTGGTGAAGGACGCGGACAAACGCTCCTATGTAACAACATCCCACAGGATACCAACAACCACGGAGTTGCCACCAGACATTGAAAATCTAAGGTACCTCAAAAATACATCTAGGAAGCTATGGCAGCGTTTCCGCGACCCTCGAGACAAGCAAAGGTACAGACAGCTAACCAAGGAGTTGAAAGGGTGCTTGCAAGAACTAAAAACTCAGCAGTGGGAAACGAAAATGTCACAGCTCACACTTCAAAACAAAGAAGCCTGGCAACTGGTGCGGGCACTTAAACAGCCGAAGAGAATCAAACATAGCGATCAATGGACCAGCTGGGCCATGCTTTGTGCCAATGGAGAAGGCAGAAGTCCTGGCGGAGCACTTTGCGGCACAATACACCGAGGTGGAATATAACCTTACAGATGTTGAAAAACAGACGGCCGATAATATCAGAGAAACGGCCCAAGACATTATGGAGGCACCACCAGAGGACGAACCCGAGCTCGTCACACCAGAAGAGGTCCGCGGAGTGATAAAGAAACTTCACAAAAACAAGTCCCCGGGGGCAGACCAAATCACCAATATGCATTTAAAAAACCTGCCGACCAAAGGCATAGTCCTCCTAACAAAAATATTCAATGCCTGCATGTTGGAAAGATATTACCCAGACAGCTGGAAAGTCGCGAAGGTCACGGCCATCCCCAAAAGGGGGAAAGACCAGCGACTCCCAAGCAGTTACAGGCCAATCAGCCTACTCCCCGCCGCCTCTAAGGTACTTGAACGCCTTTTGCTTAAGAGAATTAACATCAGCCTAGAGGCGGAGAAAACTATTCGCATTGAGCAATTCGGCTTCCAAAGCCGAGTGGGTAGCACAAGCCAGCTTGTCCGGTTAACTGAAGATGTGACAAGGGGATTTAACATGAGAAACTCGACGGCCGCTGTGTTCTTGGACATAGAAAAGGCGTACGATAAGGTGTGGCACGTCAACCTCATCACCAAGCTATGAACACAGACGACCATCCGCCACTGCTACATTCAGTTAATCGGAAGCTACCTCACTAACCGGAAATTTTATGTATCCGTTGATGGTCAAAGGTCCGCACTACACTCCATCCCGGCGGGAATCCCCCAGGGGTCTCCAATCGCACCAATCCTGTTCAACTGTTATGTAAACGATCCACCAGCATCACCCTTCATCAAATTCGCACAGTTTGCAGATGACACAACAATATACTCGACAGGCAGCAAACCCGAAGTGACAATTAACCGAATGCAACGAGGCCTCAACCTCTTCGACAAATGGTGCCGTATAAACAAAATAAAAGTCAACGCAACAAAATTTTCAGCAGTGTTCTTCACCAAAAGGAGGCCAGTACTCACAAGAAGACTAAAAATAATGGGTCAAGAAATTGAATGGAAGAAGGAAACTAAATACCTCGGTATAACGCCTTGATTACAAGCTCCTCTTCCGCAACCACATCCTAGAGAGACGAAGACAGGGCTTGGCAATTATCCAAAACCTTTTTCCAGTACTGAACAGCACTGAACTTACAACCACAACAAAACTCAGACTATACAAATCTGTCATTCGCCCCTTCATTCTGTATGGATGCCAGGTCTGGGGAACGGCGGCGAACTATAACATCCAACACCTACAACGACTCCAGAACCGGTGCCTCAGGACAATCCTAAGAACGCCTAGGTTCACCTCAACAGCCCACATACACAACGAGACAGATACTGAAAAAATCAGAACAGAAATATTCCGCCAAACCGAGAACTTCTATCGCCGAATTGAAAACTATAGAGACATAGACGACAGGCTCCATACCCTTGGCACAGCAATGCCAAGGCACTGGCACTCGCACAGAGTACCATTAAGCATTATATACCAGCCTGAATAAACTGGTATAATACATAAGAAAACTGTAGGGGTTTTTCACATAAGGTCGTCCTAGACGACCATAGCCATGTTTTCCCCTCAAAGCGCAAATAAAAAGAGTCCCCAAACCAACCTATCCAATACAAGTGACACTTAGCAGTAGAGCTACCACGGTAGCGGGACATGCACAAACAGAGCCCTTGTGGCTGCGACACAAAAAAAAAAAAAGCCAGACGGGAGGCGACGTGCGCATCGCCCCCCCCCCCCACCCCACCACCGCGCCGTGGAGGGCAGCGCTGCGAACGGAAGGCGGCGCGCGCAGCAACCCCCCCACCAACGCGCCCGGGAGACAACACCAGCCGCTCAGGACTCCGCCGGCAATCGCCGCGCGACCACTGGTCGCAGCGACCTTCCGCCTTCACAGCGCGGCACACGTCAAGCCGCAGGCGGCCAGGCAGCCGTCCTGCAACAACTTCTAAGAGCTGTGACTGAACTGTCACAGCTGGTGGCCAACCTACAGCCGTTATAGACAGCGAAGCGACTCCCTCTCCTAGCCACAGCCTGCCCGACCTTCGCCTAAATTCAACAACAAAAAGCTACAGTCAACAAACTAAGCAACAGGGACGAAGAGGCAGGAAACGCCCAATAGCGTCCCGTGTCGCCATGGCGACACAAACCTCCAGTCATCATCAGGCACATCAGTTGTCATTGATACGAGTTTATACAAAGGTAGCTTAATCTTGCTAATACAAGTACATGCTTTAAATTACGTGAATATATGAAGGCCTTGAATTTTTCCTTTTAAGGAATTCATACTTAGCAGTTCTTCTTTCATCCAGAAATCTTCAAAGACCATCCGAATAAAAATAAGTAATTGTTCAGTATCAGTGATATCTGTAGACCAGTCACGTTGTAGCAGAAAAGCAACGCAGCGGTGATATCTCTTTGTAGTTGTTCGTTTATGTTTTCACTCATTGTTTCTATACGGCGCATAACAGTATTCCGAGACAGTTGTAAACCACGAATAGCTTCTTTAATTTCATTTTTATTTTTGAAATTCACGAACAGCGAATCTGACACTGCTTCGAAAATTTCCTTGAGATACTCTCCATCGGAAAAAAGGTTTACAATTTTATTCAATTCTGTAGCTTACTTGGAAAGAAGCTTCAGTTGCAGCCTTATTTTGCTCAATAGGCTTAGAAAACATGTTTTCTTGGACTGTTAATTGCGATTCATACTGATGGCACAAAGTTAGCGAGTGACATTATTGAGGGTTTCGTTTCCCATTGTAACAATATCGAAAATATCTTACTTTATTTGTTGAACTTTCAGAAGCATTTCTTTCTTCATTTGATTTTCCTTTAGCGTTTCTCTTCAACCACTTACTTATCTATGGTGTATGAGGCGCCATGCAGTGTCTAATCGTGATTTACATTTACGTTGACGTCGTAACTCCGATAGTACCTGTAGTCAACTGACAGCGTCCCACACGCTTCCCGCCTATTGTCCATCGCGCGCAGAAAACAAAAGACAGCTTCCTCTCCACGATCGACTGGATTAGTAGACGCGATCGACCGGTCGATCGCGATCGACCGGTTGGCCACCCCTGCTGTACAGCATAACATCCTGTTGCATAAACTGTATCATCTCACAAAGGATTTTGAATTTACAGAAATCATCCGAATTTTACTTCAGAACCGAAGGTTTTACGTTTAATTTCAGGGCAACAAAAATTGATGGAGAACACACACACACACACACAAAATAATAATTAAAAAAAAAAATTGGCTGCCCCAAGGAAGTGTCCTGGCGCCAACATTATTCAACATTGATACTAATGATCAACTCCAACCACCAATGACTCGAATTTTTGTCTATGCAGATGATTTAGTACTAGCAGAACAAGCCAAAGATTTTGAAACAATGGAGGAACATTTAAGTAATGGTTTACAATATTTCACCACATACTATGAAGACAATCAGTTGAAACCGAATCCATCCAAAACTCAACTATGCACCTTCCATTTACGAAACAGACATGCCAACAGGAAACCGAAAGTCAGATGGGAGGGTGTTGAACTAGATCACTGTTTCAATCCAAAATATCTCGGAGTTACACTAGATCGTCCCTCACTTACAAAAAGCACTGCGTAAACACAAAAGCCAAAGTTTCAGCCCGCAACAATATCTTGCGGAAACTCAAAGGAAATGTATGAGGTGCACATCCCACAATGCTTCGAACATCAGCTCTTGCACTTAGTCATTCTGCTACAGAATATGCCTGTCCCATTTGGTACAACTCTGCTTATGTGAAACAAGTAAACGTAGTGTTGCATGAAACCTGCAGAATTCTAATGGGTTGCCTCAGATCCATGCCGATTGAAAAACTACATGATCTGGCAGGAATCACTCCCCCTGATATAAGACGGAACATAGCTGCAATGTCAGAAAGAAATGAGGCTAATCAAAACGCTGCTCATCCCTTATTTGGGCATCAACTCCCCAGGACAAAGGCTCAGATTTAGAAAAAGCTTCCTTAGGACGACAGCTGCTTTAGATGTATCGCCGAAAGTTGCCTGGTTCAATCTGTGGTGAGCAAGAATGACTCGTGTGAGTCAATGGATACCTACTGTAGAGGCTCTACCACCAGGTGGCAACCTCAACTGGAAGACCTGAAGAGCGCTAAATCGGCTGAGAAGTGTAGTGAGTAGGATCAAAGATAACCTGGCAAGGTGGCATTATCTTGGAAGATCCTAATACTGCGTGTGAGTGTGGGGAAGAACAGACCATTCAGCATTTATACAATTGCCCTCAGTGCCGATCAGTCTGCACTCTGCAAGACCACCTTCGTGGCAGTGACAATGCCATACAAGTTGCTGACTTTTGGTCATCCATTGTATGAACTCTTTGGTGTTGATTGATATCATTTTATTTCTGTTATTGTTATTACTATTTCTAACAATTTGTGTTTTTTACACGAAATAAATAAGTAAATTTATTTATCTGTATTTTAAAAAGTATTTAATCCCTCACAAAAGTACTTACATCATCAGATTCCTTTTAATCTTCTCTTTAATTTGTCAAATGGCTCTGCTCCACATCTATCTTTATTTGGATGTAATCTTTAATTTACTGATGATATATTTTATTTTTAGCTTTCTTCTTATGCTCCAAAGGCCCTTCCTTATCTATTTATAGTTGTAAATAAAAGTTTATTATTCTTCTTAGAATTTAATGTTCTATTTAATTATTCATGTACTGTTTCCAACAGATTTCTGTTTCTATTTGACAGGCGTTCAAAGTTAAACATCAAAATTCCCTTTTCACCCTTCAGTCTTAAATCTAGTTCCAAACTGTTACTATATTATTACTTTATTTTTGTTTTTAGTTTTAATTTGATTATATTTTCAGCTTTCTACTATTTTATTTAAAAAGTTGTACTTATTTATTTCTCTGAAAAATATACTTAGGATTTACTCAAAAGCTCTGATTTTTGTTATAAGGTTCTTCTACACATTGAAAATGTATTGCCATAGTTAAAATTAGTTTGTCTATTTAAACAAGTATCATTTCTTTATTCCCCTTAAAGTTTTCCTGCTTCGCTAACACAACCTCGTTGTTGATTGCATCACTATTTCCTCATACACACGTGGCTAGTAAAGTTTCAAATTCATTTATCTTCTTAAATAAAATTTTCAAACTATACAAATACTACTTTAAAATGCTTGTTTTTAACTGTACTACATGTGAGAATGTTTGCGAATCTTTCCATATGATTTAGTTTTATAACTTCAATCTTTATGTACACACATGTTACCAGTCCAATTTTGACTTGAAGCACCCTGAAGTATTAGGGTTATGCTTGTATAATTTATCTACAATGCTAGAAGCCTTTAGTCATCTCTTCCTAGGGACTCTGTCAACCTTATTCTTGTATTACAAGGTAAGAAGCTGTTTGCAAAAATATTAATGCAGGCTAAAAAAGATAAGTTTAATCATAAATTTACCTCAAGGCTAAATGATGATGACCAGGAAAACATTAAATTGTGTTAAAAGATAATAAAGAACATTAGGAATGAACAGGTAATATCCTGGTACTCACAACAGATGATAATAGGAGAGTACTGGAGTAAATGAAATATTTCAAGTTCTTGGTAAATGGAGACGTCTACCACAACATGGCCATGAAGTATAAAAGTCTCTTACAGGGAGAATGAGAAATGACAAATCACCTAAGTTTGACAATCTGTCGCAGATATAAAGGCCACTGGAGTACACAGTCTACACAAGTTATAGAGAAGTCTACACTGGTTATGCAGAGTTCTCTCTGTTATTTGGCATGGAAACGGAGCCCTAAAAGATTGGATTTAAGGAGTTATCATCCTACCATTCAAAAGGGGTAACAGTTAAAATCGTGGGAATTATAATGTTATTACTCTTTGAAAGTGATAAAAAACATAGTAAAGAGGAAGGTTAGGAATAAAATGGAATTAAAGCTAGAGGAGGAACAACTGGAATTCAGAATGAAATGTAGCACCACATATCTCGTATTGTCTGAGAGATGACTAATGCAGAATTACTAATATTGTTGGGAGAAGGGTGTACCAATTTAATAGCTCCATAATAGAATGCCTGAATGTGTCTGAATATTTGAGATTAGATTATATATTAGAAATGCTATGGTTGTGTCCACATATGAAAAGTTAGATCAGAATAGTTTGTTCATTATGTTATCAATCATTTTTTGTCACAGTGTACAAAATAATGAAGTACGACAGGAATACTGACACTGGGTCTGATGCCTCCATATCTGCAAATGATATTCTGATTTCATAGTCCAGTGGAAATTGCTTGGAACAATGTTTTTACAGATTTTGGTGTAAAAAAGGCAAAAAATAAAAAAATTATCAACAGGAACAAGTGTCATTGATTTCAGTGAGGTTGCAGTCAGTATAGAACAACAGCTATATTGAGAGTCTCATCTCAGAGAACACCAGTGTTAACCAGGAAGAACTCTGCAGAATCAGAAAACATCGGAATTCTTTAGTCAGTGGAGAGATCTGCGCCGAACCTGTTGGAGCAGCAGTAACAAACTGCCCTCACACTTGGAAGTACTTGCGTTCGAATTCCCATCTAGTAATCCAGATTTGGGTTTTCCGCAGTTTCCCCAAATCATCCTATGCAAATGCAAGGATAGTTCCTTTAAAAAGGCTATGTTCAGATTCCTTCCCGTTCCTTGTCACCCTTCCTTTCCCACCTCTAATGACCTCGTCATTGACAAGGTGTAAAGCCAGGAAATAAAAAGAAATCTACAGGAAAACAAAATACCTTAGAAAACCAAATTAATTATTTAAAATATATACTCTATGCGCATTATAAAATATAGACTTAAACCACCTTTTTAGATAGTGACTGCAGCAAACTTCAGGCAACTCAAATTCATCAGAACCATTAGATTAGTAAGTGAATGAAGATGTTGACTTCAAGTACCTATTGTTGATGTTTTATGTGTAACTAACCTCAAAGCCCATCAAAAATAATGGGTTGAATGGACTGTACTGGCAAGTAATTTATTTGCAGGTGCTTCCTTGTTATAAAATAACACTCAATCCAATTTCTTGTGCATTACACTGTATCAAACCACAAACTCTGCTAATATTGCTGTTGGAAAATCAAAGCTTGTATCATGTACAAAATTAATGCTTTCACTGTATCACATGTTGGCAACATGCATCACGATATAAACCTAACTGAAAACCTTCACGAGTTCTTATATCTTTCTTTTTCGTGATTAAAATTTACATTACCATGTTTGAATGGCTACAACCGCTATATGACATCAGTGAAAACAAAGGAAATAAAAATAATTCTTAACAACTTATATTATACCTCAGAATTTTACTTTTAATTGTGGTCTAGGCCGCATAGCTCGTGATCATGTTGGAGCTGCTCATACTTTGAACAGTAACAAAAACTCTTTTACTTTGACACACTTTTAAGTGGTCGATGTTGTGGATAACTGCTAGTATATAATAGTATTACTTCTAGTTTTAAATCTTCTACAACATTTGAGTGCCTTCTAGAACAATTTCCTTTCAGTTGGCATATCCTGCATATGCTATTTCCTTAAAAGTAAGTTTTCATTTCAACTGACATCTATCACTGTCAGATTTTGGTACACTGCTTTATAAACTGTTCTAAGCATTTTGTCACATTAAACTTTTTGGAATAAAACTTATTATGTTTTTGACGTTCGTCAAGTGTGTGTTGCTTGAGATCTGAAAATCAACATCTTCTACCAATCTTTCTCAAATTTCTAGAGTATAAAAATAATTATTTTGAATACTTCTCCCATAATGTATCTTCAAAGTTTGAAACATTTTCCAAACCTCTATTCTGCGATTCTCCTCAAATCTTTAACTACTATGATGTTTACGCTCTCCAAAATTTTCCTTAGTAATTAATGTGTGGTTCTTTGTTCCTCGATTAAATGTTGTAATTCTTAAATTTTTTGAAGTTTGTTTTCTACTGACATGTGCAAACTTTTAATTTTTCCAAAACCTTATTAATACTTCTCCTTTATTCCTGAAATTATGCAGTCAAATAAGTATCTTTAAATATGTTTAACACAAATTTGTATCTCACTTTCTTGTTTCTGACTAAATTAACGGCGATTCTTTTATGTATTGCGAATAATTTTCGGTATGGGTCTATTTTCTGGAGTATGTCTTTTATTGTCGTACTTTTCATTACAAAATCTTTCCTTTTCTTATTATGAAATACCATTTGTGTGTTCTGCAAATCTTATCATCTATTTAACTATTGTCTTGTTATATTTTCTGTTATTATTAAAGAAATATGAATGTTTGTGTGACATCATGCTACAGCGTAACTTTTGAAATATGCTAATATCTTTTAGATTCGTATGTACTCAATTTTAAATGACATGGATTTCTCGCCTCCTACATGAGTAAGACTAAAGTCGAAATATTGTGTAATTCTTTTGTTTTTGTGTTTTTACGTGTCTCGCCCTCCTGCCTTCATCTGTGGTAAGTGACGGGTAACTGTTTATTTTCCCTATCCTATCTTATTGACATGGATTTCTTTTTTTTTTTTTCATCTTCTCCTATGTTAATCTTTATCTTATTGACTTATTCACTGGTTAGTTTGATTTATGGTTTGATAATATACGAAAATGTGATGCTTTTGTTATGTTTCTAAAATTACTTTGTTTTGAAACATGTTATGGGTTTATGACTTTTACCAACATGATTATTAGGTCATTCTGTTCCTGTACCATTGTTATCTCCTTGAGGCTTTACTTATTTGTTTCAATATTTCCAAAATGCTTTCCTCGGGGACACAATACTGATCTTTTAAGCATTTTGAACACTTTTATATTAAAAGTATGTTTTGTAGGGTCATAGTTCACTTTTGATTAATACCAGCTTTTTTTCTCCAAATATGTCTTCAGATTTGTGCCATTGTTTTCCTCGTCACATTGCTGGAGGCACCAATTCCGCATTGAACTGTGTCCTTTACTTGCATTCATCATGTAATTCAATGAGTACTTCTTATGAGAAAATACTAGGTATAAGGAGGCACTGATTATGAGGTGATACTGGGTAATAGGAGACATTTGTTACTAAAATTCACTGGTGCTGAATAAGAGGAGGAGTAGGTAACGTCAGATTAAGTATGCCACTGGCCCTGACTCACTCCTTTTCTGGTTGCACAAGTCAGAGGTAGGTAAATGAAGCACCACGTCTGCAAATTCTAAGTGTGCATCCTCTGTGCATGATTATGAATTACATTGCTTCCTAGCAAGGACACCATCAGACAGGAGACTTTCAGGCATTTTATAAACATTAAAGCGTATTCACCCCATATGTCTGTAGTGCAGTCGTTTCTTCAAATGTATCCTAGTTTTTCAGATATCTGCATGCAAAAATTACCAGTGGCTTTTAAATACTGGAATAATTGCTCTTTGTTTTCAAGTGGCAGAATGCTCTTGCAGGAAGATAATCACTTCCTAATTTGCAGGCCTTGGTTTGAATCTGCGTTCTGTCAAATATTTTTATTTTCAGAAATCATTGAGCTTTAGTTTTTATTTCATTTTGACTTCCTTTACATAGTTCTGCTGCTTAAACCAATACAATACAACATCATTTATTTTTTAGAGTATCATTATTTTTTGTCAATAAATTTATTGATATCTTTTCAGGTAAAATAAGGATATTGTTTTCTTTATAACTTATATTGCCTTGCCTTGTTAGTATAGATAATTCTGTGCAGTACGTTATTGGCAATTTGTAATACATCTTACATTTGTTTAAAAGTAGATACAGCACTAAGTGACTGCTAATTGTGTGATACAATATGAAAGTCTTTTTTACCATTTTTGTTTCACTCTGTATAGATGAAATTCACTCTTTTGGCCCAGTGACAGAATAATTAACATAGTACACAGTTGTTCAACAGTGCTATGAAATATGTGTTTGAATACGAGTCCCTTTTTTCAGAAGATTCATTTTTGATTTGTTAAACATGTGATAAAATCTTACTACAATGTGCATTTTTTACCATCTGTTGTATTAATGTAATTTTGTCCTCAGAGATGCGTCCAAACCAATTAATGTGCTGACGGGCATTGATTATTGGTTGGATAATTTGATGTGTAATGTTCCTGAACTGGTAATGTGCTATCATTTGGATGGAATTGTACAGAAGTATGAATTAATCAAAACGGAAGATCTCCCACATCTAGAAAACTCAAAATTTTCTCCAAAAGTAATAAGAGATGTTGCACAAAATATACTGTCATTTTTGAAATCAAATGCTACAAAAGCAGGTCATACGTACTGGTTGTTCAAAGGTACTTTAACGCTACATTTTTTTTTTTTTTTTACTTTTTGCATGATATGGTATGTCTGTTTGCATTGAGTTCTTCTTTTACAGGGAAGGATGCGGAAATAGTAAAACTGTATGACCTGACATCACTGTGCACTGATGTTACTGATGAAAAGGGACAGAATCCATTTACTGTTCCTGTGGCAATGTTACTATACAGGCAGGTAACATATGTTTTCATTTTTCATCAAGTATCAGTTGATAATTTTTTGTGTTCATATATTATTTTGTTTGTGGCAGTAAATGGTAACAAGAAAAGTAAACATCGAATTTCTTTTCCTACTAGTGTTTCTAGTGTTTTGTGTCAGCTTTCTATTAACCACAAGATGAGATTTCAAATTTTGCTACATTCTACTGATGTGGTGGCCTGTTGAGTTCTAGAACTTAAATATCACTGAAAGACACTACCCTGTTAGCCTACAAAAAAACCATTGCAGAGCTTTTCAACTTTTATGGAACAAGTTTGGAGACAAAAAAGAGAACTTTATAATGAAGTGTATTGTTGTTTTTGACTGATGTTTGATCAGTTTTAACTGTGTGATAAAACAAAAACCGAATATATTGGTGACAGAAAAACTCAAAAACTACTGTGCAGATTTTGATGGGGTTTTCACTGTTTTAAAGATAAGAATCTCAGTTGAATGGTTTGGTATGGCTTATGTTTCAAGGTTACAAAATGCCAGAGCAGTAAATGAATTTCTGAACTTATGGTGACAAATACCAAAGATGAAATGACTATATGTTGCATACTCGACATTAAACTTACAACTACAATATCTCTGACCATAGCCTTTAATGAAAGCAATAAAGCCGTTTACAATAATACCGATTTTTTGCATTAAGCAAAACTTGAAATATTCTTTCCTTTAACTGCGGATATATTCTGTTTTTAAATATCATAGATGGCCGTATTGACTGTGAGAAACTAATAACGAAAGAAACAACAGAGGTTTTCTTTTATCACAATCTCTGTCACACAACTACAATGTCTCGGGATATCGTTGTTGGCGTGCCACAGTTTGTAACTCCCTGAAACAAATCGAAAGTAAAGACCAAATTTCTTTTTCATATCTCACTTAGTTCTGAATACTTGATATAATTCTGAATATCTGATATGCTACTGTACAGGTACAAATTTATTTTAATGTTGAGCTCCAGTGCCAGATGAACTAGCATAATGAGAAATTTTTCAGCTATAGTGGCAGTTGAGTCAGCATAATTATACACATTTAATGTTTGGTACTGTGGAAAATCGGTTAAAATCTTTTCAGATAATGCTAGATTATTCATCAAATAAATATGTGGTAATGTCTTAAGAGATACTGTTGCGTTCCTGGTTCTCTAAGAATTCTGGGCAACGCCTCTACAGTGACTAGAACTAACCCTGGTAATGCCAAGTGGTTCTAAAACCATGAGGTTAGATATTTTCATAGTGAACAGAGGGGATACAATTGATAGGCTCAGGCATTTGTTGGCAGCCTTCAGTCATAAAGCTTATTCAGCCGAAAAGCTTGAACTATTGTTAAGTCCCAATATACAGTAAGCTCAACTTGAACCGCCGCAGCCAGCCAGCATTGTCCCATGGCACTCACTATTTTCGTGGGTCGACCAATCTAATTTATATGCACTAACCCCCGCTGACTGGGGTAAACGTGTACAAACAGTGACTGATGTAATGGGTTCGCCGGCTTGGCGCATCTCACTGGCTGGCATGCGACAATACATTCAATTTTAATTTCGACCCCAAGCTCTCAAATTCTGAAAATCCATTAAAACCTGCATTTTTTGCACAATGCATGAATAGACAGACACATTACAGATATATTTTTATGTATGTGGTATGTATTAATGCGCGTACTGTCCATGTTTTGATTTTTGAGCAGCAACATTAGCTGATGTAATTAGGTTGAAATATAACCTGGACTAAAATGAAAACTGACATTCTGCATCCAAACAACACCATTCTTAGAACTGTGCTGCTAAATCACCACTTAGTTTAGTGCCGGAAATGGCTGGTTTGAAACTTGGTATGCATGAATCTTTTCAGATGAATGAAAATGGGTAAATTAACTTCAACCCACTCCTTTCTTGGTAGGATGCGGGTGAATCAAGGTTTGCTTTAATTCTGGAAAAGGATGGCGCAAATTGTATGAAACTTCATTCACATTTCTCATTGCATGAATAAAAATAGTGTATGGGTAAATCAACACCAACTAGACCAGGCAATGCTGGCAACTCTGCTAGTTAATTATAATTTTGGGGCATCAGTCACAGCAAATATAATTTCATTGCAGTTTTGGTTTTGTAAACCATTTTTTATTTTCAAAAATATAATAAAAGTTTTTATGTAATACCTTTCTAATAAGTAGATCCATTATTTAACCATTTTAATTAAAATGAATAACTTTTTGATTGTTGTAATCCAAATTAATTGGAGGGTATTTTTTATCTAAAACTTCAGTTATAGTTACCATTTTGATGCATATCTGTGAAAAAAAACATTTTTTTTGTATTTATTGATGGTGTTCATTGTTCTTGAGAAGTTTTAGTCTTGTACAATGTGACAGAGAACACAAGTCAAGTTACCCTACCTAGTATGATACAGTTTGAATCAAATCTGATGATCGATTAATTACTGTCTTTTCAAAGAATCCTACACATTCCTTTAAGGAAGAAATATGTATTAATCTACAAGTTCCCATTTACAGGACCAACCTGTCTTTCCAAATGATTGAATGATGTTTTTATGAAAGTATAAATTATCTACAAACCAAATCTATATACAGTGGGTTTATCAACAAGATTACTGTAATCAGCAGTTACTCTTGTATACCAATATGTGATTGACCTGCAGGCTGCACTACCATCACAATTAGTACTTGTGGTTGAGAGACAGCACTGCATGTACTGCTCAGTGTGGTGACCACTTTTAGTGAGTACTTTGAAGATTACCCAATTAGTTCTATGAGAAGGTGACTACAAGAGATTAGGAATATAATCACTTGTGGAAGTGGAAGCCAGCAAACATTCTCTTCATGGTGCAAACAGAAACTGGGAAACATCCTCTTTCGGATACAGTGAAATGTCAGAAATTCAAGGAAAAAGAATTAGTATCACCGAACGTGGTGTAACGGTTAGCGTTCTGGCCTCGCATTCGGGAGGACGGCGGTTCGAATCCCTGTCCGGGCATCCAGATTTGGGATTTCCATGGTTTCCCAAATCACTCCAGGCAAATGCCGGGATGCTTCCTTCAAAAGGCCATGGCCGAATTCCTTCCCATTCCTTGCCCCCATCCTTTCCCGTCACTAAAGACCTTGCTGTTAAGAGACGTAAGCAGTAAAAAACAAACAAAAACAAGTTCAATACAGAATGATACATTTTTGCTGCGGTTTTGCCATCAAAATTTGAAGAACAATAGAGCTACTGCAAATTGTAAACTTCATCAAAACATTATCCAAAAATAGTGTTAGATGTTAGGAGGAAATTGTTTGAATGTTGAGTTTGTTATTTTTGGTGAAAGCATAATGGAAGCCATGAAATTAAGCTACCATAGTTTCCTGTCATTCGTATGAGGGCATATTTAGTGAAATCTGTTGTAGTTTTTAAGCCACATTTTTAATATTGGTATAGAATAGTTAGTTTTGCTAAATGTCCAGTATTAAAAGACGATACTGATGACAAGTGTTCTAGCTTTCATAAATATTTGGCAGATTGAATGTAAATGATTCTTAATATGAGTTAGAAAGACACAGTATTGGTTATTTTTTTGGTATTTAATGATGAATTGAATAATTTATTTAGCATAAATGTGTACATGATATTTATGGAAATTACTATGAAAATAGGCTACATATGAGAAAAAGGCTAATTAACACACAACTTATGTTGCACCTAAAAGGATGGAAATTAACATACACATTTTGGTGATTGTCAGCTGATAGTTATAGTTATTTCGACAGGATCATAAGGGCTACCAGCAAGTAGTCTGTTTGCATTCAGCACCAAATAGATATCCAGGTATTCAATCATCACCACTACCTCCACCACAGCTGGGTTCAAGTATTCCAAATGTTAAGGGAAAGCACAAAGTGAGTATTCTGAATCTCGTGTTTCGTACTCCATGTGACCTCACTACTGTCACAGTGTGGAGAGAGGGAGTGGTTCTTCCCGTCCCATATCTGATATGATTGTGTCTGCTACAAATAGGAGGGTAGGTCAAAGCTTGTAAATTTTGAGCAGGGATCATTAATTTACATAATGTTCATATGGCTTTCCATCTATCTATAGGATTGAAGGATATTGATGTTAAACTCCTAGCAGTTTTCCAGGAGGACAACGCGCTTCAGCTGTGTTATTTTATAATGCCTAATATCCTTATGGATGGGAATTGGCTTGTTCTTCAGTGTCCTCTACCACAGTGGAATCATTTTCCTTATGATATGAAGTAAAAGAATATTCTGAGCACCAGCAGCTGGAGTGGGATAATAACAAGCAGGACAGTTATGATGCATGCGGTTTGGTGTAGTTAAATATCTGCCTTTCTTATACTAAGGTAGTGTTCAGCATAGTAATAAACCATGGTCAATGTTCTTAATTTTTGTCAACTCCACGTGAGCCATTGAAGAATATGTACAGTCTTTGACTTTATTTCTGGCCGCCGCTGAAAAATTCTATCACTCTTATTTTGCACAATCTGGCATCAATGTCATCCCAGGCAACAGTAACGCAATACTGGCTCCGCCTCCTCGCAATTTCATTGGTGGATATTTTATTCAGAGCCATCTATACTGCAGATTTTTCATTTCCTTAAGTCAATGCAGGAAACAATTGGCTAACAGGTAGGAATTAAGCTCCTCCCACTGACGATTCTTATTGGCAGAACAGTTCATCAACCTTCCATTACATTTCTATAATACTTTACCAAAATTCAGATCTTGAAACGTATCCCAAAAGTTGTAATTAACGGGATTGCATTAAAGTGAGGCAGGAAACAGGCTCAATGCTATATATTACTATGGTTGATTAGCATAAAACTATAACGATAAGATTGTTATACTCATTTTGATAATTCCTTCGGATAATATTTCACTCATATATCTGGTCAGTCCACAAACCAAGGGATAATCATGTTCCATGAGGTAGAATTTTTAGTACTACGAAACTACAGAAACAAGAAATTATTTCGGAAGTGTCTCTCTCCAAGATGGATTGAATGAAACAGTCTTCCTTCGCTGCGTTGTATACACCTATACGAGGAAAGTAGCACCGAGCGTGCAGTGGTCCTATGGTTAGCGTTCTGGGTTGCTGAGCGAGCGGTTCCGAGTTCAAATCCAAGTAGTTCTTATTTATTTTTTTTTTAATTTAGAAATTTATCTTTACTTGTATTTTCTTTTTAAGCGTACCGAAACTGCACATTGCTTATGAGTATAAGGTATCCATGATTCTTTCCTAACTGCGTCAGGAAATAAGATAAACATCTGCGAAACTACCCAATGTTTCGTAACTAATAGCCGACGTAAGCATGAAAGATTTGCGGCGGCAGAACTGACGAAAATCTACACGGGTTTCAAGCCGCGCCGAAATCATATCATCTGTCCCTTTTCAAACGACACACATGTTTCCAAAATAATTATTTCACAGTAGAACGATCATCGCGTTTCAGAAAGAAATAATTTACAAGAGGAATTATTGCTCTCTTTGTAGGTGGACGATAATGATTATGCACTATATAAATAAATGAGAGTTAATCGCGCAGAACTAAATATTAGCACCGCAACAAATCAAACGACCATTGTCACTAAAAAATTTACAACCAGATTATTATCGTAGGACAAAAATAAATTCTTTTATAACTGGTATAAAGTAATTAAAGTTAATTGAGAATCGGGCTTAAAGACAGGGAGTTCTTAAATTACCGTTTTTCCCGTTTTCTACAATGCTGTTAGTTGTTTCTGACACTATTACTTCATGATCTTTACAGCATTGGGATTTATTAAATACTGGGGCTAAATGCTCATTACTTAACAAGGCGTGAAATTACCTGCGTTATTCTTTGTTTGGAATAACATAAATAAATACAAGCATTTGGCGAATGAGGATGTCGCCGTTCGCGTGATTGTTCTTTAGTCTCCGGTATAAAGTGGAACGCTCAAGTTTTGTCACCCGTCAGCCGTCATAATCGACTCCATAATCGCCTAGGTCTCAAGGATTCAAACAAACACAGTCTACCGGTAAAGTAAGGTTGATAATGACTAAAGACCGGAAGACCGAGCGTGGCGTGTGAGCGGTAACGCTCTGGCTCCAGGCAAATGCTGGGATGATTCTTATAGAAGGCCATGGCCGTTCCCTTCTTTAATAAATTCAACATCGATGAAACGTAAAGCAATAAACAAAAAATAAGGATAGGGAGGAGGTATTGTTAATAGATTTCAAGCCAGTTGCGACCTCCTCAATAAATTTAGCCAGCTCTTTTTTTTATGATTTTACGCCTCGTCGACATAGAGGTGATTATTGTCTGGATAGGAGTAGTGGCAAGGATTTCGGCCATGCCCTTGTAAAGAACCCATTCCGGTATTCATATGGAGTGATTTGGGGAAACCTTGGAAACCACAAATCTGCATGGCCGAACTTGGATTCGAACCTATGTCCTCCCGAATAAGAGACCAGAACGTAAACGATTTTTTAGACGACGCATACTCATTCACAGCACTGACAAACGCGTGTTCCGAAATGGTAATGATGTAGAAAAATAGATATTTGTTCAACCTCTAAAACGGTAAATAATTTGATTCTTTATCTATGAATGCTTGGGAGACGTTACTTTTTGTATTGCCCTCATGCAATTAACATGGATTCCCACCGTATTTTCAATTACCAGCTGTAAGTTGGATAATTATGAAACCAACAAAAACTTTTGCCAAATGTGCTGCTCGTGTTAAATTATTACGTGTATTATTCACGCGTTATAAAGGTATTCTTCCTTGCCGAAGGAAGTAGGAAAGTTAAGACTATTTCCTGGTAAGCGTTGTCATATTTACTTTCTGCGATGTTGCCACGATGTTCTGCCTAGTAGTAGCGCTGTAGCAATTTCCCTATACAAGAAATAGTGTCTCATAGCTGGACACACACATCGGCGAAATGAAAAATTATTTATGTTCCAGTCTCATCTAGAATATTTTCATTTAACTGATTACTTCTCTTGTAACAGTTCGATTCTTTATACAGATTACTATTCAATCACGGAATGTTGTATCTATATGTATATTTTTTCTTTGGTCATATAATTGATGAGGCACTAGATTCTGTAAGTCCAGGTGTCTGAGTGGTAACGCGCTGGGCTGTCAACGTGCTGGTTGTCGGTTCAAGCCCAGGTGCTGTCATTTTTTTTTTCATTCTTTATCTCCTTTTCACTTGTTGCAAAATACATATCATATAAGTAAGTTTATATATGTTTCAGTGGTCAATTGGAACAGTGGAAAAGAATCATAAAATTAATGTTTTGGCTGAAATGAGAAAGTGTCAACGCATCATGCGTCAGTAGGAACTGAAAGCCAGTTTTCCTATAAATTTAATTTAACCATTACGATTTGTGCCACTCAACTTTACCAATTTTTTTCTAGTGCTGATGGCAAAGGCGGGAGATTGATGATTGGGGTAATGATGGCTGTTTTAAAAAAAACAAGGACCTAAATCAAACTAATGTGCGGTTTTTGTAGCTAATGTTCCTGTTGGACACAGTGGTATTAGCAAGCAAATCAGAATTGAAAATGTGAGTAGTTATTCTTACGAAAAAAAAAAAAATCATCATTGACGAATAACATGCTAATGCGAGGTTCCGTATTTAACAAAATGCTGCTCCTACTAGTGATCATTAATGATATAATTGATAGTATATCCTCAATATAATGACATGATAACCTTATTTCCGAAATCTGAAATTGCAAGAAAGAAACAGGAAATTTGAGGAAGGAGGAAAGATAATGCCAGGCTGGTTATAAGTTGATGTTACCTTAGCTTCTGTCTCTGGTAATCCAGAGAGGATGGTACTGTAAGTGGCTCAGATTCGCGGATGCCATGCTGATCCCGGAATCTAGTGCGTTGTCTCGCGGTTCCACGGTTCGTGTCAGGCCGCGGGCAAAAGTAGGTTTTATGAGCGTTATGTTTTTCTTGCGTTGCTTGTACACGGGACAGTGAAAACATATTATACACTTAATGAGAAGCAAAAGCTACACATGTCTGCATTTTCGTTGTTATTCTTTAGTAAAGTCCACATTCCTTTGAGCAATTTTGTAATTTTTTTTGTATGTAAACCAAAATTTTGATGACTGAATCGTGAATGTGAGATGAGTACTGTCTAATGTCACTGCTAAACTTTGCCCTTCATCCAATTCGTTCGGCTATGAATTAATGTAATTATATGATTTGTAATTGTGTCTAAACATTACTGACAAACATTTTTAAAAGTGAGGCTCAAAATTTCTTGATATTAATAGATCAGTCAACATCCATATAATTCAATCAATGAAACAATACAGTTTCTAATCCATCATTCAACCAAAATATTATTGGATTAATTTCCTGTTCGTTTGCTGAATTGTAACGCAATCAAGATTTAATTTAGAACTATTGGTATCTATCTATATGTATTAACATATTAACCTGTTGTACGCTGAAGTGATGCTAAAGTCAAACACAATCAGTTTCAGAATACTGAAATGAGTAACAATCCAGTCTTACAGTACAAATCAGGATACTGGATGTAAATTCATTTAGCCAAAGTTTCAAGCAAGTAGTTTGTTTCCTCATAGTTGTAGAAGAACGATAGTCAGGATGTGGACATCGTAACATCCACGAGGAAGAGGAGTGGTTTTATAAATATCCTACGTATCGTTTATTCTGAGCTAAAAGCTATCAGTTTCTTAATTTCTGAAAGATTTTGTCCCAAGATAAAAATCATAAAATAACAGATAGAAATAGTGACACTTATTTTGCGTAACGTTTTGGTAACAGATATACTACTATGTTGTTAAGTAAAAATTATGTGTCAGCTGATAGATGAAGTTAGCACTATCTAGAGCCACACTGTTATTAATTATAAGGATTTATACTTTATCTCTGTTACACTCTGCAATTGATGTGTAGTAAGATAATCATGAGGAAGTCGGGCTGTTTACTCACAGCGTTAAACGCGCAGCATTCCCTTGACCGGATTGTATAGAATATCCATTCGCAAGATATTCCGGCTGCTTTAAGAATTCATAATGATTAAACTTCTATCAATACTCGTACGTTTTGCTATTATTTTACTGTTGACAGTAACATCAAAATTACAACACCCAGAGCTCGAATAAAATCCGCAGTAGCTTACTTCGGAGAAGTGAAAAGTTAAGTAACGTAAAAGAAGCGATTGCTTTAGTTATTAAAGCGCCAGAATAAATATAACAAGCCACTAAGTAGTATGTTGTTATAATCTATATATTCTAATTTTTTTATTGTATTTCGTTAAAATATGGGCGTAATGGGATATTGTACCATACTCTTGGTTATCAGTTGTTTTTCTGAAACACTGTATTTTCAACCTCACCACTTCAGAAGACTCGTTATTGGATACATCCTCCGATTTGTTTGGAATTCATTGGCTGCAGATCGTGGCCCACCCATATCACTGTAAACTAATAATTACAAGGATCTTTAACGCTTTGAATAATTAAATTCTGACGGTTCGGTTAAACTGCTATAGCTTTTATCAGTCCATCGTTTGCTCGGATTCACAGCAGAATTGACGTGTCTAGATTAAAAGAAATTTGGGTACATTTTTATTTTCTCTAACACAAAGAATATTCGTATAGAATGAACGGAGGAATTTTATAAATAATCTAGACGACAGTCTTAAAAAATCTACGAGTGAGAGCATTACACCACTTGTTTCTCATTTAAGAATATAGTTGGTAATTGGAGTGAAATAAAGTGTCCCTTAATGCTTGATAGCAGAGTATCAGGAAAGTGAAACACAGGTTATTTATAGAAGAAGGAAGTTCATAATTTCCTGTTTCCGCATAAGTAGGCGGAAATTTTGGTAAGCACTGGCCTTGCTTTTGATCATTCCTTCCAGTATACTAAATGAATGGATTCTTGGTCATTGTTGTATATGCATTCTTTTGTATATCGCCATCAGTGTCGGTTTCAGTACTAGGCTGCCATAGTAATTTATAATTCAGATTTCATTTTACCCGAATGTATTATGTGATAGCATCGTGGTATGTGGAATGAAGAAACATTAAAACAAAAATGAAAAGCAGAAATGAAGAATTTCGTAATTACGAAATGTGAAGTGACTTGTCGCAGAAATCAATAGTTCTGTATGTGGATTTTAATGAAAATAAGGACTCTTAAAACTGTTATCCTGTATATCCAGCCTATTTCTGTGAATATATCTTCCTACAAATTCTTTCTTAGGCAACGATTTCCAAAACAAGTGTTTTATTTTTGAGACTTCATCTCCCAGCATTAATGTGAATATCTTCTACAACGCCACGTTTGAAAACATTTCACTGTTTTTATTTGAAAGTTCATTACTGTGAAGCCCTGGACTCTATCCATGCAGTGTTAGAACCATGTTGTGGGTGATAAATTTTTTGCTATCAGATAGGTTTTTTTTTTTTTTTTTTAGATTTGATCGTTTATACTTCTCTCGTTTAATTAAATCTAGAGCAAAAGGGGTATATAACTTTCTTAACGACTTACAACGTTCCTTACGTTTCTATCATACAGTTTCATTATTTTTTTCTTTCTTTCATCTGCGTCTATCCAACCTGATTGAGTCTTAGCAGTGTCTTTCATGTTAATGGAGTCGGTATTGCATTTCACAAAAATAGTGTATAATCGCTGATCAGACATTATCAGTCTAAGCCGACAAAGCTGAGAAACGAAAGGAACATAGAAATGCAAACCATCCTCTCTGGATTACCAGAGACAGAAGCTAAGGTAACATCAACTTATAACCAGCCTGGCATTATCTTTCCTCCTTCCTCAAATTTCCTGTTTCTTTCTTGCAATTTCAGATTTCGGAAATAAGGTTATCATGTCATTATATTGAGGATATATATCAATTATATCATTAATGATCACTAGTAGGAGCAGCATTTTGTTAAATACGGAACCTCGCATTAGCATGTTATTCGTCAATGATGATTTTTTTTTTTTCGTAAGGATAACTACTCACATTTTCAATTCTGATTTGCTTGCTAATACCACTGTGTCCAACAGGAACATTAGCTACAAAAACCGCACATTAGTTTGATTTAGGTCCTTGTTTTTTTTTAAAACAGCCATCATTACCCCAATCATCAATCTCCCGCCTTTGCCATCAGTACTAGAAAAAAATTGGTAAAGTTGAGTGACACAAATCGTAATGGTTAAATTAAATTTATAGGAAAACTGGCTTTCAGTTCCTGCTGACGCGTGATGAGTTGACACTTTCTCATTTCAGCCAAAACATTAATTTTATGATTTTTTCCCACTGTTCCAATTGACCATGAAACATATATAAACTTACTTATACGATATGTATTTTGCAACAAGTGTAAAGGATCATATAGATTGAGAAAAAATGACAGCACCTGGGCTTGAACCGACAACCAGCACGTTGAGAGCCCAGCGCGTTACCACTCAGACACCTGGACTTACAGAATCTAGTGCCTCATCAATTATATGACCAAAGAAAAAATATACATATAGATACAACATTCCGTGATTGAATAGTAATCTGTATAAAGAATCGAACTGTTACAAGAGAAGTAATCAGTTAAATGAAAATATTCTAGATGAGACTGGAACATAAATAATTTTTCATTTCGCCGATGTGTGTGTCCAGCTATGAGACACTATTTCTTGTATATGGAAATTGCTACAACACTACTACTAGGCAGAACATCGTGGCAACATCGCAGTAAGTAAATATGACAACGCTTACCAGGAAATAGTCTTAACTTTCCTACTTCCTTCGGCATGGAAGAATACCTTTATAACACGTGAGTAATACACGTAATAATTTAACACGAGCAGCACATTTGGCAAAAGTTTTTGTTGGTTTCATAATTATCCAACTTACAGCTGGTAATTGAAAATACGGTGGGAATCCATGTTAATTGCATGAGGGCAATACAAAAAGTAACGTCTCCCAAGCATTCATAGATAAAGAATCAAATTATTTACCGTTTTAGAGGTTGAACAAATATCTATTTTTCTACATCATTACCATTTCGGAACACGCGTTTGTCAGTGCTGTGAATGAGTATGCGTCGTCTAAAAAATCGTTTACGTTCTGGTCTCTTATTCGGGAGGACATAGGTTCGAATCCAAGTTCGGCCATGCAGATTTGTGGTTTCCAAGGTTTCCCCAAATCCCTCCATATGAATACCGGAATGGGTTCTTAACAATGGCATTTCCGAAATCCTTGCCACTACTCCTATCCAGACAATAATCACCTCTATGTCGACGAGGCGTAAAATCATAAAAAAAAGAGCTGGCTAAATTTATTGAGGAGGTCGCAACTGGCTTGAAATCTATTAACAATACCTCCTCCCTATTTTTTTGTTTATTGCTTTACGTTTCATCGATTTTTAATTTATTAAAGAAGGGAACGGCCATGGCCTTCTATAAGAATCATCCCAGCATTTACCTGGAGGCAGAACGTTACCGCTCACACGCCACGCTCGGTCTTCCGGTCTTTAGTCATTACCAACCTTACTTTACCGGTAGACTGTGTTTGTTTGAATCCTTGAGACCTAGGCGATTATGGAGTCGATTATGACGGCTGACGGGTGACAAAACTTGAGCGTTCCACTTTATACCGGAGACTAAAGAACAACCACGCGAACGGCGACATCCTCATTCGCCAAATGCTTGTATTTATTTATGTTATTCCAAACAAAGAATAACGCACGTATTTTCACGCCTTGTTAAGTAATGAGCATTTAGCCCCAGTATTTAATAAATCCCAATGCTGTAACGATCATGAAGTAATAGTGTCAGAAACAACTAACAGCATTGTATAAAACGGGAAAAACGGTAATTTAAGAACTCCCTGTCTTTAAGCCCGATTCTCAATTGACTTTAATTACTTTTACCAGGTATAAAAGAATTTAATTTTGTCCTACGATAATAATCTGGTTGTAAATTTTTTAGTGACAATGTTTGTTTGATTTGTTGTGGTGCTAATATTTAGTTCTGCACGATTAACTCTCATTTATTTATATACTGCATAATCATTATCGTCCACCTACAAAGAGAGCAATAATTCCTCTTGTAAATTATTTCTTTCTGAAACGCGATGATCGTTCTACTGTGAAATAATTATTTTGGAAACGTGTGTCGTTTGAAAAGGGACAGATGATATGATTTCGGTGCAGCTTGAAACCCGTGTAGATTTTTCGTCAGTTCTGCCGCCGCAAATCTTTCATGCTTACGTCGGCTATTAGTTACGAAACATTGGGTAGTTTCGCAGATGTTTATCGTATTTCCTGACGCAGTTAGGAAAGAATCATGGATACCTTATACTCATAAGCAATGAGCAGTTTCGGTACGCTTAAAAAGAAAATACAATTAAAGATAAATTTCTAAATTAAAAAAAAAAAAATAAATAAAAAATAAGGTCTACTTGGATTTGAACTCGGAACCGCTCGCTCAGCAACCGAGAATGCTAACCATAGGACCACTGCACGCTCGGTGCTACTTTCCTCGCATAGGTGTATACAACGCAGCGAAGGAAGACTGTTTCATTCAATCCATCTTGGAGAGAGACACTTCCGAAATAATTTCTTGTTTCTGTAGTTTCGTAGTACTCAAAATTCTACCTCATGGAACATGATTATCCCTTGGTTTGTGGACTGACCAGATATATGAGTGAAATATTATCCGAAGGAATTATCAAAATGAGTATAAAAATCTTATCATAATAGTTTTATGCTAATCAACCATAGTAATATATAGCATTGAGCCTGTTTCCTGCCTCACTTTAATGCAATCCCGTTAATTACAACTTTTGGGATACGTTTCAAGATCTGAATTTTGGTAAAGTATTATAGAAATGTAATGGAAGGTTGATGAACTGTTCTGCCAATAATAATCGTCAGTGGGAGGAGCTTAATTCCTACCTGTTAGCCAATGGTTTCCCGCATTGACTTAAGGAAATGAAAAATCTGCAGTATAGATGGCTCTGAATAAAATATCCACCAATGAAATTGCGAGAAGGCGGAGCCAGTATTGCGTTACTGTTGCCTGGGATGACATTGATGCCAGATTGTGCAAAATAAGAGTGATAAAATTTTTCAGCGGCGGCCAGAAATAAAGTCAAAGTCTGTACATAATAATATAATAATAATAATAACAATAAGCAGGAAAATGCTGTAAGGGAAAAAAACTAAGGATTGATAGGGAAAGATGACCCAACACTTACCAAAAAAAAACCCACAAAAATCACATACAAAAGAGTGCAATATTTCAGCAACAGCCTTATTCGTTCGGAAGTACACTAATTCCCACAAACTACCACAGGAATGATTCCCATTCCACAGACCGCGCTGTAAAACATGTAGTGTACATGCAGCCACTACCACTTATTCCAATCCCACCACAGGTGAAACATTCCCCATCATTGGTCATGCTACTTCCATGACTACACACCACATATATCAACTTACATGCCTCCATTGCTCAAGCTCATATATAGGCCTCACTACTAATCCATTTGCTATCAGTATGAATGGTCACAGGCAGACTGTTGATACTAACAATGACGCCCATCCAGTTACAAAACATGCCAGTTCCCATAAACTGAATAATTTTAACACCTGCTTCTCAGTTATGGCGATCAGAATTTTCCCTGACAACACAATCTAATCTGAACTATGTAGATGGGAATTAGCCTATCAGAATATCCTTGAAACCAGACATCCTCCAGGCCTCAATCTCCAATAAATTCCTCCTACCAGACGAGGCTCTTGTTATCTTATATTTTATTTTTTATGTATAGTTTTGTGTCTGGTGTCTCACTTCTTACTTCTGCACAAGTAAGGCTATTGCTGAAATATTGCGTTTTTGTGTTTTTTTTTTGTGTTCATCGTCCCAGCCCCCTTCATCTTTGGTAAGTGTTGGGTCATATTTCCCTATTCATCCCTAGTTTTATTACCTTAAAACATTTTCCTCCTCATTGTTATTTATAACTTTTCATCTTGTCAGCAGTGTTCTGAAAGCATTATCTAAATAGGTAGAACTGAATATGGGAGTACCACAGGGTAGTGTATTGGGGCCATTGCTATTCATCTTCTAATGAATGATTGTGTTGATGATTTGTAGTCGGAAGATAGGTTGTTTGCAGGTGAAATAATGATATATAATATGATCAAAACAGGAAAAGACTGTGAACAGCTGTAGGGTGGCATGGATAGAATATCTAAATGAGTCAGTCAACATCGAATGAAGATAAATTCCAAGAAGATTCAGCTTATTAGGTATTGAAACTAAAGTTTGTTTATGATCATAGGGTGGGGTCAGAATTGCTTGTTGGAGGCTTGAAGTGTAAATATCTTGGCATAACGTTTGGAAGTAAACTCTACTGTCCAGAGCTCATTGGGCAGGGGGTAGGAAAAAATTACAAAATTTTTCATTTACTGGAGTCAGTGATGAGAGGATGTACCAAGGAAGTGAGGATATTGGTTTACAAAACTTTTGTCAGACTATTACTTCAATATGGTGGTTTGGGGCCCACATTTTTGGTGCCAAATACAGGAGTTGGAGGGGGTGCAAAGAAGAGCAGCTAGATTTGATTGTGAAAATTATTCCAGGACTCATTCAATAACTGATATGATAAAGGAGATAGATTGGGACTCATTGGAAGACAGAAGAAGGGTGAAGAGAGTGCTGGGAGTGTAGAAGGTATATGTTGGTATATATGGGGCTTGGAAGGATATTGGTAAAAAAATTAGGAATAGTTCGTGTAAGGGAAATGATCACCATGACCGAAAGCTGACACTTGATTTCTTGCACAAGTAGGAAAGTTTTCTTTTGTGGGTACGGGTGTCAGTGTTTGGAACAAATTAACAAGTGAAGTAATAAATAATTTATCAAAAATAAGAAAGGGGCAATTAAATGAATAAATGAATTGCTATTCGAGCATGTGTTCCATCACAATTAAAAATTAATATTAATAAATTCTGATTTCTGTGAGATTCCTGCCTAATATTGTTGCTTGATGTTTTGGAATGCTGTTAAATGCTGTGTCTGGTCTCTGAAAATTATGTTTTGCTGGTGATTCAACTATTGTTCAGTTGGAATTTTGCTACTTCTATTTTCTGCAGATTAAGTTGAAGGTGTTATTTTTAAAAATAAGTGTCTAGCACATGAATGTTATAAGTCAAGATTTCTTATGCTTCTGTGAAGTTAACTCTTGGGGTTATAACAATGGTATCCAATCAGTGTTAAAAAAAGAAACTAGTCTTTCGAGATTTATTACATTAATATAATTCACACACACACACAACTGAGCACGTGTGCGCACACTCACTTTGATTGTCTTAAAATATGTTTTAGTGATAGTAATATTTTAGTAACTGTTTATTTTTCAGTTGTCTCAGTGATTTTTTTTTTTTTAATTTATCAATCTTGTTTCATGGATCCCTGCTGAGGAAGCACCTCTGGGATGTGAAACATGTCATGGTTAATATACATACCTACAATATGAGTCATAATCATAGTAAAAAACAATTATACGTTACAAAGAAAAATAAAGACAATAAAATAAACATAAATTTTTACAACTGTGATTTGCAAAAGACATATTGAATACCATTAATTGTTTTGTTCAAATTCTTGAATGGAGTAGAAGGAGTTGCCAATAAGATAATCTCTCAGTTTTTCTTTAAATATATCTTTATTTTCTGCAAATTGTTTTATACCCTTGGGAAGTTTATTAAACAGATGTATACCAGAATAATTTACTCCTCTTTGTACTAATGACAGAGATGTTTGTGGTTTGTGCAAGCTATTTCTGCTTCTTGTATTGAGATTGTGTACCTGTGAATTAGAAGTAAACAGGTTACAATGATCTATGACAAAGCACATGAGAGAATATATATACTGAGAACTCATTGTAAGAACACCGAGTTTTTTTAAAAAGTTGTCCACAAGAAGTTCTTGGTTTTACCCTACACAACATCCTAACAGCTCTTTTTTGTGCTATGAAAACTTTTTTACTTTGTGAAGAGTTTCCCCAAAAAATTATGCCACATGACATTACTGAATGAAAATATGAGGAGTAATCCTGTTTCGTTAAGTCTAGATCTGCTGTTAGAGAAAGTGTTCGTATTGCAAAGGTGGCACTACTTAACTTCTTCAGTAGTGAAGTGATATGTTCATGCCAACAGACTTTCTCATCTATTTTAATACCAAGGAATTTTATACTCTTTGTTTCTAATATTGTGTTATTTTTATAGCTTACTTGTAAATCTGGCTGTGCATAATTTTTTGTTTTAAACCTAATATAATGTGTTTTTTTCAAAATTTAGTTTTAATGAATTTGCCTTAAACCAATTTGCTACTTCACTAAGTACTTCATTTACATTAAATTCTAGATTGCTGTTTGGTGTTTTTCTCACAGTCAGGTTAGTGTCATCTGCAAATAAAACACTCTTAACTTTGTCAGATAAGTTTTCAGGAAGGTCATTGATATACAACAAAAAGAGGAGGGGTCCTAAGACAGAACCTTGTGGAATTCCATGTTTTAATTTTTCCCAGTCTGATGAAGCATCTTTGTTTATTTTAGTATCAAAAATTGACACTTTTTGCATTCGACTTTCCATGTATGATCTAAACCATTTACCTGCGATTCCATAAATACCATAGTATTCCATTTTTTTCAAAAGTAGTTTATGATTTATACAGTCAAATGCTTTTGCAAGATCACAAAATATTCCTACAGGGCTCATTTTATTATTTAGTTCCTCAAATGTGTTATTTAAAAATGAATATATAGCCATTTCTATAGATGATCCTTTTTGGAACCCAAATTGGGATTTAGTGAGGATATTATTTTGCGTAACATGTTTTATTACTCTACAATACATGACTTTTTAAAAATCATTGAGAATCTTGAAAGTAATGAAATGGGACGATGTTGATTCTCCTTTTTTAAACAACGGTTTTACAACTGCATATTTTATTCTATTTGGAAACACACCTTGAATTAACGATTACAAATGTGGGCAAGTACACGATCGATACAATCTGAACATCTTTTTAGTAATTTACTTGAAATATTGTCATAACTGGAAGAATTTTTAGGTTTTAATTGTTTAATGAGTTTATTTATTTCTGAGACTGTTACTCGTGGCAATTGCATTTCCACAAATCTATTTGGGTAAGCAGTCTGAAGAAGCCTAAGGGCACTATTTGGGGACTGCTTTTCTAAGCCTAATTTCTCTACAACTGTAGTAAAATGTTTGTTAAATATTTCACAAACTTCCCCTACTTCACTATGGACAGATCCATTTTGTTCTATTTTTATGTCTTTAGAGTGATTTACAGATTTTCCTGTTACAGTTTTTATTATATTCCATATAGTTTTCATCTTATTGCCTGAATTCTCTATTTTCTTTGATATATACCTGTTCTTGGCCTTTCTTATTACATTTCTTAGTATTTTAGAATAAAGTTTATAATGAGCTTTAAGTGTATAGTTATCCGATTCTCATACTTTTAAGTACAGGCCTCTTTTTGTTTTACAAGATATTCTAATACCCTTTGTTATCCAGCCGTTACCTAGTTCATTGTTTGGAGTATTGACAACTTTCCTTTTTTCGAAATTTCCTTCGAAAAGTGTTAGAAATATATTGAGAAAGGAATCTAATTTTGCATTAACACCCTGTGCATTGTACACTTCTGACCATTGTTCATTATTTAAGGAATCTATGAAATGTTTTATATTGTTTTCATTAATATTTCTTCTATTAACCCAGCTTTTCTCTATCTGTTTAATAGTGTTTCTGGACTTGATACATAGCAGCTGGGCATCATGATCTGAGATATCATTTATTACTGGAAGTATGTCGTAATTACTGTACTGAGAAATATCCATAAAAAATTATCAATTGCAGTCCTGCTATTATTTTGTATTCTAGTAGGAAAATTTACAAGTGCCGTTAAGTTAAAAGACAACATCAAGGCTTCCATATCTAGCCTCTCATTGCTTTGATTGAGAAAGTCAACATTAAAATCTCCACATAAAACAATTTGTTTGTTATTTTTGAAACATAGTAACAAAGACTCTAACTGTGATAAAAACAGACTAAAATTTCCTGAGGGGGCCCTGTAAATTGCTATTAATCTACCTTACCAAAGAGATTATCACAGGTACCCCTTGAAGCAACTTCATGTAACCCGGGGGGTACAAGTGCCACCAATTGGGAACCACTGGTTTATAAAATTAATATCATCTGGGTATATGAACTTAGATGAGACGATGTCTGTTAGGTCAGTGTGGAAATTTAAAGAGAATAGGGGAAGGTACTGGAATTTTTGGTATTCATTCTTTTAAATCTGCTCCTGCTGTATTTGGTGTAAAATTTGAATAGTTGGTTACAAAGTATTTTGTCCAATAAAGTTACCATCTTTTTGCACGGAACAGATTTGATCGGTTTTAATTGGAAATCATCCATTCCTCTAAACTGTGTTTTATGTTACTTAAATATTTAAAAAGACAGTTACATGGTTTCCCCAAATCACTCTAGGCAAATGCCGGGATGCTTCCTTAAAAAAACATCATGGCTGAATTCCTAACCGTTCCTTGTGTCCCCAGTACTATCCCAGATATAATGACTTCAATATCAACGAGGCGTAAAGCCATAACTAAAAAACAAAAAAACAAAAAACTGGAAAGTCAGATACATCTTTTATTTTCTTCTGATATGCTGTTGTCAGAGAGGGGACTTGATTACTGTAGTTCAGATTGGGACGGAATCCATCTTGTTCAGCAGGATTCAGGGCTTCGATTGTTGGAGCTATTTTGTTCAATATTAACCTTTCGATTGGCTTGTAAATGACAGAGTAGAGCTGTCGGACAGTAGCCTGTATGAAGTTTGGATCATTTCACGGTTTGATTAAGGCAATAATTTTTGTGTTCTTGTAGTCAATTGTTGTAGATAGTTGTTGGAGATAGTTTTAAGTCTCAATTTGAGATAAATTTAAATGAAGAGATCAGTCAGATGCTAGTTTTGATGTGAGTCTTAATTATCTATTAGTATAATAGAGAAGATGTAGCGGTGTCGCACCTACGTCATGTCACGCGGTGACGTCAAGCTATGACGTTGCCTATGACGTCACGCTTTACGATATTATTTGTGGGAGTGCGCGTTATTTAATATCATTTCCAAGCAACAGTGAATAAATTAACTCACAGAATACTGAAATAAAAGTATGTATTGCGTTAAAATCGATATTTCAATCATTAGATGCTTATATTTACGTAATATTCTTTTGATATATTCAAGTATTCCTTAAATTCTTTGTCCATAGATATTGTAAGATAAAAGCTTTGTATTTCGAGCATCAATGTAGAAAAAAATTTGGTTAAAGTGTTACTTAAAATCGATCAGAATTACAACTGGCATTTGACGCTACGGCAGAGGGCATGAATAATTTAGCTTTTTTTTCAAAATAATTTAAACTGTACCTATTATTGAAATTATTAATTCGTTTGAACCGAAATAGTTGCCCACTCATCTCGAATTGTGCAGCCTACACTACAATTAATAATGTAAGTTTATCAGATTTATTTTAATCTTCTTTGATTTCACTGAGTAATATTACTGAGGCTATTACATATTTCCGCAATGTGTAACTATGACAGCTATTCGAACGTTGTAATATCGGTCTGAATCACGTTGCAGATTTTTGGTTTATTACCTTTCTTTTTTGTTGAATGTTTTTGATGAAATTTATGTTGTTGCGTAATGTATCTCATCAATGAATTGTCGTTTTGGTCGGAAGCTTTCATTTTGTAGCGGCAGTATTACCCGAGATGTGGTTAGGTTAAAATCCAGCCTGGACAAAAATAAATAAAGAACCTTATCACAGCAATAGCATGTTGAATTTAGCTATTATCAGTTATTTAAGCAGGTTTCATAAGCACTATGTCACGTTTTGATATCATGAATCACGATGTAAACTACTCCCGTATGTGATTAGTTTTAAAATGTAACCTGGACCAGGATAGCAACCGAAACCTTTTGTCATAGCGCCAGGCAATAGGAATTGCATTTATTTTATAACAATTCAATTTATTTCAACAATTGCTAAGAAAGGAATTGCTACAATACTGAAAGAAAAGTATGAATTTTGTTTAAATTGTCATATTGATTATTAGTTGCTTTTTTTAGTGATATGATTACTTGGTTTGAATGAAAGAAGTTCCAAATTGTTCGCGATCTATGCAACCTAAACCACAACTGAAACTAATATTACATGACGTAAGAAGTTAAGATTTTTTTTTAGCATCCTTCGTTTTCACTGGGGTCATTATTTCAGCCGAATGTAAGCTGTGCCAGGCGTTAAAACATCCATCTTCATCATAGACAATAAGAAAGTTGTAAGAAACTGTGAAGATTTTTGATCAAGTTTGTATCGCATGATGCATGATTGCTATAGATGCATCATGACATTGACATGCGATTCGCGTGTGAATGAAGCTTTGATTTTCTACCAGCTATGTTGGCGAAGATTGTAGTTATGCTGAAATGCAACCTGGACCAAATTGACAACTGAAACTTATGGCTACATCACAAGGGACGAGAAATTACAGCATAGTGAGCTTTATTTTATAAAATTTCTATCTAGCTAAACAACCAAAATGAAACCAATTGCCAGCACAGTCCGTTAAACCCGTCATTTTTGACGGGTTTTTTGGCTAGTTTGATATATTAACCATGGTATTAAGTTCAGATGATTTAGAAACAAAAGTCAATTTTTTAGCAAGAAACTTTAGAGCAGTTGCAATTGACCATGCATGATGTTAATATAGTCGAGAGATAAGATGTTTGGGGTCAAATTCAAGGTAAATTGAAAACAAATGCCCAAAGTTTAAGATGGAATAGATGCAGAAATGTAAATTTACAGATTAGTGAGAATTGGCAATTAGATGAAATTAAATCTGGCTTAGTAACATACAGAGAGAGAGAAAAAGAAAATCTTTGGAATTACATAGAAGAAAAGAATTGGAGGAACAAATAGCTAGGTTGGTTAGCGAGAGATGATGTCTTCTATATGAAGGGAGGGGTTCTGTAGATGAGATTTGATTTGAAAGAGAGAAAGAGGATTTGAAAATATCCCTGGTATTTAACAAGCATTGTAAATATCTCAATAACTAGGACCCATTTAATGAGATGGCTGTACATAAAAGGTGAAAACCCCTCATGTATATCAAAATCTTTTCTCACCATGTTTGATGTTCTCCTTCATAGCTAAAGAAATATACTGTCCTGGCACGGCTTATGTGCAATTGCACATTTTTTTGACCCAGCTTGAGAAAGTTGTTTATGTACTAAGTCAGGTAAATAATTGTACGATATAAATGCTTGAGCAGTACTTTTAGAGTACGGCGAGAGTTTGATGATCAGACTAGATATGCAATATGGAAGCAGTGTTTAGTGAGAAATTGATGGCAGGTACCAAAGTGGAGATGCTGTTGACTGTTTGTTTTTTGTGGACATAAATGTTGATGTGACCTACCATGAGAGATGAATTAATATTATGGAAGGTGACATGGATATGAAAATAATAGTGAGTGAAGTTCAGCATATGGTAGGGTTTAAGGGAATTGAGGAAATTCATAAGGCTATTTGTCATCTATGAATATGAGCCACAGGAGAGAAACTTGACCTAAGAAGAACTTTCTGAAATGGAAATAAAATAATTGTTTAAAAAACATAAAAGCTGCCTTCAAAAAAGGGCACTAAAAATTTTAAAATAACTTCATACCTTGCTTAGAAGAAAGTAAATTTAAATGGACAATATTTTACATTACTGTTATTTAAATTTTTACATTAATTAGTTATTTTTGGAGTCGGTGCCAGCTGTCAGATCGCGCAGATCGAATTACTGAACTTTATTTGGTGTTCGAGGCGAACCGAGAGTACGAACAAAAATTCCAAATATTTTACAGCTTGTCGTGAGCAGGATAGTTTTATTGCGGGAGACTGCTTAGGGAAACCAATTAACGGTATGTTATCTGTGGCTTGGCCTCGTTGGTTATCCAGGCATATCTCTGGCGCTACAATGTTAGTTGGTAGGCTGCATCATCTATATGTTTCAGTTTTGTTGAAAAATGTTTCTGGAATTAATTGTAGGTAAGTAGTAACATGATGTTTTATGTATTATTGTTTTTATCTTTTTGTTTTTCTTGCTTTGGCTGGCACCGACTCCAAAAATAACTAATTAATGTAAAAATTTAAATAACAGTAATGTAAAATATTGTCCATTTAAATTTACTTTCTTCTAAGCAAGGTATGAAGTTATTTTAAAATATTTAGTGCCCTTTTTTGAAGGCGGTTTTTATGTTTTTTAAACAATTATTTTATTTTTAAATTTTTAGTGGTATTATAGTTAATTTGTATTTAAATATGCCGCAGCAGTTCTCATTTTGCGAACTTCCTGGTAGCTCAGTGGTTAAAGCGAATGCTTTTAAAAAAATATGTCCTTACAACAACTTTCAGAATGGGGTGAATTGGATGTCGTGTTAAGGAATGTCAGTTTACATTTTGATCCAGGCTGTGTTTCGATGTAATCATAACATCTGTTTAAGCTGCTGTTCGATAATTGAAAAATGTAACATCTGGACATTAATAAATATCACATACACAAATCTGTCTCTGGAATATATTGGTTCGTTCCGGCATCACACAGAAAATATAGATATTTAATTGGTTTTCACAACATAAAAGCTCGGGGTCCAAGTTGAAATATGACGTACATGTTAAGACATTAGGACACATACATTTTATATATATTCTGCAATGACTTGAAAATAGCTTAATTGATTTTGACGGTACTTAAAACTGTGGATTTTGTAAAGAACATTGGAAATTATAAACGATGGGAGTAAAGGAGAAGAGGGATTGGGCTTTTGTATACCAAATGTAGACTGTTTTTTCTGATTGATTTAAAGAATACATTTGTAAATTTCTTTTGATATCATGTAAAAATTTTAGGTTTATTTAAAAAAATAATTAAGGGGTGTGGAGGAGAATAGTAGTTTGGTTTTTGCTAAGGTAGTGTGGACAGTATTTTTCTCTTTGTTTTAAAGTATACATGTGCAAAGTTCCATCGAAACCAGATAAAAACTGTAGCTTTGTGTAAAGAACATTTACAAAAATTAAATGGGGTAAGGGAGTGAGCGGTGAGGGTTTTGTAAACAGAATGTTTCTCTTTGTACCTAAGTAAACATTTGTAGTGTTCCATCGAAATCTGATGAAAACGGTAGGTATCTATAAAGAACATTGGAAATTAGGAAGGGTGGGGATAGAAGGGAAGAGGGGTTGGGCTTCTGCAACCTAATTTAAACTCAATTTTTATGTATTTTTTAAAGTATACATGTGCAAATTTTCTTCAGAATAAGATAGAAACTGTGCTTTGTGTAGATTAAAGGGGTGGAAAGGGGAAGAGAGATTTGACTTCTCCAAACCAAATGCAGCCAGTATTTTTCTGTTTGTTTTGAAGTATACATGTGCATACTTCCTTCAAAATCAGATAGAAACGGTAACTTTATATAATGATCATTGACTGTATTTAAAGGGGTAGAAAGGGGAATGGGGTTTGTGTTTTTGTCAAAGTAATGTGAGTAGTATGTTTCTTTTTCTATTTGCTTTAAAGTATACACATCCGAAGTTCCACTGAAATCGGATTAAAATGTGGGTTTGTACAAATATTAAGGGATGTAAACGGGAAGCTAGGGTAGGTTTTTTTTAAAAAATTTTTGGTCAGAAATCTTCTCCATAACAAAAAATAGATATCTACATCTACATATATACTCTGCAATTCACAAAATTGTGGGTGGCAGAGGGTGCTCAGCACCAAAGCTAATCTCTTTGCTGTGCATTCCAATCCCTAATGGTACGAGGGAAAAAAGAATTCATATAAGAATCAGTCCGGCACCTTATTTCTCTAATTTTATCTTTCCTGTCCTTCCGACTCAAATAGGTTGGTGGAAGAAGTATTTCACTACACTCATGAGTGAAAGTTGGAGTACGCATGTTTTCCAATAAGTTTAAACGAAACGTGTGTCGTCTATCTACCAGAGACTCCCAACCTAATCTACTAATCAGTTCTGTGACGCTTTCATAAGGACTGTAGCAAGCGGTCACGAATTGAGCGGCTCGTCTCTGTACTTTCTCTATACTTTCGATCAATCCCTTACGAAACGGGTCCCAAATGGCACAACAATAATTAAAATGTGGACGCACAAGAGATTTGTACGCTATCTCCTTTGTTTGTTCATTACAATTTTTCAAGATTCTACCTATGAATCGCAGCCTAGAATTTGCTCTACCTACTAAAGAATTAATGTGTATGTCCCATTTCATGTTCCTTTGTACTGTTACTCCCAAATATTTAATAGAATCGACCATATCAATAACTGTATTGTTGAACTCTTATTTCTGAACAATCGGATTCTTTTTGTTTGTTATGCTCATTGTCTTGCACTTTTTACAGTTTAGAGTAAGTTGCCACTCAGCGCACCAAGCCAAAATAACATCCAGATCGCGCTGAATTTCTAAGCAATCGGCCAAAGTTCTTACTTCCCTATAAATAACCACATCATCAGCAAACAATCTAAAAAGGCTTTTCACTTTGTCTTCGAGATCGTTTGTAAAAATTAAGAAAAGAAGTGGTCCTATTACACTTCCTTGAGGTACATCCGATGTAACATCTAGATTAGAAGAATTTTCTCCTTCAACGACAACATACTGCGACCGACCAGTTAGAAAATCCTTTATCCATTCACAAAGCTGATCCGATATACCGTATGCTCGAAGCTTCGCTAAAAGGCGGTTGTGTGGCACAGAGTCGAAGGCTTTCTGGAAATCTAAAAAAATTGCATCTACTTGTGAACCTGTATCGATAACTTTCATTACGTCGTGTGTAAATAGGGTCAGCTGTGTTTCACATGATCTTTTCTTCCGAAATCCATGTTGATTTGTTGTAAGCAAATTATTATAATCTAGAAAATTCATAATGTTCGAGCATATAATATGCTCCATAACTCTACTACAAACAGATGTTATAGATATGGGACGATAGTTCCCAGGATCACTTCGATCACCTTTTTTGAAAATCAGAGTTACTTGCGCGATTTTATATATATATTTTAGATATGTGTGCCAACTTTCATACAGATCGGTCAGATAGTGTCAACTGTAGCTTTTCAAAAAGAAAATTGACAAAAGTCAAGGGGCGGAAATGGGGAAAGGGTTTCAGTTTTTGTAAACCAAAAGCTGACATTATTTTTCTCTTTGTTTTACTGTAAAAGTTTGCTAAGTTCTATCTAAACTGGATAAAAACTGTGGGTTTGTATAAAAATTAAACGGTTTAATGGGGAGTGGTGGTGGTTTTTTGATTTTTTGGTCAGAAACCATCCTCGTGAAAAAGTACATGTAAGTGCCAACTTTCATGGTAATAGGTCAAACGGTGGCGACTGTAGCTTTTTATAAAAAACATTAAGGGGTTGGTAGGAGGGAGAGGGGTTGAGCTTTGGCAGACCAAATGTTGACAAGATTTTTCTGTTTGTTTGAAAGTGTACATTGGCAAAGTTCAATCAAAATCAGATATGAAATATAGGTTTCTATAAAATTAAGGTGTGTAATGGGGGAGATGGGGTGGCTTTTTTTAATTTTTGGTCAGAAGCCTAGTCCATGTAATATTACATGTATATGACAACTTTAATGGAGATCAGTTAAATGATGTCGACTACAGTATTGTATAAATAACATTGGTAAAAATTAAGGGATGGATAGGGTGAGAGGGGTTCAGTTTTTTCAAACCAAATGTTGACAGCATTTTTCTCTTTATTTTTGACTATACATGTCCAAAGTTCCATTGAAATCGGATAAAAAATGTGGGTTTGTATAAAAATTAAGGGGTGTAAAGGGAGAGTGGGGTGTTTTTTTAATTTTTTTGGGTCAGAAACCATTTCCATGAAAAATTACATGTATATGCCAACTTTAATGGACATCAGTTAAATGGTTTCGACTTAAGCTTTGTATAAAGAACATTGGCAAAAATTAAGGGGTGGATAGGGGGAGAGGGGTTTGGTTTTTTCAAACCAAAAGTTGACAGTATTTTTCTGTTTATTTTTTACTATACATTTCCAAAGTTCCATCAAAATCGGATAAAGAGTGTGGGTTTGTATAAAAGTTAAGGAGTATAAAGGGGTAGAAGGGGTCGTTTCTCAATGAAATTCATATGGGACCACTTTGAAGGTATACTCTATCCACTATAAAAATTTCATTTAAATCGGTTCAAAATTGGCGAAGATATCGCTGAACATACATAAAAAAAAAAAAAAAAAAAAAAAAAAAAAAAATCAGTCGAATTGAGAACCTCCTCCTTTTTTGAAGTCGGTTAAAAAAGGGATCAGTACTTGACCAAGTCATACAATCAGCAGTAGTTGTGTCAAGATCTGGTTTCATATCTTTGAATAGAAAGAAACATAATTATTATTAATACACTACATTTACTCGGTCTTCTGTACGTGAAGTAACATGCTGTGTTTGTTGAGGGAAGTATTCCATTGTTGGATTTGTTGTTCAATTCTTGCGAGACGTGCAGGTGACCATGATATCATCAGCATAGAGCAATGTCCAGGAGTGTTGAGTGACTAGTTCTGCAGCATTGGTGTCTAGATGGAATAAACTGGAATGGTGACAAACCCGATCCCTGATGAATACAAACACTGGTGGGAAAAGAGTCAGAATTTCCTATACCACATCAAACATAGCTTGTGACATTCCAATACAGCAGCTGGATCCTTTCAACATATAACTCTGGTACCCCATTCTGTCTCTGTGCATAACCAGATTAGGTCGTAGAGTTCCCTATCGAAGGCCTTTTCAAGCTCCAAAAAAAAAAAAAAAAAAAAAAAAAAAAAGTGTTTTTTCTCTTTTCAAGGTGCCTTTTTGTCAAAGGTCATGTGACATGAATCGTCCCTGTGCCTTTCATAAAACCATACTGACTTGGGGCAATCTAAACTATGCTTGCATCCACAATGCTCTCAAAAATCATCATTGTGTGTAAAAGTAGGTGAATCGGTCGATAGTTGGAGCAGTCTAGCACATCACACTTTCTTCTCCAAAGGGATATTGTAATACTAGTGAGCCAACTATTTTGTTCTATGATGTTGTTAAGAAGATCTGCCAGGATCTGAGTTGGCTGTTATCCAAGCGTCTTCCATACCTCCAATGGGATATTACTTGGTCGAGTTACCTTTCCATTTTTCATTTTCATCATGGCAGTCTCTACAGCTGTGATGGCTGGAGCTGGGTCATACACAGGATCTGCAGGTGGCATTCATGGATGTATGATACAAGTAATGGGATTAAAAAAAAAATATATATCTAAAGTGTAGGGCATCATTGTTTAGAAATCTTCAAGTAGAGAACTGGGACATAAGCTAGCTGATAGTTTTGCACCATTTTTGTTACCAGATATATTTCAAAGATTCTATTGCCCGGGACGTGACATTTGTTTGCAATTTCAACAAAATCATTTATTTAAACAACAAATATTAAAAATAATTACATTTAATCTTATATCTTTAAATGAGCAATTCTTGTATATATATAGCTCTAACAATTTGGATGAAATTTCATATTTAGATAATGTTTTGTTTTTTAAGTTTACCTAAATAGGTGTCTTCACTACAAAAACGCGATTTTACAAAAAAAATCAGCAATTCTTGTATTTGGTATCTCAAAACAGTGCTAACGCCCTCTCATAGACGTTTCAGATATCAGTAAACTGAGCTGATGTTAGTTAAGAATTCTTTTATTGCAGCAAGGAAATCTTACAATTTTAAACAAATAATTTTTAAACACTAGCTGACCCGTGTGAATAGTATCATGGTCAGTCACTGAATGGTAATATAATAATGTGGAAACAAGTGAGACCGAGCGTGGTGGGTGAGCGATTAACGCTCTGGCCTCGCGTTCGGGAGGACGCTGGTTCGAATCCCTGTCCGGGCATCCAGATTTGGGTTTTCAATGGTTTCCCCAAATCATGCCAGGCAAATGCTGGGATGCTTCCTTCAGAAGGTCATTGCTGAATTCCTTCCCATTCTTTGTCCGCAGTCCCATCCTGCCTCTAATGACCTTGACGTCGACAAGGCGTAAAGTGATAAGTAAAAAAGAAACAACTAAATGTAAGTATTTATTAATTAAAGGTATTTTATTTTAAAGAATAGTAATAAATATTACTTTTACTGTAAAAAGTCATTATCATTAAATACGTCATGTTTAACTGTAAAATGTTTAAATAAGTAGATGTTTAAAAAATATTGGCTTTTTCAGATGTCCTTTTTTCAATCGTCTTTACTTTACAGACAATATTAGCAGTTATAATGGTTGACTTTTTGACCATATGTGTCTTTTAATGAATCTACAAACACGTGAAAAAGCCGCATATGGGTGTAAATATGAAAATACATGTTCTGATAAATTCAATCCTGCCTTTTGAAGTGTCTGACCATGGCCTTTATTAATTATTAATTTTTATAACAAAGGTTATTTCTTTTTCAAATTCTATTATTGTCATTTAGAAAGGCACAGTTGATCAGAAGATGTGACGCTACTGCGAGGTACGAGCATAGTTTTGTTGGAGAGAATGAATTTAACATTGATGATGTTCTTGTCTAAGTGAATTGCCACAAATCTTGCACCATTAATTAATCCCTGAGGAGCATTAAGATTTGTATTTAACATAATAATAGCATTTTTCTTTAAAATCAATTTATGAGGTGTTAAATCAGACAATCTCGGAAATGGTGTAAGAACCATAGAATTTTGGCAAATTCTAGTTTTGCTTTGGCGGGACTTAGAAATTTCGAGAAGTGCAGTTTTCAACTTTAAGGAATTTCCCCGTAATCTTGCTCACAGTTGTAATTCGTTATAAAAATCATTTTAAAGTGTAATTATCATATCGGGAAACGTTTGGTTTAGGAGATATTTAGGTTTGTTCAAGTTTTGAAACACGCGATCGTAGAAGTGAAATTCTAGGATTCGCAATATCTTCAAATCCAGTAAAGCTACAACCGAACTTTTATCACCAGCCGTAGTCAGCACTATTCCCGATATTTTGGCAGTAAAATTAAGTAATTCAGCAAAGTCTAATTAACGATTTTAATTAAGAGAAAAAAATAAGCTTTTTATTTAAAAGAGATATTAAATTAAAAATTACATCAGTGGATAGCCCTAATTAAGACAATTTCATACATATATGGGTTTCCATAAAAAGTTTTAGCATTTGTCCGGTAATTAAGTTTTTGTGTAAAGTAGATTGTCGCGGATTGTTGTGCACGCGCGTAAAAAGTTCTAGAACACTTAGGGATTTTACCCGAATTTGAATGTATCACTACGCGGAGTCATAAACAGCTAAAACTTTAAAATTAATTACTCTAAATTTCTCAAAAGACTGCCGTTGGACTTCTAGTAGATAAGTCCGGATACTGTCAAAGTCTGAACATTTTTAATAATCGGGATCGTCAAATAAATTACACATACTTTGAGCTACGCGGAAGCAAAAGGATGTGATACAGTTGCTGACGTCACTGGCTCTAGCCGCTTCTATAAAAAAGACCCCACCGCCTTTACGGTTTGTCTGTTCCTGCCTGTGGTCTGTTCCTGTCTAGCATTATGTGAGTGAACCTGCGTCTGTCTGTCGTTCGTCTCGGTTGGTCGTAACTCGCCATGCGGGCTAGTTCGAACATGTTGAAACTTTGGTGTCGTGTTATCTCGTAACTTCAATGACTGCTAAAACTTTTAAATTTACTAAAGGGGTTTCGGTCGGTTAGATTTCTCTCCACAATCTGTAACTTTGGAAAAGATAATTCGATATGCCTGCTCAACTGTAAATGCACTTTTGAACTTTTGACTTTGAACAATAAAACTTTGGATTTTTCTAACAGTGAACTTGTGTGCTTCAGTAGGTAGCATAAAACCCTTTTCTTAATTTGTGGGTAACAAATTTCGTGGCGACCTAGGCATTTAGTTGAGTCATCCTGGCTACATGGTCAAATCAAATCAAAATTATTTAGCAGATGTACTGAGAATTGTGAGCTATCAAGTGTTTAAGTTAAGGCAATTAGGCGATACTTTCACCCCAGTATCAGCCTACGGTCTTACATGGGACTGTAAGGCTCGCGTTTGATTTATTTCAAACGGTGGTGGAGAAATTACCGAACTTTGTGCAACGAAAAAAAAAAAAAATTTTGTAACTTCGGGGAATAACCGACACGAGTGCAACTACCGCCATCATGACTTCGACGACTACGACACCGCCCGCTCACTGAGGCCTGATGCAGCTCCCGATACCAGATGAGCGTCGCTTCGCCATGGTACATCGCGGGGGCATCACGACTTCACACCTGTGCCGTCTACCATCCGGCCTCATAGCGGATCTACGAGACATGCCCGGGGGACTGACCACACCAACAGCTGTTTCCCGCTGCTCCGACAACGGCAGACCAACATGCTGCAGCTCATCAGGCAGCTTTCAACCAAGTTAAGTAAAAACTTTTTCCAACATTTCTTCGAGACCTTCAAGTGAATTTTTTTTTATAATACTGCCTCCATATATGCAACAGCATTTCATACAGTGCACTAAATTATTGCGTTGCAATCATTTCATAATTACTGAGGCAGACCATTACAATAAATTGTCATCTAGTTGTTCCGCGCGAACATCAATTTTCAAATTCATTTCTTGTTTACTTTGTGCGCAAAGTGTTATGCTATTGCAGATGCGCCATATTTTCCTTCTGTTTAAAGTCAGTGAAAAGAGTCTAGTGATGCTAAATACATCGTACCACAGACAGTTTTTGATAAAAATTTTCAAGTATTGGCTATCTGATGCAGTGTTCATCTTTGCTTTGTTGTGATTACCGGTGCTTTTCGGGAATGAACATATATTGTGTGGTTTTTTTTTCAGGTTAGAGTTCTAGTTTTGATAATTTCTGTGTTTTTTTTATGTGCACTTTGTTTAATATTGTAACTCCTAAGGATTAATTTTCGTAAACATGGAATCAGTAATTAGGTGCCCGGCTACTAATATTCCTCTGGATAACAATCTAGTTTTTCACTGGCAACCTTTTCAATCTGACGAAGTTAAGCACATAATACAATCTCTTAAAGAAAAAGAAATTGCATTATTGAAACTTGCTAATATGCATTATCTCCCTTACGCCGAAATCGGATACTTCACTATAGATGTCGCTTCTCACTGCAATTCAGCTAAGAATTCTTCAAAATTTCGTTTTAACGAACTGTCAGATCACCTGCACTATGCTGAACAGTCTGCAAATAGGGGCTATAACGTTGACTTTACAAACATTTCTGCAGCCAATCAGGTAGAAGAACTTATTGTTCCCTTTCAACGGAAACTCCGTAATTCTCAAAATCTGAGGGAAGATGCCATGAGTTATTTGCATAAACTAGTCCAAACCAAACAAAAGTTTGAAACAAAATTTAGTGCTTTCTTGGAAGATGTACCTCCTAAGGTGAACGTTGATGTACTGCAAACTATTAATAACATGGTACTGCCTATTCACCAACAGATTAATCAGCTGTATAATTTAGCTACTTCTTATATCCAAAGCCTCCAGGAATATCAAACTAAAACCATTGCAAAAGTACATGAAGATTTTCAAACTTTTTCTGAAAAAGTAATTCAAACTAGGCTTGCCTATATAGAATCTCACTCAAAGCCAACTGAGGAAACAAAACCACATTCCCTTCAGCCAATTCTCAATCAAAAGCATCAACTACAAACTTCTACTAGCAGCCTTAGCTCAAATGAACAGGTGCCACCCAGTAAGGTGGAGAATAAACTAGTAACTATTCCACAAGAAACAGATATTATTGTAAATAATGTTGTTGCTACACCTAGTACTGAAATTTTAGATAATAACACTGAAGGTAGTATTTCAAATCAATTTACAGCTGTTTTGGAGCAAAATATACAAACAGCTGATCCAAGTAACATTGCGGATACTACGCATATTTTTCATGTTTTGCCACCACTACAACCTACTACTGCTGTTACCCGAATTGATAATGAAGCAGTGCCTTTGCCTGCATCAGCCTGTAGTGATCCACCTGTTCCTACAGTTGATCCAATTGTGGATAATCATGAAAACTCTGAAACATATTCTGCACCCACAGAGGTGACAGAACCTAGCATTAATGCATCAGCTGATCCATTACCAACCACTGATCAATTAGATCCTATTGCAGTAGAAACAACTGATTTTTCCAAAACTGAAATTTTTGTACAGCCATCAGCTGATCCCTCGCATGTCATTGAACCACCTATTATGAAAGATTGTATTGTAACTGACCTTGTTGATATCGCAACAGATGTTTGACATGAAACTAAAATTACTGACATTTCAAGCCCTAACCCTTCACAGCTACTTAGTGATATTTTTGGAGATAATGAAGATTTACCAGTAGTATTATCTGACAGTGAGGATTTAATTGATTTCACTACTGTACAAGTTGATAGCCAGAGTACTAATATAAAATCAGCTGATCACATCCCACAGGCTGTTTGCTCATATGAGCCTAATATTACCAAACCCAAACAGCTTGCAAGGCGATATAAGCCTACATTTGTGGATAAGCTGAAACATCAATTATTTCAGAAAATGTTTCCTGACAACATCCTTACTGCGTTGCCACTAATTACTATTCCTAATTGGGAACACTGTGGTCTTGACAAACAATTTTTCAACTTTATTCTTTTTCAGAATGTAAGTGATTTTTCAGGCAGTGGGTACTTCATTAAATTTTATCCTGATAATTTCAGGAAACCCTTTGCATTCTGTATGGCAAAAGAAAACTGGGTTTCTTTTTCACAAACTCACTTGCCAGCACAAAAAGAATGCCAAAATGAAACTCATTTTGAATTCTAGTTATCAATGCTTTGGGAGGGGGACTAAAATGAAAAGTCTATTCCACCCCTCACCACTAAATAAAAAGAAGACTATTTTGAGTTATGATTGTTTTGGGAGGGGTATAAAGATGAAAAGTCTGTTGAACCCCTTACCAGCAAACAGAAGAATGACACTTTTTGCAGAAAGGAGGAATGTAATTAAACTTAATGTACCTCACAAGGTGCCATCACAATTATCCTACCTTTTGAGGATATATAAGACAATCCATGTCATTTTTAATATTTTTCTATTTTATTTTGGGATTTTTAGTATTTGTTTATTTGAAGCTGTTGCACAGCAGATTTTGATTTTGGATGATGTAAGGGAGCATAAAGTGTTGCTACCACTTTGCTTTTCTATTGTGTACTGTATCATAATAATTTACCATCTACCTTGGGAAATCAGACAACAATTCGAATCAGATAGGATTTCTAAGGCATCAGGGATGGAACTGATTGAAGTAGAGATGGAATGTCGAAGAGAGGAAGTTATGTGCACAGAAGAGGAAGTAGATGCTCCTATTAAAGTATGTGTGAGGATGTGACTTGTTTTTCTATGTTTATGGGGGAGGCTGGAAGAGAAGATAGTACCATTTTGGGGGAATGCAATATTTTTATTATTATTATATTATTAGGGCCAGGAAGCAAGGACTTGCCTGCGAATCCCATAATTATTAGGGCCAGGAAGAAGAGAGTCACCTGAGTATCCCATAATTAATATTAGCATTACCACCCTTTAGGCATCACTCCACAGAGAGGATGACCATTATTTAAATGTATGTACACAACATTCAAGTAATACACAGGGCGACCTACACTTAGTGCATGACCCAATACAAATAAACTTCCTCCACAATATGGGCATGACACTCACATATATATATAATAGGCTTCACCACAAGAGTTGGGTTGACCTCATTTTTTTCTCAAAGGCGTCACTGATGTAGTTACATTATTAACATACAATATATAACATAGATAACATTTTCATCAGCATACTATTGCGATATGTGCATATATGACTAATTTTGTAACATGTAATGGATTCTTAGAGATGTGACGTCAAAACTGATAGAAGTTTTCATCTTTTGGTTGTTAAAGATTGAATTGACGTTCGAATTGGAGTTTTGCATTATCTTAAGTGTTTATTTTATGTACCTTAGAGAGTTTTGGGGTCAGTGATACTTATTGTTTCATACACTGAAGAGATTAAGATGTGTTTTGTAATGTGATGATAATAACACATACTTTCAACATTTATAATATTAAAATTCTTTGAATCTTTTAACTTCATTAAGTAATTTGCTTTATACATTGTCTTATTTACCCAACTTAGGTTGAGGATTTTTTGTGCTTTGTCGCACCTTAGGCACTTCATAGTGGCCTTAAGCAAGTAGATTTTTGAGAGCAATGTTTATTATAAACAATAAACTATACCACTTAAATTGACTTTGATAGAATATATCGGATATGAATCTACAATTTTTCTCTTGTAACATTATTATCAGATATTTGGTCCAGGGGACAGAGATCCCATTATGAGTACACTACTAGGACCTACTTATTTTTTATAACAAGAAGATAATATACCAATCATACATGCTATTTAACATTTTTGCACCAGTGTACTGGTCAACACAACTGGAGTTGTGATAACTTTAACATGAGAGATATTTTGTAAAATTTTGTCATCAGTGTACTGATGAAGTGAAATTACATTTCAAACATACATAACTTTTATACTCTCATTTTACACAGCAGGGTACTGCTGCTTGGAAACTACGTTTCCTTATGAGTCATAATTTACCCCCATACATTTTTAGGATGTGTAGATTTATTTTGGGGACAATATTTTGTAAATACAATACTTTGTAATTATTATTATTGTAATAACTCAGTTATACTGAAGTGTCCATTAACTTGGCAAGAACCAAGTACAATTTTGTTTCTTTACTTTAATATTTTTTTACGTATATAAGAATCCTTTTTCATTTTTATAACTTGAATCTTAATGCATTATATGAATAATATTTCATTTGCTTTTCCTTATTACTGTAGTAACTACCTTCCTTTGCTAAGGAAGATCATTATTTACTATTTCATTTCCCAACAACTTGTGGGAACATTATTGTATTTACTAACCTACTTGTACATTTACTTTTGTATTTTCATTTAATTTTTCTCTTATGTACATGTTAGAGTTTAAGAACAGTTTGGCCACCACTAATTCCCACTGTTTTTTCTGATTTGTATGTTCACAGACAAGCTAGCTGACCGAGTTCCCCAGGCCACTCCTGCTGCGACAGGAACCGGGGAAAATGGACATTTCTCGGCAGATCTAGCTATAAGGCTTATTGCTTTGTATAATTTGCGAGCCTTACAGTCAGCTCCCGTAACAGGACTTGGGTTTTCACCCATTATTAGGGAGTTCTGTGGTCAGTGTATAAAGGGAAAGTGGTAATTTAAGGCCATAACAAAACAAAATAATATTTAAACAAAGACGTTTATAAAACAAAAGACTTTCCTACATGGAATTGCATAATACAACTGTTTATAAAATACAACAATTTTCATTTCTATATTTGTAAAATAATACACATTACTATTTCTTTTTCTGAGAACAAATTTGATATTTCTTGCATTAATATGTTGCAATGTACTTTTGTAATTTGTATTTATAACCACTTATGTTTCTTATTTTGATAATATGTCTGATATTTTGACAATTTTGTGATTATTTATGTTACACATACTAATATTTTGTGACAATTTCACATTTTTGCTATTTGGTAATAATTTTTATAACATTTAATAATTTTTCAGTAATATTAATTCAAAGAGTGAATGAGTTTTTGAACCATTTTGTAATAATTTTGAATGAAGAGGTTAAAGTTTTTGATATTGTTAAAATAAATTTTTGCTTTTGAGAATGAATGGTGGAGAGAAAGAACCGAACAGACATGCGATAGTTAATTTCTTTTGGGGATTTTAAATTTTTCTTTTATTTTTCAAGATGTTCAGTTAGTTTTCTTTGGAAAATAACTTCAATCTTCAGGGGGCATGTAAGAACCATAGAATTTTGGCAAATTCTAGTTTTGCTTTGGCGGGACTTAGAAATTTCGAGAAGTGCAGTTTTCAACTTTAAGGAATTTCCCCGTAATCTTGCTCACAGTTGTAATTCGTTGTAAAAATCATTTTAAAGTGTAATTATCATATCGGGAAACGTTTGGTTTAGGAGATATTTAGGTTTGTTCAAGTTTTGAAACACGCGATCGTAGAAGTGAAATTCTAGGATTCGCAATATCTTCAAATCCAGTAAAGCTACAACCGAACTTTTATCACCAGCCGTAGTCAGCACTATTCCCGATATTTTGGCAGTAAAATTAAGTAATTCAGCAAAGTCTAATTAACGATTTTAATTAAGAGAAAAAAATAAGCTTTTTATTTAAAAGAGATATTAAATTAAAAATTACATCAGTGGATAGCCCTAATTAAGACGATTTCATACATATATGGGTTTCCATAAAAAGTTTTAGCATTTGTCCGGTAATTAAGTTTGTGAAATAGATTGTCGCGGATTGTTGTGCACGCGTGTAAAAAGTTCTAGAACACTTAGGGATTTTACCCGAATTTGAATGTATCACTACGCGGAGTCATAAACAGCTAAAACTTTAAAATTAATTACTCTAAATTTCTCAAAAGACTGCCGTTGGACTTCTAGTAGATAAGTCCGGATACTGTCAAAGTCTGAACATTTTTAATAATCGGGATCGTCAAATAAATTACACATACTTTGAGCTACGCGGAAGCAAAAGGATGTGATACAGTTGCTGACGTCACTGGTTCTAGCCGCTTCTATAAAAAAGACCCCACCGCCTTTACGGTTTGTCTGTTCCTGCCTGTGGTCTGTTCCTGTCTAGCATTATGTGAGTGAACCTGCGTCTGTCGTTCGTCTCGGTTGGTCGTAACTCGCCATGCGGGCTAGTTCGAACATGTTGAAACTTTGGTGTCGTGTTATCTCGTAACTTCAATGACTGCTAAAACTTTTAAATTTACTAAAGGGGTTTCGGTCGGTTAGATTTCTCTCCACAATCTGTAACTTTGGAAAAGATAATTCGATATGCCTGCTAAACTGTAAATGCACTTTTGAACTTTTGACTTTGAACAATAAAACTTTGGATTTTTCTAACAGTGAACTTGTGTGCTTCAGTAGGTAGCATAAAACCCTTTTCTTAATTTGTGGGTAACAAATTTCGTGGCGACCTAGGCATTTAGTTGAGTCATCCTGGCTACATGGTCAAAATCAAATCAAAATTATTTAGCAGATGTACTGAGAATTGTGAGCTATCAAGTGTTTAAGTTAAGGCACTTAGGCGATACTTTCACCCCAGTATCAGCCTACGGTCTTACAATGGCTCTAGCAATTTGGATGATATTTCATATGTAGATAATGTTTTGCTTTTCAAGTTTGTAGCGCAGTTTTATTATTATTAAAAAAAAAAAAAACAGCAATTCTTGTATTTGGATTCTCGGAATGGCTCTAACCTCATCTAGTAGAAGTTTCAGGTACCATTAAGCCTACTGATGTTATTTAAGCTTCTCTTGGTTTATTTGTTCTGATATAGTCTGTTAGTTCCCAAAAAAGTCCCATCATTACAGCAAGCTTCATGAATGCTTGGCCTGGTTTCCCCCCCCCCCATGTTTTACACTTCAGGCTTATACTTGCAGATATTAACTATCATTAATTTTTTTGTTGTATTGAAACCTTCTGCCATTCAGTGAAGTGTATTTTACTTCTCTATTTTCATATGTGTTGACATTTGTTTCAGAGTTGCGAGGAATATGAAGCACTCTCCAGATGGACAAAGCCAACAGGGAACTATTCGCATGTTACTTAAGAACTGTTTGTCACTTCTACCAAAAGAAAAATATCCTCAGGTAATTGTACTATTGAAAATAAGAATTTTTAGCTTAAGCTGTTTGTCACTTTTTCCATACTTAATTTTTATAACCTTCTGTATATGTTTCATAGTTTCATAAGAAAAAAATCTCCAGTTTTGATATTGAACTGTGGCCATGTAGAAAAAGGTAGATTTGAAATGTACATTTTCTTAGGATGAGTAAGCTCACATGTATGTTATAGGTTCATTATATCAGAAGTGGGGCCATTAAATCTCAAGGTTGGGGAAAGAAAACATAATCTGAACATTAGAATAGTCAGAAGTTAGCACTACTGAATGCCAAAAGTGTGAAGGGAGAACACATTAAATTACAAACCTTATATTATGCTTCAATTATTGGAGGAACATTTGCTGTCCTCTTTTTATTTATTATTTTTGTGAACACATATGGGTGTGGACAAGTAATTTTAGGAGGGTAGTGAATTATTTGGATACTGCTTGCTCCATTCTATTTTTACTGTGTTAGAGTTTCTTTTTTAAAGATGGGAACAATTGACATACATGTCAAAATGTCAGTTTAATATTTTGTATTATAGCAGTATTGCTAACACACTTTTTTTCATTTTTTTTTCTTCAAATAAACAGATTTGTCACAAGAGCAACTTGTTAGTAGTGTTAGCCAGATCACTCAGTGGAATACATGAAATTTACATATCGATCATCACAGCTGCTCACTCTCTATTACCTAATTTAAGGTAGCCTTTATTTCTCTAGAAGCATCCCCACTAGCTACCCTCAACAGTAAAATATTCTATAAATCGATTTTGAAGTCGCTTATGCTGGACTTAGAAATTTTGAGAAAAGTAATTATCAACTTGAAGAAATTTCCCTGTATTCATTTCCACAGTGAAAACTCATCATTAGAATCATTTTGAGGTGTATTCATTATATCGGGAAAAATTTATTTTAAGAGGTAATTCGGTTTGTTCACATTTTGAAACACATGATCAGAAAAATAAAAATCTAAGATTTGAAATATCTTCAAATTGAGTAACGCTACAGTTGAACTTTTATCCCCAGCTATAGTCAGCATTTTTCCAGATATTTTGGTAGTCAAATTAATTAATTTGACAATGTTTAATCAGCAGTTTTAATTAAGAGAAAAAAGTGAACTTTTTAACTAAAAGGAATGTTAATTTGAAATTTATATCAGTAGATAGCCCTAATTGAGACAATGATGAACATATAATGGTTTTGGTAAAAAGCTTAAGTATTTGTCTGGTAATTAAGTTTTAAAAGATAGATTGTTTTAATTGTCATTGGAAGTTCGAGAAATTCCGCCAAGTTGGTCACGTGATGACTTCAATTTTAAGATTATAGAAAGCCTTTTGAATGTTAAATTAAATTAAAACAGATAGAACATGATAATAGAAAGTCCTTGTAAAAATTTCAAGTTATACTATTTTGTACTTTAGGAGATATTAATTAAATAAAAAGTTGCTGCTGTCATAGGCTCTGAGAAGTCTATAAAAGATCTTGCAGTGAGCTCCACACTAGATTTTCAAAGAAGTAACTTCGTGCCATTATGTAGTCTCATTCTGTCACTGAAAAGTGATCGCGCAACTCCGCGCTAGTTAGCAGAGCAAATTGTCCCATGCTGTAGTGGTTTCGGCAAATTCCAACATGCCTTAATACTCACCAATGTTAAAGGGACTCAGTGAGTTTTTGTCTTCCTCGTATGAATGTGCTTAACCTGGAATTTTCAATGAAACTGTTGCTTGATCCTTTATCTATGTATCTGATACCGACAATGTTCGAGTGAACTTTTGCAAGAATATAAGTATTGTATTATTCTGAAACTGTGTCAAGTGACTTTATTTCAATTACCCTTCACATTTTGCAGTTTAATACGAATGCGTGGCGGCTGATTTCTTAAATATTTAAGGTACCAGATTCAGAAAGGCTACACATGGTCAAGAACTTCATTGTTCACAGTTCAGGCAAAAGTGTTAATCCCCCAACAAACCTTTTGGCCTGACACTAACTACATGCTGACCTAAAGGCCATAATTTAAAACTGCTAATAATTGACTTTACACTGCCCAACAACAGCTCTCAGATTCTGAATCTGCATTGATTGGCTCTATGTACTGCCACACTGCTAAATAGTCAACAACCTATAGCTTCAGCTCAAAAAGCATCGACCTAACTCTCGGCTTATGTTTCTGGATCTCAAACTCTTATTGCTTACCTCCTATATATACATTTGTTCAGATCTACCAGAACGAAAAGATTTCCTCTGCAACAAGACTCTACCTTCCATGTAGTCCTACCACCAGGTGTGGAGAATTCTGAGATTGTATCCATGCAGAAATAATTAAGCATTTTGTCTTGCCAAAACAAAGAAAGCTTTTCCCTCACAAGTGTCTTCAACATCACAATAATCCATAGAATGAATAATTAAACAATTTATCAATAACACTAAATTTCCTCAAATCTACAACTATATTTGTACTCTGCAATCGACAAAGTTGAAGGTAGCAGAGGGTGCTTTGCACCAAAACTAACTCTGTGCATTCCAATCCTGAATAGGATGAGGGGAGAAGGAATTCACATAAGCATCAGTTTGGCACCTAATTTCTGTAATCTTATCTATGCTGTCTTAGACAAATAATTGGAATGTGGCATTTACAGGTCTTTTTTGTCATTTATTGTTCATTTGGTTTCTAATAGCTTCAAATTTCAATCCAGTGAATGCATAGTCCCATTAAATATTTATAATCTAAGGTTGGAATTGGTTGGTATTGTAACTAATTTTAAGAAAAGAAACTAAAAATATTCAAATGCAACAGCCAGTGGATGTAAACATGAAACAAATGGTACAAAAATTGTTTGAACATTTGTTCAGCCCCCTTGGTCATGCAGAAAATTGTTTCTTTAATCAGAAATATAAAGCCAACGAATGTCTGAGTCAGTAGGTGCTATCCTTCCTATTATAGACATAATTTACTTTCACCCATTGAAGTGTACTGGTTAATTGTACCTTCTTTTAATTTTACTCAATTATATTTAATCTGCATAAGGAGACAACTTTGTGTATTACATAACAGAGACAATGTACATGAATAAACAAAGTAAAAGATATTCACACTAATTAGTCACAGATATTGTTCTGAGCAAGTTTCTAAGGACAGTCTTTGAGATAAACAATTTATTCTACAGAACATATATAATCTCAGGGCATCTCGGGATTACAAATATTAAAACCAACACACACAAATAAAAATTACATTCAACTCACAGTATTTCATGCGCCAGTCCCAATTCCATGGTTAAATTGTCCTGCACAGACCGATAATACTCAAAACGCAGATTCCTTAATCATCTGATCCAGCCGACCGTCTCTTAACTCTTCTCTGTAGCACGTGATGCTCTTCTGTTCGTTATTCTCAGAGAACATTAAAAGTTTCATACACTCACAAATATCATATAAATATGTAATGTATCCTAATGGTACATTACACCATCTTTCCATTGCATTTAGGATACCTGAGCTCAGATCCCTGTCCAGTCAATCAAATAGGTTTCCTCCTTCCTCCAGGCGAATGTTGGGATGGTTCCTTAAAAATGTCAGTCTGAATTTCTTCCAATTCATTACCTTTAGTCTTTGCCAATTTTTAATGACCTCTAATTTACTACAGTCTCTCTCTTGATACTTCACTAACATATTCTAATCTCTAATGCTACAGATCTAACACTAAACTCTTACACTATCAGTAAACTAATTTCTTGCAACATATCCTTCCTGTCTGGTGGCAATGTAATCTCATACCCTCAAATGCCATATTTCTCATTGACTGCTGTGATTTGGTAATGAACCAATGTAATTACTTTTAATGTATCATAAAATGAGATTAATTTTACATAGTGTATTTCACTTACGCCCTTTCCTTTTGCCACATTCACTGTATTGTAACTTACATAATAATGTCTCTTCAATGAATGAAGGAAATTCTCAGACATTTCTTTGATCACCAACCATTATCCAAATGTATTAATAGTCATAAAAAGTCATGATTTTTTCCAGAATATGTTACTTCCTCAAACTCAAGATAACCAAAACCTGTCTGAAATCACTAGCCACTTAAGTTTATGCAAGTATGAAGTGACATTTCATCATATCATCAAGTATGGTTGTCCCTATTAGTTATTCCAGATAATTTTGTTATTCTTTTCTCACATGTTTCCCCACCATTTTGTTTTTTCTGTTACAACAATCTTCACCAACATCCCACCACAGTTTGCCTTTATGGATAGAAATTATGTTTTCGTTAGTTCATATGTATAGGATGCAAAAAACCATTGTAAGAATTTAAGCCTTGACTTGAACCGAGTATTCAAGTTTTATCATATAAATCTCATTCGACATTTACTTTACATCTTGGTTAAGCTCTGATCTACTTTATCAGTGACCAAATCTTTATTTGTTTCAAAACTTATCATGTTCTTTAAAAACAATTGGTGTGTACAGTGCTAGTTTTAAGGAAATCTTATAAATAAATAAGTAAAGATAATTCGGTTGCTAGAAGATTGATAAACAAATGCTTCTGTTCTGAATATGTGGCATGTTAAAGATGTAGAAGCACACAGTGATTAATTTAGAATTACCACATCTGATGTATTATTGATTTATTGAGCCAAAGCTAACTTCATCAAAAACAAAATTCAAACTGAAGAATTGTAATGGAAAAGAAACACTTCATCAGAACTAATTTTAATCTGAGTATTTCATGCAAATATTATTTATCACTGGTTTTAGCAGTAATAAAATATCATGTGGTATAACAAGTGATGATGAACTATGAAAAATAAAGTCTCATGTATCAGCCATTATGTCTATTGGTAAAAAAAGTAAATTGAAATGTGTATACTTTTAGAAAATATTTTAGCACTATTCATTCCCATAAATCCAACTGCCATTATCATGTAACAACTTTTAAAATTTTATTTAATGTGCTTTAATTGCGGTCTATCTTTAAATGTATCAGGTAGTTGCTTTCTTTTCAATTCATAAAAACTTGGGGCCCATTCTGTCTCAAATCAGATAGCTTCTGCCCAAATGTGTCAGTTGATTAAATGTAATTTTTTCGAATAAATTACAGTAAATAATCGTACTGGAGTTAAGAACTATCCCAAAAGGATTTTTCAAAATTTGGCTAAAAATCCATACATTTTGAAAATCGTGCAACATTTAATGTGTTTAATTGCATGAAACTCAAAAACTCTAAATGATAGAGATTTGAAATAGCTTTTTTGAAGATATAGAAATGGACTTTAATATAATATTCAAGAATTAAGCACAACTTAACTAAAAATAAGCCAAAAATTACACATTTAATTGGAAAATTATGTTTTTGTAATTTCAAGAATTTTTTCTTATACAAAAAGAAGTTAGATCATTTTGTTAACTGTAGCAACCTCACAGTGAAGGACAATTCATTTCTAGCCCATGATGGATTTGGTTCTTACTGCAGCTCGTTAAAATATTGCAAAATACCAAAATTTCATATTTTTGAGGAGCCATAAATAAAAAAAAAACTATTTTAAAAATCTAAAAATCTGGCCAAATAATGTCCTAATAGCTTGTAGTTGAGACATGGAGCCATATTGGTGGATTTTTTGCATTGTATAGTTACTACAGATTTTTTAAAATGGAAATATATTTTATATGTAAAAGTTTTATTGCATGAAGTTATTATTTTTTAAAGGAAAACACTGCTTTTTAACAGCCATTATTTTTCATGTTAACTATAATACATTGTTAAAAGCATTTTTGGACTGTAAAATAATCAAAATTAATAAATGCAATAAAAATCCTTAAACTTTATTAACTTAAAAAAGAAGCATTCTTCAGCTTAAGAGGACTGTCTTCACAACAGAAATATTTTATTTATCTGTAAATAATAATAAGTAAAATCTTTAAAATTTTAATAATATTTAATCTATTCTTATAAAATGCTTATTTGATCATATTATTCTGTCACGCGGAGATGTCACACTTTGATGCCGCGCTATGACGACATGCTTTTCGCCTTCCCCATTGCACAACTTACGAACAGAGATATTGTTCTAGGTTATGCACATTATTTAATAACAGTTCTATTTAGCCAAGCATCAAAAAATAAATCATTTGTCAGAACACTGTAAGAAAAGTACATAATCTGTTCAAATTGGCATAATAATTATTAGTTTCTTATATTTATTTAATATTCGTTCGAAGTAAAAGTATTCGTTAAAATATTTGTGCAATACATATGTAAGATTAAACCTTAAATTTGAATTAGCAATGATTAGATTCTTATTGTAACTGGCATTTGACTTTAAAGCAGAGGGCATGATTAAATATTTTTTTAAAATAATAATTTAAATTGTTTTCATGAGCGTCCTGTTAGTTAAATCATTACTTCATTTGAATGAATGTAGTTCCACATTTTGGATGGTCACAACTCCATAAAATTTGTTCTGGCCTCACATTTGGGAGGATGTCGGTTTTGAGTCACTGTCCAGTCATCCAGATTTGGGTTTTCCATGCTTTCCCCAAATCAATCTAGGTGCATGCCAGGATGCTTCCTTCAAAAAGGCCATGGCCAAAATCTTTCCCATTCCTTGTCCCCAGCACCATCCCACCTCTAATGACGCTGACAAGGTATAAAGCTGTAAGTAAAAATAAATAAATAAAAAAAAATCGTCAATTTTTTTTCCACAAAATCCTTTTGGGATCTTTTATAACTGCAATATGATTATCTCGGTTTTTTTTTTTTTTTTTTTTTTTTTTTTTTTAAAGTACCAATTGATCAACTGAGACCCCATTTCTGATTTGAAATGGAATGGGTCATGGCTCAAATATTCCTTTCAGCTAATTCAAACCTGCATCTCTCATATATTCTAATGGTACTGCTTCGCAGATTTAGTTAATTTGTTTTCGTGATTAAGTCATTTGAGCAAAAGTTTTTGGATTATGAAAAAGTTTGCAAAGTATGATGTAGAAATATTGATTGGTTGTATTGTTACGGCATTGATTTTAATTTGGTTTGTCTTTCAGATAGCAATATCAGCTCATTACATGTTATCAGACCTATACATACCTGCTGATACAGATCCTGTAGCCCCAGGTCTGAGTGAGAGGCTTGCAGATGAACAAACTTGTGATTCGGAAGAGGAAGAAGAAGAAAGGGAAAGAGAGACAGAAAAGGAAGAAGTAGGAGGCCAAGATAACACGAGTAAAAGTGCTGATGGGAGTGGTAGCAGTAGTGTTGCCGTTAAGTCATTGTGTCTTGCCACTGGTGGGAGCAGTGAAAATGACCAAGGAGTGGGAGACTCAAGTGGTAGTACCAAATATAGCCCTCCATCTCAGCCTCTTCCAGGTGGTGTTGCTGAACGATGCAAATATGCTTTGAATCACGTAGCGGCAGGCCTTGCTTGCCTGCCTTTCTTTGATTACAACAACCAGAAAGAAAGTCAGAACAGTGCCACAACTGACAATTCTTCAGGCAAATCTTACACAGTAAGATCAAATTGTATAAAACATTTTCTTAACAGTTATAAGCTTGTACGAATGTAGCATTCCATAATGTTGTAAATTAATACTTCTCAGTCTTCAAACCATGTATAAATGTCACAAGTCTGGGATGTTTCGAATACGTCTTTCTCTGCCCTTATTTTCAATCAACTGTTTGTTTATGTGGTGTTGCGGAAACTGCAGAAGACGAAAGCCTACTCAGTTTGATGGTGTTATCCACTCTTCTGCTCCTTACAAACATGAAGCTGTTTAAATATTTTGATAGCTAGGTTCCAGGCCACACTAAGCTGGTATCCATTGTCCCTGTTAACTAAAGAATCAGCTGTACTTATTTTAACAGCTTCTCTTGTAATGCTTTCCCAAAAAACTCTGTCCCAGGCTAAAATTCTAGTTTCTTCAAAATTAAAAGTAGGTCCCTCTTGGACACAGTGTTCGGCCACAGCTGATTTCTCTCCTTGTCCCAAGAGAGCATTCCTTTTATGCTCGACACACTGCTGCAAAATACACTGCTGTGTTTGTCCGATATAAGCATGGCCATATTCACAAGGTATGTAAAAAAACACCAGTAGTACATAACCCTAGGTCATCCTTAATGTTGCCAACCAAGTTTTTAATTTTTCCGGGTGTCCTGAAAATTTTCTTCCTATTTTAGAACTAAGCCCACTCACAAACACTGTTTAACCACCTTGGTACTTATAGCATGAAGGATTTGTGACAAAGACAGCTTTGCGGGTGAATTGGACTATTTCCGGAGAACTTTCTTGAATAATTGTTACAATCAGGCAGCTCAGTCCTTCGTGTAGAAAGATCGTCAGAAAGCTTTCATTGATACCAAGGGCCTTGGCATTCTTCTGTTTGTGGGTGGGCTTAGTTCTAAAATAAGTAGACTGTTGTCTCAACACTGAGTCAAAACAATTGTCAGCAAAAATTAAAAACTTGGCTGCCAGCATTAAGGATGACCTAGGATTACGTACCCTTGGTGTTTATTATATACCTTTTGAATGTGACCATGCTTGTATCGGACAAATGCAATTGTGTATTTTGCAGAGGTATGTCAAGAATGCAAGGAATGTTCACCAGGGGTAAGAAGAGAAATCGGCTGTGGCCGAACACAGTGTCCAAGAGGGACATACATTTAATTTTGAAGAAACTAGAATTTTAGCCCAGGGCAGAGATTTTTTTGGGCAGTAATACAACAGAAGCTGTTGAAATCAGAACAGTTGATTTTTTAGTTAATGGAGACACTGGATACCAGATTACTGTGGCCTGGAACCCGGCTATAAAAATGTTGAAACAGCTTCACATTGGTAAGGAGCAGAAGAGGGCATGACATTATCATGCTGGGTTGGCTTTATCTTCCGCCGTTTTCATGGCACCGCATAAACAAACAGTTGGTTGAAAATGAGGGCAGAGATAAGACGCCTTTGAAACGTACCAGAGTTGTGACATTTATACACAGCTGGAAGCCTGAGAAGAGTTTATTAAGTTATGAGCATGTTTAAAAATATGATTTTTATGTTTCATTCAATTTTTATTTGCTCATACCAGTAGTATTTGGTTTGTTAAACCAAATTTTCCTCAACATGATTGCCTTACAGAGCAATAAATTTCTGCCATTGTTTCTTAACTATCCACTATCCATCGTTTTTGAAGTTCTGTGATTGACTAAATAGTACTGGATTAATCCATGATAATAGTTCAATCCTTCCAAGATTGCATTACTGGCTCTCCAGATTTTTGCAGCTCATCTTTTTATTTTTTGGTGAGTGTATGGTTCAATTTATTGGACTGCTTTTAACAGTTGTGGACAAATCAACAGTTGCAAGAGACGTAAAGAAATTCTCTTATTTTTACTCCATCAAAAGTTGGCAGTGGTTGAAAGTTCATATCAAGATTGCTTCCAAAACAGCTAATCCATTTTTTTGACCCTTCAGACAGTAGAGCATGGATAATTTTCCACACTACACATAAGTAAGAGCACTTCATTCATTTTCTTTTTAATGCTGTCAGCTATCTTTAGGAACACCAGCTAATTCAGGAATAGAGCTGTATTTGTTTCTACAGGTAATGGCTTATCCATAAGGAACTTGTGTTCATGAAAGAACAGAGGCTTTCCCAGTGTATCAGCTATATAAAAAGTTTTCAGGCCTTCCACTAGAAACATGTTAATTTCATGTGAAATTTCAAGCTAGCTCTCACACTTCATCTTTGCACTCATGGAGCTCATAGAATAGCTAGAAGTATATAACCCATGACAGTCATTGTTCGCTGATGTTTCTGTACTCATGTGTGCTGAGTGCATCTCCTTGTAGAAATGGCAGGACCAGAAGCATAGTGAGCAGTTGGGCTGTAGGGAGGAAGGGAGTACACACAGTGCAGGGGCTTCGCTTCTGCTCAGTGTGTTTTCTCAAACCATTTTACCAAGTGTGGTGGGTTTGCATTCAGAAGGATATGGGTTCGAATCCCCATCCAAAGCTGAGATGATTCCTTCAAAAGGCCATGGTCAAATTCCTTCCAGTTCTTTTCCCCCAGAAAAAAATCAAACCTATGTCTGTAACATATCTCTCATGAGATGAATCTCCATAGCTTCCTTGATCACATTGTCCCAGTATCCTTTTGGGTTGGCTAATGTTTGTGTCTTTTATTGTTTATGCTGCACTGTCAGTGGTAGCTTTCAGCAGTCAGAGGGAGTAGAGAGAACCCACAGGATGGTTCAAGAATTTACTCTGACCAGGAACTGATCTCCACTGCTTGTCTCCCCTTCATGCCTCTTGCCCCACTGCAAAACCAATCCACCAAGCTTCTGAACCCACCACATCCATATGGAGAGGTGCTCAGTGCAAGTGACTACAGTGTCTCCAGCAACTGATGACAAGTGTGAACTATATAAGGGCAGCTAATTCAGGAGTTCAGGGTAGCCAGTACAGTAAAGTGGTCTTGATACATCCTCTAATTGTCTGGTTCAAAACTTTGTCGATCTTTTTGACTTGGGTGCTATTCATCCAGACAGATGAGCAGTACTCAGCTGCAGAATACACAAGGCTCGGTGCTGATGTGCGAAGTGTGGAGGCGGATGCTCCCCAGGAGGTGCTAGTTAACTTCTGTAGAATATTACTTCTGGGTCTTAGTTTTGTTGCAAGGTTGTTTAGATGTTTATTGTACGGCAAGGTGCGATCCCTTACTTGGGGAAGGGTATATGTGGCTCATGACTCTTGGAAGTACACATATCAGTAACTGCAGTGATCATATAATATCTGGATAGCTGAATTAATTTGAATCAATTATAAAAGCTTTAAAATATCTTCTATTGGTATTATGTGCGTTCATACTGAGTACACTGGGTGAGTGGTAAACTTGGGCTTCACATTCAGAATGATTTAGGTACAAATCCCCATCCAGCCATCCAAATTTTGGTTTCCCAATATTGCTTCACGCAAATACAGAGTGGTTCCTTGCTTCCAGTTCGCTTCCCCCTCTAAAAACTACGATTTTGATGAAGCAAAAATAAAAATTATCTTTATATCTTATATTTTTTATAAGTTTGAATTTGTAAGTATTGAATGTTTATTGACATTGCCATATTAGATTCAACGACAAGTAGTATTGTTTTTCTTTCTGTTCTTACATAGGTTAAACATATATTTCTTATTTTCAGCTGCATATTTTTATATATCAAAGAAAAATTGGACAATTTGTTATTTATATAATTTTAAATAGATCTATGCAAGAGAGATTAATACGCAACCATATCAGATGTGTCTGTGAAGAATGTAAGTGGTTTTCAAGTCAGCAACATGGTTTTAGACGAGGATATTCATGCGAATCTCAGTTAGTAGGCTATATGCTACTGGACTGTTGAGGTTAAGTTCATAGTGTGGCACTAGATCTTTCTAAGGCCTTTGACAGAGTAAGCCATAAAATTGTGCTAAATAAGGTAAAAACTATTGGAGTTGATAAAAAGGTGAATTGCTCGGTAGAAGAATTCCTAAAAGGTAGAAAGCAAAAAGTTATGGTAGGAAATGCAGTATCAAAAGAAGTAGGAGCAAACATGGGAGTTACACAGGGTAATGTATTGGGACCATTGCTATTAATTATTCTAATGAATGATTGTGTTAATGGTTTACTGTAAGAAGTTAGATTGTTTGCAGATGACATAATGTTATATAAAAGGATCAAAACATTAGAAGACTGTAGACAGTCGCAGGATGATCTAGATAGTATAACTAGCTGTCAATATGCAAAGAAGAACAAGCTTATTAGGTAAACAGATAAAATGTTAAGGTTGATTACGATTATAAAGTGGGGAAGGAGCTACTTATTGAAGACTCAAAATCTAAATACCTTGGCATAACATTTGATAGCAAACTTAACTGGGCAGGACACAGTGGACAGGTAGTAGAAAAAGGATTCAAAATCCTTCACCTGTTGAAAGGAGTGATGGAGAAGTAAGGAAATTGGAGTACAAAACTTTTGTCAAACCACTGGTGGAATTTGGTGGTGTAGTATGGGATACACATTTTGGGTATCAAATACAGGAGTTGGAGGGGGTGCAGAGAAGGGCTGCCAGATTTGCCTTTGGAAATTACCACAAAACACAATATATGATAAAGGATCCTGGAGTAGGAGTCATTGGAGAATAGAAGGAGGGTGAAGAGAGTCATGGGTGTGTGCAAGGCGATGAAGCATGGAAAGATATTGGTGGGAAAATTAAGAGAGGGGCAGGGAAGGGTAAAAATGACCATGACCACAAGCTGGCACTTTATTTCAGGCATAAGGGTGTGGGAAAAGTTTCGTTTATATGGAAGGGTGTAAGGGATTGGAATAAACTGCCAAGAGAATTGATGAATAATTTACCAAAAACACTGAAAGAATTTAAAGTAAAAATTAGTTGTGGGCAAAAGTAGGTTGGAAGAGGAAAGGAGAAAGACAGTTGTGAAGGAAGATTGCCACCAGGGCATGTACTCCATCGCAATTTAACCAATTATTATATTATTATTATTACACACATCAGAAATAATTTGGATTTGACTTCATTATTATGCACTTAAGGCTTGCTTATTGTTCCCATATTTTATGCTATTAGTAATTTCAGTTCCCTTTTTTGCCTACATTCCTGTTGTTTCCGAGCTTAAATCCCTCTCAGCCACAATAACTTCTCATATGCATGCTTGTGAAACTTTAAAGAATAAGGTGTTTCTTACATCAAAGAAAGTCTGTTTTTCATGTTAAAGCCATATAATTTTTACTGTAATTTCATATTGTGATAAAGTAGAAAGTTTATTAGAGTAAAAAGTGAATTGTTAATTAAGTCATTGTTTTGTTTCCAAAGATGTTTGAATTGATATACATAATAACATGGAAGCCATGAGGATATCTCAGTGTGTAAGAACCAGGCTGACACTGGGGTTATAGCATCGCCTTGGTGACTTAACTAACAGTTTGCGTGGATGGAAAATTCTGTGCAATTTTCATAAAAAATTTGAATTTGACCATGTAGCCTAACAGAAACTCAACTTAAATGCTTGAAGGTCGCCACTAGATCTGTTTCTAGACCACAAATCTAGAAAAGATTCCAAGATAACTACTAAATCACAAAAGTTCACTTTCAGAAAAATTTAAAGTTTTATTTTCAAAGCCACATTTACTGAAATTTGCATTTAACAGTTGAGTAGGCAAATCGAACACTCTTTTCCAAAATATTGCAGATTGTGAAGAGAAAATTTTACTGACCGAACCCCTTTTTATAAATTTATAAGTTGATGTTAACAGTTATCCTCGCAGGCTATCACACCAAGGTACCAACATGGCTGACTCAATGCCGCCAACATTCAACCAGCTACTTCACGCTCCGACCCAAACTGACGCAAGCTCACTCACATAATGCTCCCAGGATACAGACAAAGCATAATGGTGGCGGTACCTTATATAGGGTTTCCAAAATCAGTGACATAAGCAGCTGTACCACATCTTTTTGCTTCCGCGAGACGAAAAGTGTGCGTAATTTATTTGACGATCCAAATTATTAAGAGTGTTTAAACTTTGACAATGTCTAGACTTATCTACTAGAAGTCCAACGGCAGTTTAGTGGGAAAAATAGAGTGATTAGTTTTAAAGTATTATTTAATTTCCGTGTGGTGATACAAATCTCCAAAGTAGGGGATTAACCCAAACGTTTGAATTTTTTCAGAGACAATCAACGACAATCTATCTTCAAAAACTTAATTACCAGACAAATGCTAAAACCTTTTACTAAAACCATTATATATTCAGTATCGTCTTAATTAGGGCTGTCTACTGATATAAATTTCAAATTAATATTTCTTTTAATTAAAAAGTTCATTTTTTCTCTTAATTAAAACTGCTAATTAAACTTTACGAAATCTGTTAATTTTACTGCCAAAATATCCGGAACAATGCTGACTATAGCTGGTGATAAAAGTTCAGCTGTCGCTTTACTCGATTTATAGATATTACAAATCTTAGAATTTCTACTTTTATGATCGTGTGTTTCAAAACGTGAACAATCGGGAATATCTCTTAAAATAAACGTTTTACGATATGATAAATACACTTTAAAATGATTTTTATGGCGAATTGTAACAGTAGGAATGATTACAGGGAAATTCCTTAAAGTTGAAAACTACTCTTCTCGAAATTTCTAAGTCCAGCCTAAGCAAAACTAGAATTTGCCAAAATTCTAAGGTGCTTACAAGTGATTAACTTACCGAGCGTGGTGGTGTAACGGCTAGCGTTCTGGCCTCACATTCGGGAGGGCGGCGATTCTAATCCCCATCCGGGCATCCAGATTTGGGTTTTCCATGGTTTCCCAAATCACTCTAGGCAAATGCCAGGATGCTTCCTTCAAAAGGCCATGGCCGAATTCCTTCCCATTCCTTACCCCCCATCCTTTCCCATCTCTAAAGACCTCGCTGTTAGAGAGACGTTAAGCAGATAAAAAAAAAAAGTGATTAACTTGTGCTGTTGTATTATGTGTGTTCTCTGGGTGAAGCCTCATCGATTTATTAAAATCTAATGTTTCACCCATTGTGCTGTGGCTTTCATTGCAGGACTGTGATTAAAACCACAGCACAATGGCTGAAATGTTCGGTTCAAATAAATCGATGCAGCTCCATCCAAACATCCAAGATAATACAGACAATGGGCACAGAAGTCTGTGCAGTAATTCTTTTTATTAGGCTAATTAGTGAAAAGCAATCATGTTAATAACAAATTAAAGTTCACTTTAAACTTCAATAATATAGTGTAAGTACTTGAAGCCACCAGTCAGACAATGCTTAATTCATAGATGAGTTGTTTCCAAAGAGTGAATTCAATTACTTTGAATTGAATTTAATCCCAATGGAGTGCATGAATCATCGGCAATTTCCCTTGTTATTTATTTACCCCTTTCTTCTTCTTATTATTATTATTTATTACTATCTCGTACTTGTAATTGTAAATTCTCTCTTCCATCTGTTTTTGCCTTTTATGAATTTTGGTTTTAATTCTTCATGTTTGCTAAATAATTAATTGTTTCCCTTGGTAATTTATTCCAATCCCTGACTCCCTTAACTACAATTTTCTTTTTTAACACTCCCTTATGCATGAAATCAAGTGCCTGCTTGTGCTCGTGGTAATTTTTTCCCCTTCTATGCACTACTACTGACCAATATCTTTCCTAGCCTCATCACCATCATACACCTCGTGCACTCTCAGCACTCTCATCATGCTCCTCCCGCCTTCCATTGACTTTCAGTCCAGCTCCTTTATCATTTCAGTCACTGACTCGGCGCTGCAGTAATTTCCACAAACAAATCTGTCTGCTCTTCTTTGCATGCCCTCCAACTCCTTTATTTGAGACCCAAAATGTAGGACTCAAACTACACCACCATATTCAGGCAATGGTCTGATTGAAGTTTTCTCGTACAGTTCTTTCACCTCTCTTTCACATTCTCTCTCCATTCTCTCCAGTAAATTAAGGATTTTGAAACTTTTTGTGCCTAATGTATCCTGTCCAACTGAGTTTATCATAAAATATCATACCGAGATATTTACACTTCAAGATTTCAAGAAACAATTCTGGCTTCACTCCTTAATCATAAGTTACCTGTAGGTATTTTTTTTTTTTAAATCTCTGTACCTTACAAGCTTACTGTCCTTTGAATTTATCTTCATTCCATTGTTGACCTACCCAGTTAGACATTCTATCCAGGCCACCTTGCAGCTGTTCAGTCTTCTCTCATTTTGATCATAATTTCTTAAGAAACTACTTACAATTTTGTAGTTTGTTCATTTCTACTTATATGGAGACACTCCTCTGATTTACTCCCTCCCATCCCAGGATGATAGTTCTGAATGGTTTCACTAAACCGGTTACTCAGTATTTCTGCTATTTTCAAATTCTCAGTAACTTCTTTTATTATATCCAAGAAATTACATCTTAACTACAAGATCAAAATTCTCTGCATAACTATAACTGACCAGTCAAATTGCTCTTTTTGTGGGAGTTGATATCTAATTGTATGAATTTAATTAACAACAATAATAATATTTAATCTACACTCTTGTGGCTTTTATTAATTCATTGTGGTATCATATCTGTATGAAATTACCTAAATTATGAATCATGGTTTCTCCATAGAAGGTCACTAATACAGTGTTTTATGTTCACGTTGTGGCGATACAACAGTATCGCTGGTATATCAATAATGATAAATGTGAGAAGATCGCTGTAGGAAAAGATATCGGGAGTCTGTTGCTAGCTGCCGAACTGTTAGGATGTTTAAACATGCGATTCCGAAGAATGTCGCAAATATGGTACTTGTGTGAGTGGTAGTGATTAGGCAAGAGTAAAACTACGTAACTGCTTACTGAATATCGGCAGTACTCCAAAACGTTTGTGTAATGACCGTGATGTGATGAGAGCTTTCAAGTGTAATATGGCGGGTATACATTGGCCTGAACATTTTCCTAATTAGAATCTGTGCAATCTTCAGAATACGGTCAAATTAGGTTATTAATCACTGGTGGTTCACCTTGGCGAGCTGTATCAGTTTTCACGTTATTAAAAGAGTGTAATGTGTTCATATCTACACATTGTTGTTAGTTAGTGAGTGAGCCGGCAACCTTTTCCCGTAATTGGCGGAGTAGGTTGGCATAACTTGTAGAACTGTAACGACAACTTGTGTAATTCTGTTTTATGGCCTGCAATTGAAGTTAATGTTAGTATCATGCCAAGAAAAAAATATAAAACAAACCACCACCGATCAGCTCCAATTGTGTTTTTATTCAAAGCCATTTACATATTTAAAATTATTCTCAACATGCATTTAGGATTTCTCATGCTTGTTCAATTCATGTGAATGCTTTGAACTAGGCAAGTGCTGATGTTCTTGTTATTCATTACAATTCAAAGGACTGTTTGTTAATCCTCACCTTTAATTACCGCAGTGTTGAATTTTCATAAATGTAAATAAGGATTACTAAACCTTAGTGCATTCTTATTCACTTTTGATTGATAATGAATTTTATGTGTCATATTATGCGCAGGAAACTTGTGTAATATATTATTTAAACTTACTGGAAATAACACTAAAATATTAAATTTCGTAGCAGGATGAGATAATTGTTGAGAACCCCAAAATGGCAAAACCATTTGAAGCAATACCGATGCCATATAAGGAAGAAGATGACAAGTCATCTCCAACTCCTGCTTCACAAAATACTAGAAGAAGAAAGAAAGACTTAGCACATAGTAAAAATTCACAAGGAGTTAGAATTCCATCAAAGAGGTTGAGGAAGACAATATAAAACCAGTTGGAGAATTATCACCTAAAAGTTTACTGTGCAGGTAACATTTGTGGAAATAGTTCACTACTTGGAAACTTCTCTTCATTTTTTTTTTTTTTTTGCTTTATTCTTTTTTTACAATTTTTTTTTTTTATGTTCTAATATAGAGAAGATATGGTGTTCCTTTTGGTGGGGGATGGGCAAAACTTGTTTTCAGTGTATTTGTTGTTGTATGTTGGGAATAGTTAGAATTCTTTATTTCTGTTGACATATGAAATGAAATAACTTTTGGGATGAAAATGCTGTTCAAATAATTGTAATGACAAAGGCTTAATCTCATAACTAATATAAAAGCAGGCAAATTATTCAGCTCTCATAATCAATCTGCTTTAACCACTGAATGTACTGCAGAACTTTAAGTGATGTGAATTTGACTTCTTGCATTCTGTTCACTTATTTGCATTGTACTTTATGGATCTTCTTAATTTTTTGTTGCTGTTGCTCTATGAATTCTCTGCATAAATTTTTGGAAAAATACTGTGTGGGAGTCTTCTGATTAAGTTCACAGTCCCAACCTTTTATGGCAACCCTGTCAGCAACTACCCCCTATTTGTGTCTCATTTATTTTTATTGGTGAGTAGGGTATAGAATAGTGAAAATAAGAGTAAAATTTAAAGAAATGAAAGCTGAAAAAATTATTGTAAATTTATCCTTTTACTAGTTCTCTCAATATTTAATGCCACCTTCCTTTTATATAACATTAAAAAATTATCTGGCATGAATAAAGTTTCTGAGCTGCTTCGCTTTTTGTAAGCCATTCCATCCCCAACTTCTTCATTTCATTTAGCCTATATGCTCATGATCAACAATTAGGAGACTGCACATAAAAATAACATAGAAACAAGCATTTAACATGTCAGTACACCCATATTAACTATGCACTGTTGCCATATTAATGAGCATTAAAATTTTCTATACTTATTTCAAAAGCCTCATTTCTATTTGATGAGTTCTCCGGCAAATATTTGCCTGATGGATTTATTTTTTTTGTCAACCATTGTTAGAATTAATGTATCATAAAATAGTTTGGGGGGCCATTGATGCTGATAGTTCAAGTAGCAAGAACTTAATCTGCGGAGTATATTTTAGCGGTGTTTTAGCAAAGAAAGTTAATCAGAAATGTGATAACCATGGACAAAATTCATTTTAAGACAAATTTGATCTTACTGTTACATAAGAAAACTAGATAAAGGTAAGATAAACTACAGTATAACAGTATTAGATAAGCTGCTGAATTAATATACAAACTGCAACTCAGGGATAATAAATATGATTGGTATCAGGTACAATTGTGGAAAATTGGCAGTAATGCTGATGAAGTCTTTTGTAAGAAGAATGAAACATGGAAATGACTTTTCAGAAAAGAAAGCTGTATGTTGTTCAGTGTAGTTGCTGTCAAATGAGAGGTGTAAGATTAATACTGCATAAGTTTTTACAAGAAAGTTGATATACATTATGTTAGAGTATTTTGTGTAGAATATTGAGTAGTGAGCGAAATCATGTCATGAAAGTAGTTAAAAGTTTTTACATAATTATTGCAGGCCATTTCTTTTACAATTGCTTGTTAAAATAATAAATTATCATTTCAATAAAAATACCATTGAAATGGTTATTGGAATATTTATTTCAGATGCATTTCATCTCTTGTGAAGGTATCATCAGTGATCACATGTTTTCTGTATTACAGAAAATATTAGATCACTGAAGATACCATGATGAAACACCAAGATAAAAAAACATAACCAATAACACTTCCATTAACATTATTAAGAAGTTAAAGGTGTTTCAGGATAATTCTGAAAATAATTTAGAATGAAGATTGTAAATTTCTAAGACTAAAGCTAAGAAAAATATGTTGACTTGACTGCAGTAAAAAGGTGCAGAACAAGTAAGCATGGGTAAGAAACATGTTAGCTATATCTGGAAAATTATCAAAATTGTGAGAGCATATCCACACATTGATTAAGTATTTTTGGCGTAGATCCAACATCAGCCATCCCAAAACAGAAAATTGATGCTTTTCATTGGGTGTTAGAGATTATCTTTCCAATATTTCATTTTCCTCATTGGAATGAGTCAGTGTATACCATATCATCAGTTACTCTTTTCTATTATTTAGCATTTTTAAATATGCTCAAAAAAATTTCATTTAGTTACGTAGTAGAAAAATAAAATTATGGTCAAGTGCGTGTATGGTTGGCTGTAGAAATATTGTGGAGAGGGAAGTCAGTATTAGATATACTCAACTGTTAGACAAGTATGCAAGTAACAATATTCCCCACAGAGATCTGTTACTGGAAATTTCCTGATTTATATGTTTACCTCCTCCTTTCTTTAAGTTTAGTGATATTTTTTAATAATTCAAATAGCTAATTCATATTTTGAGAAACAATCATATAAATGTTCTTGATGGTATATATTTCTTTACAGGACAAAAGTTGAAACAATGCCCACCTGGCAACAACCAGCACCAAGTGACAACCGATTTTGGCGTTCACACCTTCGGATTCTTCTTTATGAGAAAGCTCGGTTAGTTTATGCCACTCTAGCAGAGAATGAATATGCTGCAGAGCATTTTGGGACCTCCTTGCGCTACACAGCAGCAGTGATTCGCTGTCAGCAACTGCTGCAGGATTTGACGGGGTCACCAGCCTCACCAGGCTTGGAAAGTTACTTGCTGGGACGTGCTGGGGATGCATGCTTTCGGATAGTCCAAGACTGGTCTCACATTCAACGCCATCAGGCAGAATTTATGCATCAGTCTGATGTTGACATTGAGGTTCTAGGTGGAGATCTTACATTAGAGGGTATGTACCTTTTTTCAATAAATCCTTACAAATCTTATAATATTCAATTGCGTTTACTCCTATTCTACTTGAGGCACTTTTTACATCTATAACCTTAGTTCCCAAGCTCCTTGAGTTGTGCCAAGACTTTGGTCCTTCTATGGCGGGACTGCGCTGAGATATTTTTCATATGTTTCCATGCCAAAAAGCTCCACAATGTTGCGAAGGATGTTGTTCCACCCTTCAGAGTCAGAGAACGGTGTTGTGCCATTTTAGGTTGCATGCAACAGCTGACAATCTGGCAGCGTTCCATATTGCAAGAGCAAAGGTGCGTCATATGATTAAGGAGAGGAAGAAAAAATGGTAGAAGTTTGTGAGCACGATGAAAACCTGTATTTTTAATGATGTAGTTGAAAACAACTACATCATTAAAAATACAGGTTTTCATCCACCATGTATCTGATAGGTACTCCCACCCACTAGTATATGGATTACCGGATCAAGGACATGCAGTTAACAACAAACAAAGCGTAGGGCAGGTGATGGCTGCCACCACTTCCTCTGCCAATTTGGACCTTCATGTCCTGCAACGAAGAATTACTGCCGAAAGGTACATGCAGTGCTTTGATTTGTCACATACATTCTAGGAGCTGGAATCAACATTAAACAATGCCAAGGACAGCGCACCAGTGCCTGATCTGATCCAGCACCATATGCTGAGACATCCTAGTAAAGGTTCTAAAGAGTACCTTCTAGATATTTTTAACGATATCTGGACAGGAGGACACTCGTGGAAAGAAGCAATGCTAATCCCTATTTTAAAACATGCAAAGGACAAGTTTTGTCCAGGTAGTTATTGTAGCATTGCCCTTACGATCTGCAAGGGAAATGGTCAACCGTCACCTAGTCTGGTGTCTTGAATCCCAAATTCTGTCACTTTCAGTATCGATTTAGGAAGTTCTGTTCCACCTCGGACAACCTTATCCTGCTGGAAGCAGTGATACAAGATGCCTTTTATCCACAGCCAACACTTTCTTGGTGTGTTCTTTGATATTGATGAAGGCCTACAATACTACCTGGCATCATGGTATCTTAAAACAACCACATGAATGGCACTTTAGGGGAAATCTGACCCATTTTATATAATCTTTTTTATCGTATCGTTGGTTCCAGTAACAAGTCAGTTGTCAAGTGTCACACATTTTATCCAGGAAAATGGTGTTCCTCTGGGGTCAGTTTTAAGTGTGACCCTTTTTTCTGTTGGTATTAACAGCATTTCAATGGTAATAGGGAGAACATCAGATACTCCATATACATTGATCATTTTTTAATTTTTTGTACATCATCTAGTCTGGGAGGCACTGAGCGCCAGCTGCAGCTCCCACTAAACAGGTTGGATGAACGGTCAGTGCACACTGGGTTTCATTTCTCAGCCGATAAAACCTGGTGTGTACTTTTTACTCGATGTCGTACTATTTTACCTGAACCTCATCTTACCTTGAGGAAGTGTTTTAAGTTTTAACGAATCTGTTCAGCTTCTGGGCATCATTTGTGACAATAGGTCAAATTGGCTGCCGTGTCTCAGAGATGTCAAAGCCAGAATTCTCTAAACCTTGAATGTTTTGAAATGTCTTTCTGCTAGGTCACTCCTGCCTGCTGCAATTTTACTGAGCCTTTGTACGGTCATGTTTGGAGTGTGGTTGTATCATATACGGTTCAGCACAGGACAGCTACCTTTGTATTTTAGATAGTATCCACTGTGCAGGAATTCAGCTCACTTTGGGTGCTTACTGCACCAGCCCGATACCCAGCACTTGTGCTGATTCTGGTGAACTGCCACTTTCCATCCGCCAGCATCTCTTCGATCTGTGGCAGAGGTTATGGCTGGAAGTGGAGCATAATAAGCTCTGGCTGGTCAAACTGACCATTCCATTGTGGAGCAGCTCCTTCTAGTGGGCGAGAAATGATGAGGTTCTCCTTACTCGCTTCCATATAGGACACTGTCCTCTGAAACATAGCTTTCTTCTCCGCTGGGAGGACCCACTGGAATATGATGTTTGTGGCGTACTTTTGACAGTGCGCCACATTTTAACTGATGGTGTTTTATTTTAGGATTTAAGAGCAGATGTTGGCCTGGCTAACAATCTGTCCCTCGTTTTAAATAACAAAACTAGCAATGTGGCCAATGTTTTAATATTTTGTGTATTGACTGATTGTGATCCTAAAACTTTAGGCAGATCGGCCTAATCTTAAGGTGGATGGGCAGCCCCTTTACAACTACCCGTCCATGTGCAGTTTTTTTATTTTTTATAGTGTTAAAATTATCTTCTTGCTGGGTATTATACAGACAGCGAGATGCTAAGTGTTTTTAATTTCTTTTTAAATCTGGTTGGCCATTTACAGCCAACCATATATTGTAAAATTTTAGGTCCCAGTGGCCCCTTTACCTCTTTCTTTGGGATTTATTTTACTTTTTGTATGGTTGACTCATTTACAGTCAACCATGCAGACAGTAATTTAGTGTTTTCTTGTGACAGTTCATATAACAATATTTCTGTGTTTCATGAATAGTGGGGACTTGGTGAATTTTAGGATGAGTGAAATCTTGTGAATGTAAACTTTGTCTGGATGCAGTAACCTGCATCTTCATATAGGGTGCGAAGTCTCATAAACTATCATGTTCAAAACTGTATTAGTTTCTCCTGATACCAGCGATAACATTTGTGAAAATAAATTAAGTGATATTTGACTTCTTGTTTTGTTTCTGCAGTAGACTATTACCTATGTGATACCTCACAATGTCTTTAATTTTAAATAATTCAAGGAGACTGGTGACCACATTTTAGGAAAGATCTTAGCAAACTAAACTTATCATCAGTATCAGAGAAAGAATACAGCACAGTCATAGCTTTCGATAGAACTAATCCACCCCAAAAAGCATTTTAATCATAATGATTTCACCAAACTAAACAGCACACATTCGTATAAACATTTACAATTAATCATTCATTTACCTATCGGTCTCAATTGTAATTAATGTATAGCATTACAGTTAGTCTTTGGGCTGTTACACTGGATATTTCCAAATGCAAGGCCAGAGTGTTGCTGCACACCCGCCATACTCGGTCCATCCAGAAACAGATAAGTATTTAACTATGTGCGTTCTTGCGGCGGCAATGCTTTATAAAAACTTCTAGGGTTTCAAGCCGCGTGAAAATTGAGCCATTTGGCGACGTTTCGGAAGCTTGCACTGCTTCCATTATCAAGCCTCCGCTTAACATCAGTGGGCTTGACAATGGAAGCAGTGCAAGCTTCTGAAACGTTGCCAGACTGCTCAATTTTGACGCAGCTTGAATCCCGAGAAGTTTTTATAAAGATAAGTATTTATTACTCACAACACAACTTACACCATTAAAAGCTGCTAGCAACGCATTAACTCCTACTTTGTGATAGTATCATTTTTAAATATTACTCTAGATAATGGGTTGAACCTCAGTAAAGTTAAATCCTATTGATGTCTTCTATGGCAGGAGTCAATAGTTTCTACTCTGTCCAGGTGGTGCCACATACTAGTGTGTCATTTTGGCTGACATGCTGCATTATTCTAGGTCAGAACTGTATTACAAACCAAGATGATTCATGAAATTCCTTGCAGCTGTGGTTTAGTCTGTACAAGAGAGACAGCCACACGGTAGGTGAGAAACTACAACAGCATATCTGCCACCACACATCAAACATTAGGAAGTCGGCCATTGCGCAGCATTCATGTGCTTGCTGTCATGGCATCAACTGTGAAAATACTACACTTCTTTCGAAAGTAGATCAGTGGTGGCCATAGTAGATAAAAGAGTCTCTACGTATTTCTAAATGCCATAATAACATCAGCAAGGTCAGTGACCTTAAGCTTCATGACACATGAAACTCTTTGTGATAGATGTTGCTACTTCTCCTTTGAAGGCAACAACTATCACCAAACCTGTGGCACTGTCATGGGCACCCGCATGGCCACCTCTTATGCTAATATGTTCATGAGCTATCTGGAGGAAGTCCCTCTCAAACCCCACATTTGGCTTCGATTCATTGATGATATCTTTATGATTTCGATGCATGGAGAAAAGGAACTGCTAAATTTCGTGAACCATCTCAATACCTTTAGTATGCTGAAATTCACTTGGACCTACTCCCACACCCAGGCCACATTCTGGCCTCTCCAATGGCTCCCTCAACTCTTCAGTCCACATCAAACCCACCAACCTTCAACAGTATCTCCATTTTGACAGTTGCCACCCATACCATGCCAAATGTTCCCTCTCCTACACTCTTGGCATAAGGAGTAGTCGTACATGCTCCAACCAACAGTCCCTCAAGCATTATTCAAACAATATTTCATAACCATTGATATCTTGCAACTAACCTCTGGCTTTGGTGAACAAATGGCTTTCACGGGCAACATTACAACCTACTTACCCATCAATCATCCCAAGCCCACAAAAACCATTAACAGAATCCTCCGGCAGGGCTATGACTGCAAACCTGCCCAGAAATGAGATCCATTCTTCCTAAAATTCTCCCTGCCCCTCCTAAATTTGTTTAAGGAGACCACCTAACCTCAGCGAACTTCTAGTCCACAAACACAGTCTTCCTCGTGCCAACAGTGATCCCCAAGGCTATTTCCCATGCTATAGACCCCTCTGCAAGATGTGCGACATACACCATGCCTCCACCACTTTCACAAAACAGGGGAAAGCTTTCTGATCATAGGACACGCCACCTGCGAAACCTCCCATATAATTTACCAGTTAACATGCAACCACTGCCTGACTTCATATATAGGTTTGACCACAAATCCACTTTCCATAAGAATTAATCACCACTGACAGATGGAACCCAAAGTACCCATTTGCTGCCCGTGCCATCACCCATGACTCTAATAATTTCAATTCTTGTTTCATGGTCCGTGCTATCAGATTCCCTCCCTAATAGCAGCAGCTCCTCTGAACTCAGAAGGTGGTAACTTGCCTACCAGTAGAAACAGGGCACAAGGCAACCACCTGGTCTCAACTTTAGATAATACCGGTCATTATTATTGTTATTTTTACTTATGTTTACTCTTTTTTAATCCTCTCTTTACCTCCATCTCCACTACCTATATTGAACCTCTACTAACCTAAGGTGATGTTTACTTTATATAGTCATTGGTTTAATTTTTTTTTAAAATACATATATGTATATATAAATTATTTTTTCATATTTAGATTTAATTATATTATTTGGCTCTTCCCATGACAAGAGTTTGGTTTTGACATTTATCTATGCTTAGGTATTAACTATGAATCACTGCCCCTATACTTTTTCTGTGTTTGAATTTACCCCTTAACATTTTCCTGGGCAACAGTCATTCTGTGAAGCTGTCTCCCACATAACCAACCTCCCATATCGTTCTCTTGTAGACAAAGGGCTCGTCTTGAATATTTTTGTATCATTTCAATTTTTGTTTTTTTCTGTAGGTACACACTTTGACAATAAATTTGGCTGCCACTGAAAAATTCTATCACTCTTATCTTGCACAATCTGACATCAATGTAACCCCAGAAAACAGTAATACAATACTGGCAAGCCAGTATTGCATTGCTGTTTCTTAGGATGACATTGATGTCAGATTGTGCAAGATAATAGTGATAGAATTTTTCAGCGGCGGCCAAATTTATTGTCAAAGTGTGTACATGCCCAACATCCATCATCTAAAGATAAGTAGTTGTTCATTTCCCTAGCCTAATTTAATTCCTATATTCTGTGAGATGGTCTCCTATAGCACCCATCCTTCATAATATTTTCCTGCAGACAAAGGGTCAAGACCCGAAGAATACAATGTTATTTGTGTTTTCGCTTTTTTTATGTATTCACACCATACTACCGTCATCCAAGGTAAGTGGTGACTTATTCCGTTAATCTGTTTTGTAATTCCTGTATATGTATAAACTGCTGATATACAGATTTTTAGAACGTAAAGGTTGTTATGAAATTATAACTCAGTTTCTGTAAAAACAGGTCTTGAACCATTGCCTAGTAAGCTTGAGAGCATGGAGCAGGTGCTGGTTGCTTCCTGTGGTTGCTATCAACGAGCACTTGATATTCAACAACTGCAGCAACAGAAGTACAATCTTATGAGACGCCTTGGAAATGTACACAATGAGTTGGGTGTACTGTATATGAACCAGGCAGCAGGTGAATATGACTACTCAAAATACCTTAAAATTACTATCCTACCCAAATCATCTTGGTCCCGGACATAGACGGCAATGCTATTACGAACAACTTAAGTATGAAATATCAGAAAAATTTGATGGGGTTTAGCTTATTTGTTGTCTCAACCTTCTTCACACAACAAATCTGTTATTGCTCACTACCTGTTTCATATAACTCTATTAATGGTTGCTGGTTATTCCAGTTACAAGATGGTTTATGCTACCTCCAAAACTTTGATAATAATTTGTCAAGCTTTTTTAATTAAGCATGGCAGGTTCAATTGATTATAAAATGATGACTTGTGTGTTTGCAGTAGTGCTTCATTTAGTTAAAACTTTAGTTAAAAATAGACATCAAACATTTGTTTCCAAAATACTTAGAAAACTCGGAATTAATAAATAACTTCTTGATCTGAATAGGTAAAAGCAGAATAATTACATAATTGTGACAACCCATATACTCATACACCAGACTTGAACTTGCAGTGATTGGCTGATGACAAACTTTTTGCTATGTGCCAAAACAGGCTGCTTATACAGACAAAGGAACTTTTGAGATAGGATATGAGTCTTAATATTGCAAAATTTTAGAGACTCAACAATTCAAACATTGTTGATTTATTATAGAACAAGCAATTAATTGAAAATACTTAATGAAACTTTACCAAACTGACTTAAAAATGATTAAAGAAGTTATTTAAAAAACTAATGCAGGTGGATACCAGGATGGTTCCTTCAAGAGTCCTATAACCTCTCAATTATTTCTCCTTCATATATGTTGAAGAGTACACAGCATATACAGTATGTCTGTGGTATAGTCAGTTCTCAAAATGCGCCCTAGTTTTTGAGATATTCGCATGTAAATAAACAAAAAATTCTAAATTTTGAGTATCTAGTAAAAGGCGGATGATTCAGAAATGATCAACGGCATGGGGATGCAGAAGGCAATGGGAAACCACTGCATTAAAGACCCAAAGGGTATCCCGAGGACCTGTAATCCTCTCAAATTACATATATCATGATGGCTTCTTCCTAGGTAAAATATTCCAGAGGTAAAATAGTCCCCCAGTCGGATCTCTGGGTGGGGACTGCTCAGGGAGGAGTCATCAGAATGGATAGAAACATTCTACTAGTCGGAGCGTGGAATGTTATAAGTATGAATAGGGCAGGTAGGCTAGAAAATCTTAAAAGGGAGATGGAACACCTTAAGTTAGATTTTGTTGGGATTGGCGAGATTAAATGGAAGGACACACAATATTTCTGGTCTGGGGAACACAGGATAATTAGCGTATAAGCTGTCAGTGGAGTCACTGGTGTAGGATTTGTAATGAATAAGAAAGTAGGGAAATGGGTGAGTTATTATGAACAGTTTAGTGACAGGATTATTTTGATGAGGTTAGAAACTAAGCCCACCCCAACCACGTTAGTACAAGTCTAAATGTCAACATCACAGGAAGATGATGAAGAAATAGAAAAAATATACACCAAAATTGAAGAATTAATCCAATATGTAAAGGGAGAGGAAAATCTAATAATCATGGGAGATTGGAATGCGATAGTGGGAGAAGGGAAAGAGGGGAATACTGTAGGAGGTTTAGGTCTAGAAGAGAGAAATGAGCGAGGAAGCAGGTTATTAGAATTTTGTGAAAGATATAAGCTAGTAGTGGCAAACACACTGTTTAAGAACCATGCAAGAAGGATAAATACCTGGAAACGTCCTGGGGATACAGGCAGATATCAGCTAGATTTATATCATGGTCAAACAGAGATTCAGGAATCAAGTTCTATACTGTAACGTGTACCCAGGAGCAGACATAGACTCTGACCATAATTTCATAGTAATGGAATGCAGGTTGAAATCCAAGCGAATAAGGAAGCAGAATGAGCAGAACAGACTGGAAGTGAATAAACTGAAACAGTCTAGTATGAGAGAAAAATTTGCAGAAATTTTTACTCTGAAAGGAGCTCAACCGAGGACGAATGGAAAGCATTAAAGATGGAAATAATGAAAACCGGTAAAGAAACATTAGGCTTTAGGGAACAAGCTGTCAGGAAAACTTGGATCACAGAAGAAATATTGGAATTGATGGATCAAAGGAGAAGGTACAAAAATGCTCAGGATAATGCAGGAAGAGAGCAATACAGACAATTTAGAAATCATATAAACAGGAAATGCAAAAAAGCAAAAGTAAAATGGCTAGAACGAATGTATGAAGAATTAGAAAAGGAAATGATTGGAGGTAAAGTAGATGTTGCATATAGGAAGATCAAACAGCATTTTGGAGAAATGAAGAAAAAAGGTGTGAACATTAAACCCGCCGATGGGAAACCTCTTTTAAGCTCAGAAGATAGAGCTAACTGATGGAAGGAATACATTGAGAAACTGTATGATGGGGACGACTTGAACAATACCGTAATAGAAAAGGAAGGCGATGTCAACATTGATGACTTAGGAGATCTGGTTTGGGGACAGAATTTAATGAAGCTCTGAATTACTTGAAAGCAAATAAGGCAGTTGGAATTGATGAGATCCATGCAGAACTTCTTAAATCCCTAGGAGAAGAAGGAATCGATAGATTATTCAAGTTGATATCAAAAATTTATAAAACGGGAGAAATTCCAACTGATTTTAATAAAAATATCATCTTCACACTTCCAAAGAAAGCACAAGACAACAAATGTGAGAATTATCGCACCATTACTCTAAAATCACATGCTTCAAAATTACTGACCAGAATAATATACAGAAGAATGGAAAGGGTAGTGGAAGACATAGGTGAAGATCAGTTTGGGTTTAGGAAAAATTGCAGTACAAGGGAAGCAGTTCTGACTTTAACCCTTTGACCGCTGTTGACGAGTTTACTTGTCATGCTGCCCCCGTGTGCTAATGACGAGCTTAGTCGCAGCCGCCGGTTTTCCCCTGAGCGCTGTTGACGAGTTAAGTCGCACCCGTCTGCTGCCACCTGAGTGCTGATGACGAATATATACCCGCCACTACCTGAGTCGTACAGTGGACTTCACGCCCCATTTCTCAATAGCCTTTCGCAGTTTTGGTTGCTAGCTTATCGTCCGAATGTTTGTCTGTTGGGAGCCTAGGCTTTGCTCTACAGTTCACTGTTCAACAGAAATTACATCAGTGTTCTTTGTGTCCTGTATTTTATAAAGGAAATGGTGGGTGCATTGAGTAAGAAATCATGAAGATTCTTACGAGGAGCGACACGGAGGATGAACTAGTTGATTTTGATGGAAGTGACAGCTCTTCCACAGAATCGGAAAGTGTAGTCCTAAACCATACTCGTCAGCAAGGGTGAGAATGCAGACTCATGTTTCAACAAGAGATGTTAGTTGTTCTGAATCTGAAGAATCAGAAAGTGATAGTGAAACGCCTACGAAGAAATTACGTCTTGGCGATAAATATGACTGGAAAGAAAATTATTTTAGTCAAGTTAGTCACGCATTTGGTGATACGCTATCGGGACATGTGTGTCAAACAGGGAATGTGCCAAGTATTATGTCAGTTTTCATGTTATTTTTTACAGAAGAACTTATGAAATATATAGCTGATGAAAAGAATCGGTTTTATATAAGTGCTATGGAGAATACTACATAATCAGTGCATTCTCGAATATCAAAGTGGAAAGATACTGTATATGATGAAATGTCTTGTTTCATAGCTATTTATCTTCTGATGCCTTGCCTGAAAAAAATTGAAAATTAGTGAATATTGGACCAGAGATGTTCTAAATACTCCAATTATGTCCAGATACCGCTTTTGTTACTCTGGTGAGGTTTCGTGAGATGTCACCAGAAACCTCCCCCCCCCCACCCCAATTTCACCTCATGTAATTAATGGACAGGCAATTCACAGCTTTGAAATTTTGAAAAATCTGTTGATTACTTATGTGGAACAATCTTCATCAAAGAAACGCAATTACGAATTACGTATAATCGGGTAATTACAAAGCACAGCAAACATTCAGAGATATTTTTGGAATCTGCATCTACAAAAATATTCCGCAAGACAAGTTTCGATGTGTGAGGTAGGCTGCTTGTACAGTTATCATTTTCAGATGTCTTTTTATATTCGTGAATAGCACGAGGAGAAATCGGATGCCTTTAACTCTCTGTATGAGTTTGAATATCTCTAATTTTACAGTCGTGGTCTGAACGCAGTGTGTAAGTGTGAAAGTAAAATATTTCTAGCATCTTCTTCCAATGTACGCTCTTTAGATTTCAACAATAATACAGTAAGAAACCTATAGAAAATTGCAGTTGTTATAAACGGGTATGCAAGAAAGAACAGTAAACTATTGAGGTAACCCATTCGACATAAGGTGCAAAAATCGAGTAAAAACTACAAGCAAGATATAATTATTAGTGACGAAAAACAGTGTTAATGATTCAGTTAGATTCTGCAGTAATTTATTTGCAGAGAAACTACGTAGTGTTTGCATTTATTGTGTATCAGCCTTGAGAGGTCACAGTGCTTCGCCATGAAAATTCAGCACTTAGTGCGTGGGGCAGCGTGGGCTGCTCCGTCCCCAGGAATAATCACTTAGCACAGGCAGCAGGCCTCAGCGCGGCAGGTAGACGATCCGCCGTCAGCAGTCAAAGGGTTAAGATTAATACGTTAAAGGTGGATCAAGAAAAACAAAGATACTTTTATGGCATTTGTTGATTTAGAAAAAGCTTTTGGTAATGTTAGGTGGGTCAAGATGTTCAAAATTTTAAAGAAGTCAGGCCTAAAGTATCGAGATAGAAGAATACTGTATAAACTATATAAGAATCAAGTGGCTGTAATAAAAGTAGAGAATCGTGAGAGAAAAGCATCAGTTAAAAAGGGTGTGAGACAAGGTTGTAGTCTATCCCCATTAATATTCAATTTGTATGTAGAGGAAGCAATAAAGAAAGTCAAAGAAAAATGTCCATGTGGTATAAGTGTTCAGGGAGAAAAAATCGGTATGCTACGATTTGCCGATGACATTGTGTTGTTAGCCGAAAGGGCTGATGATATTGAGAAATTACTGAATTGCATGAACAAAATACTGAAGGAAGAATTTGGCCTGAATATAAATCAAAGCAAGACTAAAACGATGAAATGTAGCAGAAATGATACAAATATTATCAAATTAAATATAAAAATAGGATCGAATGGAATTGGAGAAGTAAGTGATTTCTGTTATTTGGGAAGCAAAATTACAACCGATGGCCGAAGCAGGAATGATGTTAAAAGCAGAATAGCACTAGCAAAAAGAGCCTTCATGAAAAAGAGAAAACTTTTAGTTTCAAATATTGATCTAGGAAAACTTTTTAAAACTCTATGTGTGGAGCACAGCTTTTTTTTGGTAGGGAAACATGGACTTTAGGAATACCATAAAGAAGGAAAATTGAAGCATTTGAAATATGGTGAAAATTAAGTGGACAGACATAGTAAGAAATGAAGAAGTTTGTGGAAGAAGCTTACAGAAAGAAGAGACAGCCTGGTGGGTCATATTTTGAGACATGCTGGATTGGTTAATTTGCAGGTGGAGGAAACAGTCGAAGGTGCTATGTTCTTACGGCGGCCGAACGTCACACGGCGGAAGGGTGGTCCACAAGAGACGGTCATGAGCAACCCGAAGCAAGTCCAAGGAGCAGGCCGAACGTAATCCAAGAGACGCGCACTGGCTGAGTCCGACGTGTTGTTCACAGAGTCCAAAGAGAGTACAGAAACGTAGCCGAGAATGAGCACTGTCAAGTGTCCGAGAGGCGATTCACAGTAAGATGGAGACATGACCGAAGCGCAGTGAACACTGAACTGTCGGGTGGAGCTGCGCTGGCTTAATTTATATGCGGCGGGTCGCCTCCAATTAGCCGCGGCGGAAACTATGATGCGGTGGCGCTGGTTGGCCCGCTGCCAGCGCCATCTATATGTTGTCCACATCCACGCCCTCTACTGGGCATGCGGCGATGTCGGGACGGGATACCAGATCCCACCCCCCTGAAGTGGGCACGTACGGACAGAAGCGCCCTCGACGATGCTTGGGATGATGAGGCGGGAATGGCTTTGGTATCCGGGCCGCATCCTTCTCGGTTTGTGCCGACGTACTCGATGGTTGAGGACATGGTGACATGGGTGCCGATGTGGTTGGTGGAGGGTTGATGGGTGTGTCCATTTCGACGTCACCATCGGCCAACACTGCTAGTTTTCTTGGGTGCAAGTGGTATCATCGTTGTGGGGAGGGTGGCTGTGGGACCTCTGCTAATGGCACTGGTGGTGGTATAATGTATTCTTCCCGGTATTGTTGTGATGGTGATGGGCCTGTTGTGCTGCGAGGTCGCAGCTGGTTTTGATGAGGGCGTTCTATTCTGTGTGGAGTTTGCACTGAGATGACACACCGTCCGTGTGTCCCCACTACTATTGCTGGCATCCAAGTGGCATTTCCTCGATAGGCGCGTGCCCAGACCGTGCTGCCTGGTGTGTAATGATGGGAAGGTCTGGATCGGGGCTCCGCCGGTGATGGTGTCAGGAGGTGCAGCAACGTCCGTAGTTGTCTTCCATGGAGCCGTTCTGCTGGGCTGCGACCATTGATTGGTGTTGTCCGATACGTGCTGAGAAAGAGGTCGAGGGCGGAAGACGTTGTAGCTGACTGTACCACTTTCAGCATTTGTTGTTTGAACGTCCTTACAAGGCGTTCTGCTTTGCCATTTGAGGCGGGATGGAATGGAGGACTGAGGACGTGTTTGAAGCCGTTTGCCACGCAGAATTCCTCGATTGTGGTTGCTGTAAATTGTGGCCCATTGTCAGAGACGAGGGTGCATGGTAACCCCTCGATGGCCAAAACCTGGCTTAATGCATTTAGTGTAGCTTCTGTCATCGTGGATGCCATGCGAACCACATACTGGTACTTTGAATAGGCATCAATTATAAGTAGCCACATGATTCCCAAAAATGGGCCTGCAAAGTCCAGGTGAATGCGGTCCCACGGTTGGCAAGGAGTGGGCCAGGGAGTGAAGGCTTGTGGTGGCGCTGCCTGATGTTGGCGCAGGCTGTGCAGCTGCGTACCATCTTCTCAATGTCTCGATTGATTCCTGGCCAATAAGCATGTCTTATTGCGAGATTCTTCATATGGGACATGCCCCAATGTCCTCGATGCAGGAGCTTTAGGATTTGTAAGCGCAATTCCACTGGGATGACCACACAATGTGTGTCGTTTTCTGCGTCCCAAAGGATGACGTCGTCTGTGACCGAGAGTCTGTGAAATATGTGACGTCAAGTCTTCAATTCGTTGTCCATTCTGCGTTTGAGGTATAGTGGCCACCCATGGATGATTTAGCGCAGGACCTGGGGCAAGATTGGATCCTGGTGGGTGGCGGAGGCGATTCGGGCTGCTGTAATGGGGAAACCGTCCACTGTTTGCTTTCTCTCTGTGTCAATGTGAAAACACAGCACTTCTCGTTGGTCGAATTCCGGATCGGGGCCAGCAGGCAGGCGTTATAGGGCATCGGCATTGGAGTGTTGTGCTATTGGCTTATATTGGATTGAGTAGTTATAAGCGCTCAGAAACATCGCCCATCGTTGGAGGCCGAATATTGCCACCAGTGGTTTGTGGTCCGTGATAAGGCAGTACTTGGTTCCAAACAGATATACAGAAATTTATTGATAGCGAAGACTATTGCCAATGCCTCTTTCTCGATCTGTGAGTAGTTGCATTGTGCTGGCGTCAATGTCTTAGAGGCATAAGCTATCAGTTGTTTGGAGCCATCTTCATTCCTATGTGCGAGTACCGCCCCGATTCCATATGCTGAGGCGTCGCCTGCCACGACTAGGGGCCGTGTAGGGGAAAACAGCGTTAGACAAGGAGCAGACCTCAGCATGCGCTTTAACCGGGCGAAGGCTCATTGACAAGATGGGGTCCAGTTGTAAGCAACGCCCTTCTTTCGGAGCTGATTGAGGGGTTGCGAAATATGTGCCGCTTGTGGCAGAAACTTTGAGTAGTAGTTTATTTTTCCGAGGAAGGCTTGTAGTTCCGGCAGGTTCTTTGGGCGGGGTAGGGAGTCTATGGCGGCCACCACGTTGCGGTCAGTTGGCCTAATTCCCTCTTTGTTGAGCCAATGGCTGAGATACTCCACTTCCTCCTGAAAAAATCGACACTTCTCGAGGCGACACACAGCCTTGCCTCCTGTAATGCTGCAAATAGAGTGCGAAGGTTTTGTAGGTGCTCCTGACGAGTGGTTCCTGTGAGAATGGTATCGTCTAGGTAGTTTAAGCATGCCGGGATGTGCTGCAACAGCTGTTCCAAGTATCTTTGGAAGATTGCTGGTGCAGAAGCGATACTAAATGGGAGGCGCTTGTATTTGTAGAGTCCGAACGGTGTGTTGATGACGACAATGTTTTGCGATTCCTCATCTAGTGGAAGCTGCAAGTATGCATCTGCGAGGTCGATCTTCGAGAAGTATTCGCTGCCCGCAAGTTTAGAGAGAAGATCTTCTTGTCGTGAGATTGGATACATCTCGACTTGAGACTGGTCATTGATAGTAGCCTTAAAGTCTCCACATAACCGGAGGGTGTTATTGGGTTTCCGGATGATGACCAGTGGTGTAGCCCATGCGCTGGATTTGACAGGTTTGATTACTCCAATCTTCTGAAGCCGGTCAAGCTCCTGTTTTACTGCTGCACTTAAGGTGACTAGGATAGGTCTGGCACGGCAAAAGCAAGGTACTGCACCTGGCTGGAGGGTGATGTGAGCCTCGAAGTCTGAGGTGCACCCTAAGTCTGGCGTAAAGATGGGTGCGAACTGTGTACAGAGATCATCCAGGTCCTGGAATGGGACTGAGTCCGATATGACCTGGACATCATCCACGATTGAGAATTCCGAATATGTTAAATGCGTCTAACCCAAAAATATTAGTAGCCGAGGGCTGATCCACCACAAAAAAGGTGATTGGTCTGGTGACTTGTTTATAGGCGGCCGTGATGGAGAACTGACCCCGCAGGTATGTCTCTATCCCCTAAACGCCGTGAAGGTGGAGACAACGGTGGTGAGCCTAGTCAGGCGTAGGTGGCTTGGTTTATCAGCGAGATGGTTGCCCCCATGTCCACTTGAAAACGGATGTCCTGGTTGGTGACTCTAAGAGTTAAGAATAGCTTCTGTGTGAGCAGGTCGCCAGTATGAGCTGTGGTCTGCAGTGTATTGACCGTTTCTTGCTGCATGCGGGCTACCGGGCGGGGTCGAAATACCCAGTTTTGGCAGACTGACCGCAAGTGCCCCTCTTTACCACAGCATGTGCAATGTGCCCAGCGGTCGGGGCAATCTGCCCGTGAGTGTGACGTGAAGCATTGTGGACAAGATGGCAGGGGCCTCTGGATCCGTCAGCGGGGTGGTGTTTGGGTTTCGGACATCATAGATACGTCGGACAGCGATGGTGTTCTGCTTTGTTGGTATCTGGAGCGCGCCATGGGTGTGCCTCGTACGCGGGAGTTGTGTTGCGTCGTTTTGACTGCTGCTACTTGTGGGCGTGCCATGAGGTGCTTATTCACAGCCTGCGCAATTTCATGCGTGTGCGCGATGTGTAGAATGTCCTCGAATGATGGGTTATCCAGCTTCTGTGCCGCTGTTTGCACCTCTGGGTCTGGAGCAAGCTGTACTACGACATCGCGAATCAGGGAGTCTGCATTTGAGGCCTTGCACTCAGTGTTTGAGCAAGTGAAGTCGCATTTGCGGCTGAGACCTTGGAGATCTGTCACCTACGACCGGTATGATTGTACTGGTTGTTTGTGATACTGATGAAACTCGAGGCGGGAGGCCACCACATGGTATCTTTGTGAGTAGTAACTTGTTAGAAGTGTGCAATTTCTTTGAATGTGACGGCGACCAGATCGGATAATGGGGCCAATTTCCGCAGGAGGAAGAACGTGTCGGGTGATGCCCACGACAGAAACAGCGAGCGCTGTAAGGCATCTTCCGTAACCTGGAACGCTGAGAAATGCTGTTTGAGACAGTGTAAATATGTGTCCCAGTCTTCCTTGGCGTCGTTAAATGGTGGAAAAGCTGGAGGCCGGATATGCGAATTTTCCGAGGCCTGGGCTGGTTTGGCATCCTGTGCTAATAGTTTCTCGAGTATTACTTGGAGCGTTTGCTGTAGCACTGCTGTCTGTTGCTGTTGTTGCTCCGTAATGCAAGTCATGACGTCCATGATGCCAGCTGATAACCTTTTTCCTTGTCGCCAATTGCTATGTCCTTACGGCGGCCGAATGTCACACGGCGGAAGGGCGGTCCACAAGAGACGGTCACGAGCAACCCGAAGCAAGTCCAAGGAGCAGGTCGAACGTAATCCAAGAGACCTGCACTGGCAGAGTCTGATGTGTGATTCACAGAGTCCAAAGAGAGTACTGAAACATAGCCAAGAACGAGCACTGTCAAGAGTCCGAGAGGCGATTCACAGTAAGACGGAGACACGACCGAAGCGCAGTGAACACTGAACTGTCGAGTGGAGCTGCGCTGGCTTAATTTATATGTGGCGGGTCGCCTCCGATTAGCTGCGGTGGAAACTATGACACGGTGGCGCTGGTTGGCCCGCTGCCAGCGCCGTCTATATGTAGTCCACATCCATGCCCTCTACTGGGCATGCGGCGATGTTGGGACGGGATACCAGAGAAGGAAAGAACTGTAGAGGAAGTCAGAGATTAGAATATATGAAGCAGATAATTGAGGACGTAAGATGTAAGGGATATGTAGAGGTTAGCCCAAGATAGGAAAGAATGGAGGATTCCATCAAGGCAGTCGAAAGACTGATGACACCAAAAAAAAACTCTAATAAATTATTGCCCCAGTTTTTCAAATAGCAGCGTGGCCTATGCAGTAGGGTGTTGACTTCATAATTTTCTTACCCGAGTTCCAATTCCCACAGAATCCAAATATTTTTATTTATTTTTATCTTCAGAAATTGTTAAGCTTGACCTTTTTATTTTGTTAAAACTTCATTTACGTACTTTTATTGAGTGAAATAATACTTAAAACAAATCGTGTAACCTACAGTTCAGCATCATTTTTTTCATAATGAATTCAAGTTTCCACCGTCGGATTGTCTTTTCACAACACAAATCGGCCGCACACCCTTGAAAACTTCATAGCAATCATACATCAGGAAAGTCTCCATTCTTACATTATTCTTTCACTTTTTGTCAATAAGTTGTTTCAGTGCATTTTCAATAAAATAGTTATTATCATGTTATTTATTTCATCGTCATCATTTCTTTACTTGTATATCATCAATAGGTATTTTAAACGAAATACGTAGCATTGGGAAGATAGTTTTTTTCTTTCTTTCTTCTACACTCAATTCGTGTGTAAATAGTTGATAATAAAATAGTAGGCTTATCTTTGCTGAAAAACGGAGCTCAACAAGGAAATGGAAGAACAAATGACAAATGCTTATAAACCTTGCAAAATTCTTCTGTCAGATTCCAGTTTACTAGCAGATTCACCTCCTGACTTAATGGGTATGGGCGAGTTATATTAGGAAACCAAGGTTGATATATGAGCCGAAATTATGTTTGGTGTATCAGTTATAAGCAATGTTATTTGTTTTAAAATTTATTTTGCGCAATAAAAGTGTGTAAACGAAGTTATAACAAAATAAATAAGTCAAGTTTGATAATTTCTGAAATAAAAATAAATAAAAATATTTGAACTCGGGTCAGAAAATTATGAAACTATCCCCCCATCTCATAGACCAGGCTGCCATTTGATAACAAGGGGCAATAAATAATTTACTACATACCCAACATTTAGAATTGTTTGTTTATTTGCATGTGAGTATCTCAAAAACTAAGGCGCATTTTGAGAAACGACTATACCACAGTTATATATGCTATGTCCCCTTCAACATATATGAAGTAGATTGAAATCCGTTCTTAACATGTGTGATATTCTCCAAGTCAGTCTGTCTCTTAAGTCTGAACTATTATAGTTTACCGTAATCGTGCTCCTTGGTCGTTTGGAACGGGAACAATTACGTTTTAGCCATCTTTTACACTTAAGATGGATTTTAATGCTAGTTGTCTGGATAGAAATTTATCTTTTTTATCTGTAAGAAAATTGTATAGTCTACTTGAAATGACTTCAAATTACAATTCAGCAGGAAAAAAGAGGAGAAAAGAAAAGAAAAAAACGGATTTTCAGTACTACGTGTATTGAATCACACTTTTATTATATCACTTCTAATACATGTTGCAAACAACTCAGTATGTTTTTTGTATGAACATATTTTCCTTGTCTGCATCCACATCTATTTTACATCAGTCATCTTTCATATAAGTGAAACTGTCCTTCATGATGCAGTGACCCAGCCATACAGAATTTTCCTATTTTCTCTGATCTTCACGCAAGTTGTGCAGCTCATGTGAGGTAGACACTGTATGCCATTTCTGCATTGCCTGGCCTCCGTTGTCCATCTAGTCTATGATTGTCCACCGAGCCTGGGAAAGTTCCAGTGGTCACAGCTCACCCGAGTAGAGAGGACCGATCATAGTTCGAATGTGAGTAGGCGGCAATTTGCACAAAACTAATATTCACAAATTACAATGTATATAAATAAACACTTTACTATGTTTAATTCTAAAAGCTGACAATACATAACTGTCACATACGCTCCACAATCCATATTGACTAATGGGTACTACTTAGGCAATAGGAATTGTCCACTTCAAACACCATATCATATAATTCAATATTGCATCTAATACAATTATTATTATTGTTTGATACTTTATTTTTCACCCCTCCCCCAGGAAACGATAAATGCTACTTGTAGATGAGATTCAGTCACTTTCTATGTTTATCCTCCTTTTCCTTCTACTGTAAGCCACATTTTAAGATCCTACAAACAATCTTCTTCATCTAGGTTGGGATGATTAAATTTTTCCAGAAGGCACCAAATCGATTGCAACAGTTTCAGTTTGTTCAGTATTCCTCTATCCTTAGATTACTCTTTTCAGTTCTCTGCACTCCATTCACACCTCTGTTTTTCGACTTTTGTTTTACAATAAACTTTGTTACCCCGATTCTGTTTTCTAGCCGAACTGTTAAACTTAGTTATTCTTCTTGCCCCCACACATCTTTAATGTTTTTCCTATATTTTGACTTTCAGCCCTTTTCAATGGCCTCTTCATCATAAACTATCTGGTCCACAATAGTGTCTTTATCTGCACAGTTCATCTCACTCTTCTCTTCATATTTTATGCATCTTGGTGGTGTTCTTCCAATTCTCCCTTATTAACATAATTTTCCTTTCAGTCTATCACCTTGGGTACTGTTCCACTTCCTTTCTTAATTTCAGCATATAACTCTTGATGACCAACATTGCATTTATGTTTTTTCTCTTTATTTGCATTTCTTGACAGGTTGGTTTCTGATAATACATCTTGTCTTTCCTCTTTATTCTCTATCTTCTTCTGCTCCTTAAACAAAATACTGTTCTCTAACATCATGGCTTTTCCCCGTGTTCTCATTTACATCTTCAACATCTTTGTGACTCTTTACATTAGCCTTAAACTCTAAACAATCCCACTACTCCAGCTATTTATCTTTGGTGCATTGTTCCATTTTCTCGACATGTTTACTTCTCCTTTCTTCTTCAGTATTGGTTTTTGTCTACACCATTTCATTTCCTTCATCATGTGTATATTCCACACAAATCTTATATATTTCTTCTTTGCTTCATCCCTATCTCTTCTGTTGTTTATTGTTCCACATAATTCTTATATATTTCTTCTTTGCTTCATCCCTATCTCTTCTGTTGTTTATATCTGGTCCAATTTTCCTATTACCAAAAAGCGATCAGATCACCCTCTGGTTTTAGTTTTCTGATTCATCCATGCAGTACCCTTTGTCATTTCCTGCTGTAAGCTTTGTTTTTCTCATCTGAAATTGAAGCCTTTTTCTTCAATATAGCTCCTATTGTCATTGTTTTACTGTTACCTCTCTGTATTTTCTCACCAGAATCCTTCTCATTAGTCATTACCAATCTCCCTTTTATAGTCACAACTAGCTTCTACATTTCTTTCAGTCGTCATCATACCCTCATCATCTTGCCACCTATCTACACTGTTTATCATACTCAGGAACTCTTTACACTGTCCCACAGAAGCACAGGAGTCTTGAATATTCCATGGCAACTTCTTTTGTAGAACTTCAATTTTTTCTTGTTCATCAATATAATGAGATACATGCTCTAATTCTTTCAGCTTCCCTTCACAGAATTCAAATAAGCTCTCATCTTGCATACAATATGGCCCACTGACCCAAATTTTAGTTCTTATTCTTCTTTGTAGTTCTGTAGACCAATAGGTATTCAGAAAAAGTCTTTCAAAACCTGCTGATCATACATACTGTTGTCACTAGCCCTTGAAATGGTTCTTCATGTATCTAATTTTTGTCCGACCAATACTCGGCCAACTTATTCCTATATGTTTTCATAAACACCACAGCATGCACTAAACCTATAGGTTCAAACATGTTGTCAGTAATATAAAACGATCTTTTGATTTTGCCCCAGACACATATCTGTTGTTGACTTACTACTCTACTGAATTCGTGATCTTCAATGCTTCTATTCGTTTTAAAACCTGACACTTCTTCCTCGTTTTTCCCGATTACACAAATTCTTTCTTTGTTGTTGTTTTCCCTCCAAATTATCACACAGTACTTCTCATTATTTAAACTTCTTATTGTTGTTTCCAATCATATCGCCACTGTCTCCAACAATAAAATCTTTGTCTCCTGCTTCACCAAGCCCAATACACTCATAAACCTTACCAACTTTGCAAGATGGGTTCTTCTTTACAGCGTGCATCTCTGATTTTAAATTCGTTGTTTTCTCTATTCACATTTTCTTATTCTCATTTGCAATTAGGCTCAATTTTTCTATCAGCATCTTTAATAACCAGCCAGAGTCCATACTTTGCTTTTCTACTGACTCAACAATATTCATAATTTGTTCAGAACTGTTTAATAATTCATCTTACCACAAATCTAACAATTAATTATCTCCATACTTAGACTGTTGCTTAAATTACAATTCCTGCAATTTGCGTTTTAATTTGACAATACAGAATTAATCAGCTGACTTCTTGCTTGATAGGAAATGCTTATGCTATTTGTAAGGTAACCTAAAAAATTTGTTCTCAGAACTGCGAGTTAGGTTGAATAGCATTGTGTATCATTTTTAAAGTCAGTTACTAAGTTAATTCAAGCTAGAAATCAGATTTCTACAGTTTTGAGAAAGTATCTGAAAGAGGCAGTATTTGCTGTTGCATCATCTTGAAGCAGCGACTACTTTAAAAAGTCATAGTACATATGAGGAAATAGGTAGTGACCTCAAATTCTCTCAGGAATCATTTGGAATACGTAGAATCGTTTAAAACCACTTTCAGATTAATACCTTTAATAGCTTAGGAAATATTAATTAGTTAAATTCTATTTTTGTTGACGAATTTTATTTCACACTTTTGAAAATAGTAAACATGCCTTGCTTGATATCCAATGAAAGAGTAGTCAATAGGCTATTTGACAGTATTCAAAATATATTAAGAATTGTAGTCATTCGCGTAGATTAATGCTTAAGGAAGCTATTTTTGTTAAATTTGAAAAGAAAGGCGGAGTGTTTTTAATTAAAAAAGCGAAATAAAAATCAAATTTTTCACGTGACAGAAAACGCTCTGGGATTGGAGATCGCTTTAGTAATGTCACCTGCCTCTAGGCGCTGTGGCTGCATATGGCGTGTTTCCCGTTATCCAAGTTTTCAACTATTTGTTGCTGGTTATCTCTTGTTACTAATGAGATTTTGTGTTGAAGAACAATTTGTAGAAGCCTACAGCGGAAAAATACCGAAAATTATTTGTCGGACTAGCTATAGAAACAACCACTGACTTTTATTCTACGGAGCTTGAGAATATAATCACTTCAATTCGAGAATCATTTATATTTAAACTGGAAGTTAACAGAAACCCTTCATAAGAATGACTAAAATTTTTAATCAAGTTAGTTGTTTTAGGAGATATTTACAAGAAAAATGTAAGTGTAGTATAAGGTAAGCACAACAAATAAATAACTGGATGTTATGGACAATATTTCTTAACTGCGGATAAATAATTATAGATAAATTATATTTTTTCCCAACGAAGCTGAATTTATTATTTATTTATTTACCGACCCGCGTTCACTTCACCGATAAATTATATTTTTCTCCAATGATGCTGAATTTATTATTTATTTATTTACCTACCGCGTTCACTTCACCGCATGTAGAAAACTATGATGTTTAAGTGTTCACTATTAACGAGAAGAAAAGTAACGATGCCATGGTGTCCAAGTAGCTGCATGCATATTGAAACATTGCTATAGAAATTTGAAGATCCTATGTTCAAACCTTGATTAGGAAAATATTTTTTTTGTGTGTGTACATTTTTTTCCGTTTCTGTTTGCAGTTTGTTGCTTTACAGAATCATGTTTTTACTAGGAGTCATAAAACGTCATGCAAACGTTTGAAACATAAATTGCTGTCATACAAGAAAACTTTATAAAAAGATAACCTCCTGCTTTTAATTTTGAAACATACCAGAGATACATCAGCATTGCAACAAAACCCAAGTACTTGGTGATGAATAATAGGATTTATTTTAACAATAACATTGCACGCTAATATTGCAACAATTCTGGAACGCTTTGAATATTTTTTGTTGGAATTTTTACGTGACGATATAACTGTATGTTGCCTTTCTGACATAAATGCATCTATTTAAGCGGTATTTACTTTTAATGAGCAAGTAATTTTTATTTTTTTAAAACTTTTTATCGCTGTGCAAGTAACATCCAGTTTCAGTTTTGAAGTCTTTTTTGGTTATGTCTCAGATGTTTATAATACTCTTGCTATCCAAAAATTTGTGAAACATTCAAAAATAAATTAATGTTTTGGTGGATTTTAGAAAGAAAAAAAAATAGCTACCAACGGCAACTAGTGTCTAAAGAAAACGCTCACAAATAACAAAACATATTCCAAAGCGAGGATCGAACCTAAGAACCCTAACTTTACTGATACTCGCCTTAAACAGGGTACTACATTATCTCAAAGAAATTATGGTGCAAATTATATTTACAGTAAATGATAGACGACTTAATCGCAATGTTGTCTGGGTTTCTATGAGCAAGTTGCAGCGACTGTTTTTCCTATTTAAGCTAATGCGGGAACACTTATGTTTATTTGGAGAGTTTTTATTGTTGTGGTTGTAGATTGATGAACTACACACTATTTATAAACCATATTTCCAACAATTTATTCACAAATTCAGAGAAACCAATCAAACTTACTTACGTAGAGTGAGCGCCTGCTGGCACGTGACATGACGAGTGTTGTTGGCCTGCGCCAGGCAGCAAGGGAGCGTTTTGGCGGACTTTCAAATACTCTAAATTTTAACGTTGAATTTTACGTAAAATAAGCACTTTTGTCAAAAAATGAATAGTGACCGGTAAATAACGTGTATCAATAAACTATTTAAAACCATTTTCAAAAAATAGTCAAATAGCCAATTAGAAGTAAAATAAAAGTTATTTCAACTTCATTGCTGAAAAATTGTAGGAGTTACTAACAAGCTTTGGAATTTCAGAAAATAATTTTTTCACGGCCAAACTATTGAATCTTCAAAATTTGTATACAGATCAAAATTAACACTTTTTAATTAATCTAGCTACTGACAAAATTTCAGAGCAATAGGATATTTTAAGTCGTCAAGGTCATAAGTCTGATGAAATCTTGTAAGCTTTAAGGATGAAATTTGATCACATTTGATCAGATCGTGAGACTGCTAACTTGGGAAACCGGAAGACAAGGTATTCCCACTGGTGTTTTTATATATATGTCAGCACTAGGTTTTCCTTGTGGCCAGTCTGTTTCAAGTCATCTAAGCGTAACCATGCTCTGTGGCGTGTCATTTTGGCACTATGTAGACACAGGCCAGTCTTGCAGAATTAATTAGTGTGACTAAGTTGCTCTGAGGTGGAATTTTATGCCATGTGGCACGGCGGCCTAACTTAATTAAGGGTAGTTGGCAGAAAAATTGAATTTTCAGAGCGTGTGATGAAATTTTACTATCTTCCATGCATTAGTGAGCTTTATTTTGAACAATGGGGTTTGGTCTGGCTCGATCGTGTTAATAGGTCCTGCATTTATATCTTTGGAGACATTGTCTGATGCCAATTTAGTTTTGTGACTTTGTTTTAAATTGAAGAATATAGTGAACAACTATCGGCATGAATCAGTAACTTTTATTTACTGTTACCCTTCCTAGTTTTTGGCTTAATCAAGCTAGGTGACGGCCAAGTTAATGTTGCAATGCACAAAATAAAATTATCCAAGGCATGATCACTGTTACAGTTGGGACTGAAGGTTTTGCACTAACCCCCCATGTACATTTACGTCTCACATATTGGCATTGTAATGAATTCACATATGTTGCCACAGCGAATTTCTTTAACCTGATTGTATAATGAAAACACAGCCAAACCTGTTGCAAATATTCAATGAATTTATTGACCGGTTTCGACCCGCCTTAAGGGGGTCTTCTTCAGAAACTAGTTAAAATATATTACATGAATCTAAAACACTTTTCAATAAAATAGTACACTTTCGTACTAAAGTCACACATTAAAATTTATTATCTGGCTAACCATCCGGCAGCCAGCGTGCCTCCCAGAGCCAGCGTCTAATCTGGGTGGCAGCTTACTGTCACTAGGTAGCTACTGTTGCATAGCCTTAAAGAGTGTTGGGAAGCTACTAGAGCAGATAGTAAACTGCCAGCTAGTCTTGCATCTCAAATCCCAAAATCCTATAGCCCTTCTTCAGTAGTAGAGTTAGATGGCTGCATGTTGGAGGCTTGCAGGCAACTGAGTTGGCCAACAAGGCCACTAGCTCATGGTGGGGAGGAAAACAACTTGGCGGGAAGTGAGGGTGGGGATAGAAAGGCATAAACCAGAAAATAATGATAAATAATAAACCTGTCCATAGGAACCAGTCATGGTAAACGTCAACTGATGGTCTTAAATTGCCTATTACATCATGGATGTATGTGCAAAAATCTGAGAAATATGTGAAATAATAATAAAAATATTTGGAAATATAAAATTAAGCAAATTTCCAAGTTACAAACTACAAAAAGATGGGCTCTGGTGAGCGATGGTTCTGTGGGAAAAGGTAGGAGGTGAGGGGAACAGGTGGAAGGGAGGGTGGGGGGGGGGGAGGAAAATTGTTGCTGTTTTAAATTTAGACCTGGTGGTTGTCTGGTACCCAGTTGGTACTGTTAAGCCAGTTCCCACCTTCTGAGTTCCGAGATGCTGCTTTTGTCCGAGAGGACTCTGATGGAGCAGACTAAAAAAGTGTTGAAATTGTTGGTGCCATAGGTGGTGGCATGATAAGATACAAGGTAGTCAGGGTTCCGCGTTAATACAAATTGTCTGTGTCCATTCATTCTGATGACCAGTGGACTTGTTGTCAGACCAATGTAGGAGGCTGGGCAATGGTTACGGGTGATATACGAGGCGCGTCCAGAAAGTAAGTTCCGTTTGGTAATAAAATGAAATTGTACACAGATACAGAAGAAATTTTTATTGCAAAAAATTCTACAACTCTTTAACTACTTTTCCATATAACTGCCAAAATTTTGCAGGCATTTGTCATAGCGTGGCACCAGGTTTTGTATGCCTTCTTCATAGAAATCTGCCACCTGTGTCTTCAACCAGTTGGAAACAGTTTCTTTCAGCTCGTCGTCATTGGTGAAGTGATGACCGCCAAGGAAAGACTTGAGATGTAAGAACAGATGAAAGTCGCTAGGAGCGAGGTCAGGGCTGTACGGAGGATGGTGAAACACGTCCCAGCCAAATCCCTGTACGAGGTTTTTCATCACGTTTGCAGTGTGTGGTCATGCGTTGTCGTGAAGCAAAACAACACCTTTTGACAGCAGTCCCCGGCGCTTATTCTGAATTGCACGGCACAATTTCCGAAGTGTCTCGCAATAAGCATCTGCTTTGATTGTTTGACCACGCGTTAAGAAGTCAATGAGTAGGATGCCTATCCAGTCCCAGAACACTGTGCACATCATTTTCCGAGGTGTCATGATTTGCTTCGGCTTAACCTTTGGTGGGGATGAACTGTGCCTCCATTCCATTGATTGCCGCTTACTCTCAGGGGTGTCGTAAGAAACCCACGTTTCATCTCCTGTGACTATCTGTCTCAGAAATTCTTCGCCGCTTTCAGCATAACGGGTCAAAAACTCAAGTGCACTACCCATCCGTTGTGTTTTGTGTTGCTCAGTGAGAATCTTTGGTACCCAACGTGAGCAAAGTTTACGGAATTTCAGTTGTTTGGTAACAATTTCATGCATCAGTGATTGTGAAATTTGGGGGAAGTCCATAGCGAGAGCACTAATTGTAAACCTACGGTTTTCCTGGATCTTGTCATCAATCACGTGAACCAGTTCTTCTGTAACCAAAAGGTGGATGCCCACTTCGTTCTTCATCGTGCACATCACTACGCCCGCCATTGAACTGTCGGACCCATCTTCTCACCATCGAATCACTCATCGCATTTGGTCCGTAAACATCCCAAATTTGCCGATAAATTTCACTTGGTTTCACTTTCCTCGCATTCAGAAACCGAATCACAGACCTGATTTCACAGGCAGCGGGATTTTCAATCAACGCCAACATTTCAAACAAGCACAACAAAGCGTACGTAACTGACAGCGATCTCCAAATGGCGCACGCTCTTCCCCTTGATACACATCGTCTACAGCGCATGTGCGGAACTGCAATCGCAGCGCTGCAGCGGAGATAAATTGAAACGGAACTTACTTTCTGGACGCGCCTCGTATATAAAACATTTTGACAGGAGAAAAACCACCGCTTACCATAGAAAAGGATTCCTGCAGCGTCGAGGCATGCAAAAAACATGTCCACACATAGAGTAAAATTTTCGAGTCTATGGCCCTTCTTCAGTAGTAGTGAGATGGCTACATGTTGGAGGCTGGCAGCCAACTGAGTAAGCCCACATGGCCGGTAGCTCATGGTGGGGGGGGGAAAAACAACATGGCAGGAAGTGAGGTTATGGGTAGAAAGGCATAAACTAGAAAATAATAATAAATAGATAATAAACCTGTCCATAGGGACCTCTCACGGAAGTGCAGTAGACATCGGCTGATGGTCCTAAATTGCCTATTAAGTAATGAATGTATGTGCAAAAAACTGACAAATATGTGAAATAAAAATATTTTTTTTGGGGGGAAAATATAAAATTAAGCAAAATTGGAAGCTACAAACTACAAAAAGATTGGCTCTGGTGAGCGATGATTTTGTGGGAAAAGATAGGAGGTGAGGGCGATGCATGGGAGGAAATTGGTGTTGTCTTAAATTTAGTCTGGGTGGTTATCTGGTACCCATTTGGTGCCGATGAGCCAGTTCCCACTTTCTGTGTTATGAAATGCTGCTTTTGCCCGAGAGGATTCTGATAGTGGATTTGTTGTCAGACCAATGTAGGAGGCTGGGCAATGGTTACAGGTGAGTTGATATGTGAGGTGGGAGTATACACAGGCGGCAAGTCCTGTGGTGGGGAAGCTTTGCCCAGTTACGGGTTTGGAATAGGTGGTTGAAGGCGGCTGCATACTGCTTAATTTGCAGTGGGATCTGTTGCAAGGAAACAAACCTTGGGGCTGTTTTACAGGTTAGGGGGGGGGGGTGTTTATGAAGCAAAAGTTGGTTGAGGTTTGGAGGTTTGCTGAAGCAGGTTCTGGGTGGGTGAGGGAGGATTTTTGGAAGGAGGTTTCTCATCTCAGGGCAGACTTGAAGGAAGTCGTAAACTTGTTGCAGGACTTAGTTGACGGATTCCAAACCGGAGAAGTATCGGGGGATCAAAATGGGGCTATTGTTGGTTTTAGAGGGTTGTGGACTGTGGATAGATTGAGTGGGTTGTGATGTGGCCCGTGAAACTAGTTTGTGAACTAAATCTGGTTGCTAATTGTGGGAAATCAGGGCTTCGGAGATGTTGCTAGCATACGGTTGGAGGGCCTGTTCATTGGAACATATGTGACTTCCCCGAATACCAAGGCTATGGGAGAGGGAGCGTTTGATGTGACGAGGGTGGCAGCTATCATAATGAAGATACTGTTGTAGGTTGGTGGGTTTGAAATGGATATAATGAGTTGATGTAGTCATTCATGAGGGACAGGTCGACATCCAGGAAAGTGGCATGTGTGTGGGAGTAAGTCCATGTGAATTTCAGAGTGCTGGCGGTATTGAGTATATTGAGGAAACTGAGTAGGTTATCTTCCCTGTGGGTCCAGATTATGAAAATATCATCAATGAATCTGACCCATAAAAGGGGTTTCAGGTGGGTTTCAGCTAAGCATGACTGTTCCAGGCAGCCTAAGTAGAGATTAGCATATGAGGTACCCTTACGAGTGCCCATGTCAGTGCCACTAACTTGGTGGTAAATTTGCCATCAAATGAAAAAAAGTTGTTGTTCAGCGTTAGCTCGGCCAGGGTGATCAAGAAGGATCTGGTGAGGAGGCTATTGCGGGCATGCTGGTCTAGAAAGTGTTTCATGGCGCTGAGTCCATCACAGTGGGGAATATTTGTATATATGGAGGTCACAAGGGAAGCTGGCTGGCAATGGGCTGTTGATGCTGGTCCACCAGAGATGCACTCAGTCGGTGAGCAACTATGGGATGTCCTGGCTTACCTGGCTTATGAATTTTAGAAACTAGGTATAGGGAAGCTTTTTTGGAGTAAGGAGTGGGACAGAATGGGGAGTTAGGCCTTGGAGTGGCCCACTAAACTGTATATAATCTTTTATTCTATCATTGACTTCAGGAGTGGAATCATGGTTGAGGGGGCGGTAAGTGTTAGTGTCAGACAGCTGACGCAGTGCTTCACTTATGTACTCACAATGGTTCATGACCACCATAGTTGCTTCCTTGTCTAGCAGAGGAATGATCAAGTCTGGATCAGAGGAGAGCTCCCTGATGGTCCGGGTTTCTGAAAGAGTCAGGTTGGTGCCACTGGATAGTGATTTATGAAACTGGGAGAAGCCAAAATGGTGGAAACCAGATCTTGAAACAATTGGAGAGGATGGTTTTGTGGATCAAGAATTGAGGGTGATTGGAATCTTTGGAGACTGGGCTCCAGGTCATTATGAGTGTCCAGATTGTTGTTGCTCTTTGAGGCAAAGTGGTACCTCCAGCGGAGTGTGCGGCAGAACGCTTAGGAGTCACGTACTAGGGTGGTCTGATCAAATTTTGGAATGGGTGAGAAAGTGAGACTGTTGGAGAGCACTGAGAGTTGTGGTTCTGGGAGTGGAGAAGAGGACAGGTTAATAACAGACATTTTGGGTTTGGCAGCTTGATTTGGACTGGTTGGATGAGGCGTGGGTTTTAAGGAAGGTGGTAGAGGTATGTTGAAGAGCTGGGCAGTAGATTGTTTTGAGGAAATGAGGGCGTGGGGGGGGGGGGGGGGCTGACATTTGGGTTGGTGACCTGATAATTTGAAGTGGAAAGGCTGTCCTGCTTTGAGATGGGAGTGGTACAGAGTGGATAATTTGGGTAGATGGTTATGAGCTGGCCTGTTCATAGATTCTACAGCCTTTTGCAAAATATGTTGAAGGTGAGGAAGGACAGATGAGGTTGACAGCAGCAGTATTTTGTTTATGCATATAAGATGTCTGGAGTGTTGGCTGGCCAGGTCAGTGTATTGTTGCAGCACTAGAGCAGTTAATGCTAAGGAGTGCCTGTACCGAATGTGGGTAAGAGAGGGTGAAGTGGGGGGGGGGGGCAACCAAATATGGCCAATTTGATTGTGAGGCCATTTGGGGGAATATTAAAGTTAAGACATGCTGTTAGGAAAAGGATGTGTGACTGTAATGTAGCTAATTTGAAGGCATGACATTGGAATGCAGAAAGATATTTGGTTACTGGAGCCATATTGTTGTTATTTGTGTGGGAAACAGCGAGACCAAGAGGGGCGAAAGATATAAGGGAAATATGCTCCATTTTTTACAATTGTTTTTATTACAGTATTGCTTTCGGTTCTGATTCGGTTGTGAGGTACTAGATCTTTTTATCGTCAAGGGTCAGTTTTAAGTGATGCTTTTTGCTGCTGCTAACAATAGCGTTTCATCTGTAACAGGGAGTCCCATCTGATACACTTTATTTATTTATCATCTAGCTTGAGGGTTCTGAGAGGCAATTGCAACTCATACTGATCAGAGGTATAGACCCCATAGTGTTACACTTTACTAAAGTTGCTCCAGCATATGAAAATGTGTCACTATATGAAGTACAGCATATGCTGTGATTCCCTCAGCTGCATACAGGCATTAGGAAATATGTACCCAGCAGGCCTTCTAATTCAGGATTTACATGACACCCTCTACTCCTTCCAGTCATGCAGAAACAAGGTATTATTCTGCTTGGTTCCTGACCATGTGAGAATCTGTGGGCACGAAGCAGCAAGGGAATGTGCCAAATTAATTTGTTACATGGTCCCAAAAGTCAAACCTTGCTTTGGCGACCAAAAGAATTATGTTCAGTGTATGGCAGAGGCACTGGCTCGATAAGCATAATAAGCTGTGGCTGGTCAAAACAATGTTTGTGGTGATCATATATTTATAAGTTTATGATGAAACTAAGGAAAATGGAAGCGATACAAATCATAAAGGAAAGGGAAATTAACCCACCATGTACCAAAGTTGATGGCAGTGATGAGAGAAAACACGAAAGGCGGACAAACAAATATACAATATTTCGGTAATGACCTTCTTCAAGTAAATGGCCCGTACCTCCGCTGTTTCGGTTGTTGTTTTATGTGTTGGTTGCTATGAGAGATATGACTGAGTCGTGATCCTGAACTGAATTATCAAAAATTCCATTCACGAACCATGCAACCTTAGTCAGATAATTTCTATAATGTACTTAAAAAGAATAAAAGGCGACCATGTTTCAGAGAGAAGTTATTTTCCGCAAGTAACTATAAAACATTAGGTAAAGCAGAGGCACCAGGCTGGAACATTCCATGAGGAAAAATAACACATGTTCTGCCATGGAGCAGCTTCTTCCAGTGGGCAAGGAGAAATAAGGTTCTCCCTATTTGTCTCACCGATAGGGTACTGTCCTTTGATGCATAGTTCTCTTCTCTGCTATTCTCCCACCAGATCGTGTTGCTCTTGGCATACTTTTGATAGTGCTTAGCATTTTAAAAAGATTATGTACAATTTTTAGTTTTAAGGACTAACATAAGCTTAGCCATTGACGTGTCACTTATCTTATATATATATAAAAATAGACTTGTTTTTTCCTATATTTCACTTTCCAGCCATCCACTACCTAGCACAGATCACTGATGTTTGTGGGTGGAAGTAGCATGGAGTTTCCTGTCGTGCACAACGTTGGCCGAATGCCGATAGCTGTGGGGATGTGGGAGATATAATGATTAAAGTTGGTCAGTGCAGGGCGTTTTCATATTTCGACCAAAAATTCGTATCTCCGTATACTTCTCTTTCCTGCCACAACTACATAACATAGACCTTTGGTATTTGTGTGTGGTAGTAGAATCGTCTTTCCTGTCGTGCACTATGGTTGTTAGATGTCGGTAGCTATGGGGGTGTGGAGAGATATGGGGGTTGAAAGTGGTCGACCTGTGGCAATTTCATACTTCTGCCAAAGACAAAAGTGTCATGGTGTATCACTTTTCAGCGAAAACTATAGATCACAGATAACTGGCTGTTTGTATGTAGTAGTAGCACAGAGTCACCTTTCGATCACAACAGCGGCCGATTTCAGAAACTGTGGTACTATGGTAGATATGGTGGTTGTAAGTGGCCGACCAAGGATATTTTCGAATTTCGACTGTCTCCGCATATGTAACTTTTCTGCCACAACTACATAGCATAGAAGCATTGGTGTTTGTGTTTGGTAGTAGAATCGTATCTCATGTAGTGCACTATGGTTGTTAGATGTCGGTAGCTATGGGGGTGTGGGAGAAATGAGGGGTTGAAAGTGGTCGATCCTGTGGCAATTTCATACTTCTGCCAAAGACAAAAGTGTCATGGTGTATCACTTTTCAGCGAAAACTATAGATCACAGATAACTGGCGTTTGTGTGTAGTAGTAGCACAGAGTCACCTTTCGATCACAACAGCGGCCGAATTTCAGAAACTGTGGTACTATGGTAGATATGGTGGTTGTAAGTGGCCGACCAAGGATATTTTCGTAATTTCGACTGTCTCCTGCATATGTCACTTTTCTGCCACAACTACATAGCATAGAACATTGGTGTTTGTGTTTGGTAGTAGAATCGTATCTCATGTAGTGCACTATGGTTGTTAGATGTCGGTAGCTATGGGGGTGTGGGAGATATAGGGGGTTGAAAGTGGATCGACCTGTGGCAATTTCATACTTCTGCCAAAGACAAAAGTGTCATGGTGTATCACTTTTCAGCGAAAACTATAGATCACAGATAACTGGCGTTTGTGTGTAGTAGTAGCACAGAGTCACCTTTCGATCACAACAGCGGCCGAATTTCAGAAACTGTGGTACTGTGGTAGATATGGTGGTTGTAAGTGGCCGACCAAGGATATTTTCGTATTTCGACTGTCTCCGCATATGTCACTTTTCTGCCACAACTACATAGCATAGAGCATTGGTGTTTGTGTTTGGTAGTAGAATCGTATCTCATGTAGTGCACTATGGTTGTTAGATGTCGGTAGCTATGGGGGTGTGGGAGAATATGGGGGTTGAAAGTGATCGACCTGTGGCAATTTCATACTTCTGCCAAAGACAAAAGTGTCATGGTGTATCACTTTTCAGCGAAAACTATCAGATCACAGATAACTGGCGTTTGTGTGTAGTAGTAGCACAGAGTCACCTTTCGATCACAACAGCGGCCGAATTTCAGAAACTGTGGTACTGTGGTAGATATGGTGGTTGTAAGTGGCCGACCAAGGATATTTTCGTATTTCGACTGTCTCCGCATATGTCACTTTTCTGCCACAACTACATAGCATAGAGCATTGGTGTTTGTGTTTGGTAGTAGAATCGTATCTCATGTAGTGCACTATGGTTGTTAGATGTCGGTAGCTATGGGGGTGTGGGAGATATGGGGGTTGAAAGTGATCGACCTGTGGCAATTTCATACTTCTGCCAAAGACAAAAGTGTCATGGTGTATCACTTTTCAGCGAAAACTACAGATCACAGATAACTGGCGTTTGTGTGTAGTAGTAGCACAGAGTCACCTTTCGGTCACAACAGCGGCCGAATTTCAGAAACTGTGGTACTGTGGTAGATATGGTGGTTGTAAGTGGCCGACCAAGGATATTTTCGTATTTCGACTGTCTCCGCATATGTCACTTTTCTGCCACAACTACATAGCATAGAGCATTGGTGTTTGTGTTGGTAGTAGAATCGTATCTCATGTAGTGCACTATGGTTGTTAGATGTCGGTAGCTATGGGGGTGTGGGAGATATGGGGGTTGAAAGTGGTCGACCTGTGGCAATTTCATACTTCTGCCAAAGACAAAAGTGTCATGGTGTATCACTTTTCAGCGAAAACTATAGATCACAGATAACTGGCGTTTGTGTGTAGTAGTAGCACAGAGTCACCTTTCGATCACAACAGCGGCCGATTTCAGAAACTGTGGTACTGTGGTAGATATGGTGGTTGGAAGTGGCCGACCAGGATATTTTCGTATTTCGACTGCCTCCTCATATGTCACTTTTCTGCCACAACTTACATAGCATAGAGCATTGGTGTTTGTGTTTGGTAGTAGAATCGTATCTCATGTAGTGCACTATGGTTGTTAGATGTCGGTAGCTATGGGGGTGTGGGAGATATGGGGGTTGAAAGTGATCGACCTGTGGCAATTTCATACTCCTGCCAAAGACAAAAGTGTCATGGTGTATCACTTTTCAGCGAAAACTATAGATCACAGATAACTGGCGCTTGTGTGTAGTAGTAGCACAGAGTCACCTTTCGATCACAACAGCGGCCGAATTTCAGTAACTGTGTTACTGTGGTAGATATGGTGGCTGTAAGTGGCCGACCAAGGATATTTTCGAATTTCAACTGTCTCCGCATATGGCACTTTTCTGCCACAACTACATAGCATAGAACATTGGTGTTGTGTATGGTAGTAGAATCGTATCTCATGTTGTGCACTATGGTTGTTAGATGTCGGTAGCTATGGGGGTGTGGGAGATATGGGGGTTGAAAGTGATCGACCTGTGGCAATTTCATACTTCTGCCAAAGACAAAAGTGTCATGGTGTATCACTTTTCAGCGAAAACTATAGATCACAGATAACTGGTGTTTGTGTGTAGTAGTAGCACAGAGTCACCTTTCGATCACAACAGCGGCCGAATTTTCAGAAACTGTGGTACTGTGGTAGTTATGGTGGTTGTAAGTGGCCGACCAAGGATATTTTCGTATTTCGACTGTCTCCGCATATGTCACTTTTCTGCCACAACTACATAGCATAGAGCATTGCTGTTTGTTTTTCGTAGTAGAATCGTATCTCATGTAGTGCACTATGGTTGTTAGATGTCGGTAGCTATGGGGGTGTGGGAGAAATGGGGGATAAAATGGTCGACCTGCGGCAATTTCATATTTCTGCCAAAGACGCATGTGTCACGTTGTATCACTTTTAAGTGAAAACTATCAATCTCAGATTACCTGCGTTTTTGTGTGGTAGTAACACAGAGTCACCCATCGATCACAACGTTGGCCGAAATTCGGTAACTGTGGGAGTGTGTGAGATATGGTGTTCGAAATTGGTCGATTATGAATATTTTCGTATTTCATCCAAAGACTTGTGTGTATCCGTAAATTTTACTTTGCTGCCGGAACTACATAGCGCAGAAGACTGGTATTTGTGTGTGGTAATAGTATCGAGTCTCCCATCGTGCATTATGGTGGTTAGATGTCTACAGCTGTCAATATGAATACTTGAACAATCACGAACGAAGTTGTGGGTACCAGCTATTATATTATAAATGTGGAAGTAAGTTTCTGTCTTTTTGTTACGTTTTGACGACTAAATGGCTATATCAATATTGATGGAATTTAACGATGAAATAGTGTAGGAAGGACACAGGACATTTTTTCGGCATAAATAACAGTTTTAGTCACGAAAGTTTAAGAACTTATCGAATGATGAAAGACAGACAGATTCGTGTGTTAGTCTGTAATGTTACGTTGGTTGCTCAGTCACGCAATCTGTTAGTGTTTGATTTATTAATAAATTTCGATAAGAAACAAAACTTATTATTTAGTATAGAATTCAATTTGCTCTGCACTGTACTATTCATTTGTGTCTGTATAAAAGTTTCTGGCACCAATTTGTCTTCCTTTTTGACATGCCTTACGGACGTAAACCTGGCCTAAGGTGCAGGTCTAGAAGACAATGTGCTGCTATTAGTTTATAAGATTCAGATGCTCATGTTGAATAAAGAAGAAAAAACCAAGCTGAAATAAAGCTGCCATCAGTTAACCCCCCCCCCCCCCCCCCACACACACACACACACACATCCTCGCACCTTCGCTTACTTTTCTGTTTTTAAATATGTTGTAAATTGATTCTCTTCATGAGACAGATTAGATGATAGGATGATATAATGATGGCTTTCCATCATATTATGTCGACTCGGTGTTGTTTGGGACAAATCTTACGTTACTAACAGTTTTCTATATCCAATTCTGGAATTGAAACTCCAAGTCCACGCGTACGAAGTCGCGGGTAACAGCTAGTTTGAAATAATTATAGTAGTAATGTGGCAAAGGTTTTAATTTTTTTTTTTTTTATCTGCTGGTCTTGTCCCAATTTTTTTGGGGAAAATCTATTTAGGTTTTAAGATGGATGGGTGTCCCTTTTTGGCCTCCATCCATGTACTTTGTTATTGATTGATTTTTTAAAATTGTTAGGGCCATTTGCTATTAAATCTCGTTGGTCTTTTTACAGCTGGGCACACTTTATGTTGTTTTAATGTGCTTTATATCTGGTACTTACAGCCAGCCAGACTTCATGTTGTTTTAATGTTTATTAAAGCTGGTTGCACTTTTTTACAGTCTAGTTCTTGGTTTTAGTGATCACTTTACAACCAACATTTCAGTATTTTACCTTATTTTGCTGTCTGTATGGCTGACCTCTTTAGTCAGCCATTGTTTTATATGTTTTTAAGCCACTTTGCCAAACCAATTATTGAAATATAATCTTCACAGTTGTTCAGCCGGATGGTGTCAAAGTAACATGACGTTTTGACAGCAAGGTCGTGTTACTTTGACACCATCCGGCTGAACACCCGTGAAGATTATATTTCATCACTACGCCGGGAAAGTCTCCACTCACACATCAAACCAATTATTGTTAGGACTCCAATTACTTCACTGTTGATGCACCCTAAAACCACAATAGCTACAACAACAACAAAACTAATTTATTATCCATAGTTCATAGGTTTCAACTCGATGAGTTATGAGGCATTATCTTATCAAGCCTCCTCTAAACCAATCATAATCCATTCTTTATCATCCAGTTTTCGTATAGCCTAGAATTCCTTACCCAAATACTTTGCTGTGGGTATATTTGATAAATGCATTATGTTCTCTTCATTGTCAATGAAACACCAAATCACATTCAGCAAACAACCCAGCTTTACAAATAAACTTTTATGCAACTAACTGCCTTTAAATCATCCCAGCCCCCTTCCCTTCTAATATATACTTACTTCCTCTTCACAGATAGGTCAAAAACTGTTCCGGCCTCAGTTTTCTGACCATGTTTTGAGGTCTAACAACTTCCCATCTTCCTGTAGTATAGTGCTGCAGGGCAAACTTCAGAAATCTGTCATTATGAATCTTTAGAATATGGTCCTCCAATTTTTTCCAATTAGGGAAAATTTATCATTCAGATAGGGAATATTCAGTTGTTGCATTATTTTTAATTCCTTTATCTATCATTTTACTTACCTTAGGAACTTCATTTTGGATGACATGAGTTTTATTTTTGTATTCTGTTTTATTTACTCATGTTTCATTGCCATACATCAAAGTCGGTACTGCCATTGTTTTATAAAATTTGAATTGAGTCTCCTGTAAGGCTTTACCTTTCAATGTTTTTTGAATTGTTCCACACATGTATTAGAATTGGTGAAGCTTATTCTTCATTAAAGGAGAGTTCACAACTGAGGTAGCTTGAGTCTTGTTCTATTGGTTTATTGTCAATCACTGTTTTGGCTCTGATAACATATTTCCCTTGCCATGACATGACTTTTGTTTATATTAGAGACAGCCACAAATTATAATCTTTGCTGATTATGTTTAATATAGGTAACGATTTCTTAAGTCCTTCATTTTCGTGTAGGATATACTGATCATATGCATATATTAAAGAGTGTTGAAGAGATTTTACATCCTTGTTACACTCCTTGGTTAATTGTGCTTTCTTCTGTTAATTTATATTCCCAGATCTAATGCAATTTACCAAACATGATGGGTGAGTGTCAATGTTCAGGATGATGCAGGTTCTAATCCTCACTTCTAATGAAATTCATCTGTTGCTTTCAGTGTTGATATGACTTCATTGTGTTTCCCATTCTTTGTTGACACCTTTACTTGCTGGATCTCCAGTAAGCACTGTTAAAGTTGGCTTTGATTTAAGTGTCTGATACATAAACCTTGATAATTTTTTACATTTGTATTCAGCCTTTCTTTATTTTAATATAAAAAATGTAATCATCTGAATACAAATCACTTCTTCTATGTACTCTGGTGTCTACTACATCTGGACATAACTTTTTATTAATAACTAGCTGGTGCCCACGACTTTGTTCATTTTTGTAGGGAATTCTGATTAACAGCTACCGACATGTAATGAACATACTGCACAATGGGAGACTCAAAGCTAATACAGAAACATCAGTGATCTGCGCATGGTGTTTGTAGCTGCAAAGTGAAATATAGGGACACTCATGTCTTTGGTCAAAATAAGAAAATGCCCTCCATCGACCAATTTCAACCACCATATCTCCCATACCCCCATAGTTACCGACATTACATCACCATAGTGAACGTTGAGGGACTTGAGGTTTGTCCCACAGACAACAACCAGTGAATTGCACTGGATAGTTTTGGATGTGGAGTGAAATATAGGGACACACATGTCTATTTTTGTATCAGGTCCACCACTTTCAACCACCATATCTCCCACACCCCTATAGCTACCTACAACTAACCACAATAGCGCATGATGGGAGGCTCGATACTACTGTGCACAAACACCAGTGATATGCACTAGATAGTTTTGACTGAAAAGTGATACGTAGGGAGGCATACGACTTGGGTGGAAATATGAAAATGCGCCAGGTTGACCACTTTCAACCACCGTATCTCCCACACTCCCATAGCTACCGACATCTCACCACCATAGTGCATGATGGGAGACTCAATGCTACTATTGCAAACAAAGGTCAGTGGTATGAGCTATAAAGTTGTGGCAACAAAGTGAAAAATACGGACACACATGTCTTTGGTCGAAATATTAAAATATCCTTGATCTCCCACACTCCAACAGTTGTCGACATTTGGCCAATGTTTTGCATGATCGGTGACTCTATGCTACTACCACACACAAAGACCAGTGATCTGCGCTAGCTGGTTTTGACTGAAAAGTGATACATAGGGACACATCGTCTTTGATTGAAATAAGAAAGTGCCCCAGTTCTACCACTTTCAACCACCACATCTCCCACACTCCCATATTTACCCACATTTAACCACCATTGCACACGAGTGGAGACTCGATGCTTATACCACACAAAAACACTAAAGGTCTGTGCTATGTAGTCGTGGCAGGACAGAGAAGGATAGGGACATACAATTCTTTGGTCGAAATATGAAAATGCCCTGCATTGACCACTTTCAACCACCTTATCTCCCACACCCACACAGCTATCAGCATTCGGCCAATGTTGTGCATGATAGGAAACTCCATGCTACTACCACACACAAGCACCAGAGATCTGTGCTAGGTAGTGGTGACTGAAAAGTGAAATATTGAGAAATATACGTCTATTTTTGTATATATATATATATATATATATATATATATATGGTGTAACAAAAATGTACGGCAGAACTTGCAGGACACATTCCTCACACGTAGACGAAGAAATTATATTATATGAACATGGGTCCAGAAACGCATCATTTCCATGTAACACCGCATTTTACCCAACGCATGAAGAACAAAACGCTCGAGGCATGGCGATCATGCACCGTTGGTTACGTCTGGTTACGTTGGCATGATCGTAGCTGCACCGCCAGTGCTTTGTTTGACATGCCCCTGTTGCCATGCGGTTTACGGTAACAACTGTTCCGGCAAGCAGTAAGTACAACCTTGGCAAGCACACGGGTTACTACGTCGAGTTCATCACAGACTTAACTTGTGCCATGACAGTGTACACAAATGCAGAGATGGCTGATACCCATTTGATGTACGGATTAGTAGATGGCAGTGGCGCTTGCGCTCAATGTTTGTACTGGGAGAGATTTCCAGGACGAAGGTGCCCAGACAGGAAAACGTTCGAAGCCCTTGATCGTTGTCTGAAAGAACATGGCACATTTCAGCCCGATAATCACGACGAGGAAACCGCAACAGGAGGTGGCAATTCTTCATGCATTTGACGACGACCCTACTGCCAGTACAAGACAAGAAGCTGCAGCAATGGATGTCGACCACATGACCGTCTGACGAGTGTTACACGAGGATCAGCAGTATCCATACCATTTACAGCGAGTGCAGGCACTAACAGTAGTGATTTTCCTGCATGGGTATGCTTCTGCGAATGGTTTATTCAACAAAGTGTCAACCCCAACTTTAGTGCAACGATACTGTTCACAGATGAGGCATCGTTTCAACGAGATCATATTGTAAATTTTCACAATCAGCATGTATGGGCTGCCGTCAATCCTCACGCAACTGTTGAAGCAAGTCATCAACAAAGATTTTCTGTCGATGTTTGGGCCGGCATTGTGGTTGACTATTTGGTAGGGCCTCACGTTCTTCCAACTAGGCTCAATGGACACAGTTACCATAATTTCGTAGAGAATGTTCTACCTGTTCTGTTAGAAGATGTGCCTCTCGCTGTGCGACGAAACACGTACTTCATGCATGATAGAGCGCCTGCTCATTTTAGTGTTAATGTCCGTCGACTTATAAATAACAGATTTCGTGACAGATGGATTGGTAGAGGTGGACCAATTGCCTGGCCTCCACGCTCTCCAGACCTAAACCCACTGGACTTTTATTTATGGGGGCATTTGAAAGCTCTTGTGTATCGAACCCGTGTACAAGATGTTCAGAGTCTGCGTGCCAGGATTATGGACGGCTGCGAAACAATACGCAGTACTCCAGGGATACATCAGCGCATTCGAGAATCACTGCGACGGCGGGTTGATGCATGCAACAATGCGCACGGAGGGCATATTGAACATCTCCTGTGAGAAAGAGCTGCATGTATTAAGTTGGTACGTTCCGTTCTTGTGTGTCTCCCACTACTCATGCCATGAAGAAAATGCGGTGTTACGTGGAAACGAAGCGTTTCTGGACCCATGTTCATATAAGATAATTTCTTCGTCTACATGTGAGGAATGTATCCTGAAAGTTCCGCCGTACATTTTTGTTACACCCTTTATAAGATTAGATAACCATTAATAGATCACTGCCCTCTTGGTGTCCATGTAAATTTATTGTAATCCATTTTAGCAAAGAATATATTAGTAAACACTAGTGCGTCCGCATTTGGAATACTGTTGTAGAATTTGGGATCCTTATCACAAGGGAATGATTGACACATGGAGAAAGTACAGAGGAGAGCCGCTCGATTCGTGACTGCTAGTTATAGTGCTTACGTAAGTGGCACAGAGCTGATACGTGGGTTGGGCTGAGATTGTTTGACAGACGACATCGTTTTTGTTTGAATTTGTTGGAGAATATGCGAAAATCTTTAATTTACAAGTACAATGAAATACTTCTTCCGCCAACCTATTTAGGTCGCAATGACAGGAGGGATAAGATTCGAGAAATAAGATGCCGTACTGATTCATTTATGTATTCCTTCTTTTTTCATTCTGTTCTGGATTGGAATGCACAGAATTAGGATTGGTGCTTAGCACCCTCTGCCACCCACAGTATTTGTGATTTGCAGAGTATAGATGTAGATGTAAATGTAGAATTTTTATTTGATTGTAGGATGCACATTCGCTCAACAATTTAACATTCTCATTTAACATGTCTTCACTTTTGATTCCTATTACATCTGGAATTGGACTGTTTAGTACTCAAGCATTAAAATGACATCAGCTATTAAAAAAAATGTTTTTTTTTTTTTTCAATTTTATCTATCACTACTTGAAGGCTTTCATAAAATTGTTCAGATTCTTCTCATTTGTTTTCTTCTGGGGCACATATGGCGATCAAAGTTAGGTTTTCTCTTTCTACTTTCAATCTTAGGATCAGAATTCTTTCATTTATCATAGTGTAACTGACTATTTTATTTTGCCATTTTCTGTCCAATAATTGCCACTCCTGCTGCAGCTCTTTCTTCTCATATGACTTCACTGTAAATCATTGTATATTATCAATTTATTTTGTTCCTTTTTTTGTCTCTGTAATTACAGCAATATTGCTTCCCTTTCTTCCCTCCCTGCTAAGATCTTCGTCTTTATTATTATTATTTTTTTATACCTCTCACATTCCAGATTCCTATTTTCAAGGTATCTTTAATTCTCAATCATTTGTCCTTTTTATCTTGCCTTTGTCGTCATCATTCAATCTTTTTTGTCATCAGTCTCTCGACTGGTTTGATGCAATCCTCCATCCTATATGTAATTTGAGAGGACTACATAGCCTCGGGATACCCTTTGGGTCTTTAATGTAGTGGTTTCCCATTGCCTTCTACATCCCGATGCAGTTGATTATTTCTGATTCATCCGTATTTAGGGGCCATTTCCAACCCCAAGAGTAAGAGGTGCCCTGATCCACTCCTCACTCTTCCGCCCTCCCTTCGGAGGCCGTTGGCAAGCAGTGGGCGACTCTTTATACCGGGAATCTTTCAGTCGCCAGAACCTTGCCCATGCAAATGGGGTGCACCACATGAAGGAGATGTTGACATTTGTTTGGAAGAGGCTTACACCCTTACGCCCCCATTTAATCTGTCCAGCTTTAATTACTCTGAGGTTTCTGACTAATGTGTTTTCTGTGGAAGGATTACCAGCCCTTTGCATAACCCCCTATCTGTAGGATCAGGTATTTTAGGATTTTTGTTCCATTAGTTGGCATATCCTAATTTGAAGGCTCTGGGGGCTCACCTTCCATGGTCTCCTGTTAACTACATTCCAAGGAGTACTTTGCCCAGGGGCTATGTGGCTTTTACCTATATGGACATGGGAGCAAGATTTGCTGACAGAGCTCCTAAAATAGATTCCAGGTGCATTATTTTGTAATGATTTATTGTGTCAGCCCATCCAGCATAAGCTGAGACACTTGCGGCCATGTCAGCCTTCGACACCCTTGTAATATGTCTTATTGCAAAACAAGTAATATGCATCTGGGCAACACCATCTTAAATTAGCCCACTATTGGTTATGCCACCTTCACCATGACCCATATCTGCAAGTTCAGCTGTCTCCATTTCCCAAGTTCTTTCATCTGTCTTACCACAGTCCAGTTATCTATTGGTATCTATTGGGATGGCCATGAAGAAACAGTTTCTTCCAAAATTTAAACTGCTTAGTAGCTGCCCAAGTGAGCTCTCACAGTTGTCAAGATGCCAGTAAATATTTCACAGTCAGAAGCGTTAGATCTCTCACAAAATAAGTCCCCATCTAAACTTTGTTGGTGGGCATTAACCCATCAACACTTTCTGGTCTCTAGGTCTTAGTCTCTGATAATACTATCCTCTCTCTCACCTTGGTAAACCCGTCGTTTATTTCATACATATAAAATTTTTACTTCTATTAAAAAATGTGTTAATTCATTAAAAAGATATCTATACAGTTTTAAACATAATTTTGGTCTCCTTTGATCATCTGTGCTCTGAACCATGTGACTGCATTTACCCTAGGTGCATGTGCCAGTCTGACCTTGTTCATCATTTTTTATCTACTTGAATAATGGTCTTTCCCCAAAAAAATTGTTGATAAATGCCATTTTTGAATAGTTAAGTTGGAGGTTTGTTTTAGAAAGAAAGAAGAATCACCTCATTTGTAACAATTGCTTATTTTTTTAGTGTAATAAGTATGTAACAAAAGTCACCTCCAGTGAAGAAGTTTATTAATATCTCTATGATATTTGCTACTCCTATGTAGCGGCTTGGTTCTGAACTGTCTCATACATGCGACTTTCACAGTTATTATTTTATTCCTTTCAACGGTCAAATTCCGAAAAATTTTGTTCTTAATTTATAATGTTGCCTGAGTGGGGACCTTAATCTTTTAAATGATACATCATTTATCGATTTTAGATAAATGGCTAACACACATAAAAAAAGAATGTTATGGAAACAATGATACTTTTTCCCTTAAAGGGTAAAATAGAGAAAAATTCCTGTGTTGAGACATATTATCAGGGGCATTAATATTTAAAATGATACCCCATTTATCTATTTCTGTTATATGTGATGGGAGATAAATGGTTCGTGATAAAAAATTTTGTTACGGAAATAATGATACTTCTGCTCTTTAAGAATTTAATTTTGAAAAATTCCTTTCTGACCAAAGCAGAGACCATAATATCTAAACCAATATAGCATTTCTCGATTTCAGTTAGATATCAACGAAGATAAATGGCTCGTGACAAGAAAAATACATTATGGAAATAATGATAATTTGCCCTTTAGGGGCGAATTCTAAAAATCCCTTTCTTAAAATATGATGTGACCAAAGCGCAGACCATAATCTCTAAAATAATACTGCATTTCTCGATTTTGGTTAAATATCTAGGAAGATAAATGGCTTATGCGGGGGGAAAAAATACGTTGTGGAAAAATTATACTTTTTCCCTTTAAGGATCGAATTCAGAAAAATCCCTTTCTTAACATATGATTTGACCAAAGCGGAGACCATAATCTTGAAAATAATATCTCATTTCTGGATTTCATTTAGATAGCAAGGGCAAAAATGTCAATATTTCTAAAATGCTATTTTTTTTGTGTTACAAGTCATATTGACATTTTTGCCCTTTAAAGGTGGAAATCTGAAAAGTTCCTTTCTTAAAATGTGATGTGACCAAAGTGGAGATCATAAGCTTTAATATGAGACCTCATTCATTGATTTCGATTAAGTATGATGGCTTGTGACAAAACAGCATATAGAAATAATATATATGATTTAGAAGGGAAGATTTCTCTCATGTGCATTCATAGGCTTTGTTGTGCCTTTTATGTTTTTCTCAACTGATTAATGTGCCACCTGATATGTTATTCATTTCTGCTCTAACTTGGAAAGTTGTTTTTCTTCCTTATGCTTCTGATATTGCTGTCAACTGTTTCTCTTTATATTATTGTCATCAAAAATGATTTTATATTGGAAAAATTGAATATTTTTGTTAGAAATGAGTGTTGTTAAACATTGAATGGCAGGCTATGATGTTATTAAAACATTCACCACTGATTGTTGCATATCCATTTCTTCCCCTCCAGATTCTGTTTGTCATTAGTGTTTTATATTTATTATTGTAGTATTAGTTGTAGTTTATTATTTTTTCAGTTTATATACACAGCTTACTTTCATTCATATCAAAAGATAAAATATACCTACCGCTCATCAAAGTTGAATGGAGGAGGATAGTAGAAACAAAAAACACTGTAAAAACACAAAAAAAATGTTGGTTTTTTCTTCTTAAAAAAAATAGAAACATTTGACTGTGCTCATGCAGGTTAACACAGTCACATGAATGTTGCAGACTTACTTGTATTTAAATGTTGAAGTTAATCCACAGTTGTGATATAAAATTAATATAGTTTAACAAATGTTTCAGTTGTTTTCCAAGAAGAACAACATTCTTCTACAGTGGAGAATCTCCTTGAAAATTCTAAAAGACATTTGGAGCAGGGAGTTCGGGCTTTTGAAGCAGTAGGGGATACAGCAAATTTAGCACTACTACTTTCTAACACTGGAAGGCTGATGCGTACATGTGCCCACCTGCACTCACCTACTTCACGTTCTGCTCTTACTGGTCAGGAGAGGCTGTACTATAACAAGGTTGGCCTGTGTACCATATTAAATAATTGGCATGTTTATAGATTTCTCAGATGAAATATCTTTTTCTATTAATGTCCTCGATAATGGTTTATTACAGTGAACATTGGCGATACTGGATATAAAAGTGAAAGTGATTTAAAAAAAAAAAAAAATGTATGAATGCATTCTGGATGGCTTAGTAACAAATTTACATAGTATGAAAACTGAAGAAAATAGTTCTTATTTATGATGTTGTACTATCACCATTATCTCCTTCATCGTTAACTTTACACATGTGCAGTTCTCATTTGATCACATCATGTGAAACAAACTAATATCATCACCATATGACTTTCTGTATGCTGTGGATTGTCATTCACTGCTTACTATGTTTTCTATCACAAGTATATTTTAGTTTCATTACAAATTGCTGTTTAAAATGATATGTCATACAAATGTTTTCTGCTTACCTGTTGTATAGTTGTATAATCGAAATCTTTCTTTGGGCTTGTATGAAAAACAAGACCGAAACTCGTAACTTCCATGCTGATTTCCAGCAGTCATTCTTAATGTGTTTCACTCAAACCTTGTTAGGTTTACAACTGCATATTTACCTTACATGTAAACACCAAACTGAGGTTATGTGTAAGTTACTGTCTATTTTTAAAATTACAAACCAGCTTGTAGATGAAACCAGTAAAAACAAAATTTGTATGGATATAGTATCCAAAGATTTCTAGAGTAAATCTACAAAATCTGATATATATATACATTAAGGTGTTGTGACTCACATCACCTTGAAAGTAGTCATCCTTTGCCCAAATGCAAAGGTCGCACTGTCCCCTTCCCCTGTCCCTCACTGTCCAAAAAATTTGTTGTAATGCATATTCTCTCTCAGTCTCTAGCACTGCCAGTGATTCATATTGTGTCTTATCTATCATCTTAAACTAGCAACATTTTTATTTCATCTTCATATGGTGTACTAGCTCAAAGTTACAGAAAGTAATACATTTTTGACTGTTGCATAACCAGCTTTGTCTTGATAAAGGAAGAAACCTTTCCACTCCAAAGCTCCAGTTTTTCATTTGAATATTCTCATGAAGATGTCTTCAAACCTCTTGATATAAATCTGAATTCACAGTCTGCCTCTCTGGGACTAATTCTGAGTAATTACTTCTCTTAACATTGACTGATCTTCAGCTGTCAGTATTTCTTGGGTCTTGCATTGTGACTATTGTTACTTCATTTCTGACTTGTAGCCATATATCTGATTTTCATGACATGAAATTAATCTTGCTGTAAGTAACTTATTTCGGTGTAAAGCAAGCATAAATGCTCTGCAGCTTCTGATCACTTGTCAACAAACACAGGACGAACTTTGCCAAGGTTCAATTCATGCCCAATTCTTCCATCGCTGGTAATATTCACTGACAAGTTCCATCACCTATATAAGATTTTTAGCAATACAGTCTATTATCAATAGACACAGAACAAGCATTGCCATTATTCAATGTTTTCCCAATTCTTCCATAAAATTTGAAGACCTGTTCCATACCTTATACAGTGTCTTTTAGCAATAGTGTTGATTTTAAGACTACATTTCCTCTTTGATGCATTCAGGAAGACGCCGGTTCGAATCCCCGTCTGGGCATCCAGATTTGGGTTTTCCATGGTTTCCCCAAATCACTCCAGGCGAATGCCGGGATGCTTCCTTCAAAAAAGGCCATGGCTAAATTCCTTCCTGTTCTTTGTCTCCAGTCCCATCCCACCTCTAAAGAGCTCAATGTCATCGAGGTGTAAAGCCGTAAGTTAAAAAAAAAAATCTCTTTGATCAGGGTAATCTGGACAGGATATCTAGCTGGGTGGGTCAACAAGGGATGAAGATAAATGCAAAGAAGGGTCAGCTTCTTAGGTACACAGAAAAAAAAACTAAAGGTTGATTATGATTATAAGGAGGAAAAAGAATTGATTGTTGAAGGCTCAAAATATAAACATAACATTGATAATAAACTCAACTGGGTAGGACACAGTAGACAGGTGGTATGTAAAGGCTTAAAAACCCTTCACTTGTTCAAGAGTGTGAACACGGGATCTACCAGAGAAGTAAGGGAATTTTGTTAGACCATTGCTTGAATATGGGTGTGTGGTATGGAACCCACATTTTTGATATCAAAAACAGGACTTGGAGGGGGTAAAGAGAAGGGCTGCTAGATTTGTCTCTGGAAATTACTGCAGAACACAATCAGTAACTGATAGGTTAAAGAAGCTGAAATGGGATTCATTGGAAGACAGGAAAGGGTAATGAAGGTCACGGGAGTGTAGAAGGTGTATACTGGTAATGACCCATCGAAGGATATTTGTGGAAGAATTAGGAGAGGTGCATGGAACGGAAATGATACCTTGACCACACGCTGGCACTCAGTTTCAGGCATGAGGGTGTTGAAAGATTTTCTTTTGTGGGTAAGGGGGTTAGGGATTGGAATAAATTACCAAGAGAATAATCTCCATGATTCTCATTCCTTATTCTGTCCCTTCAGGTTACTCCAGCTCTACTCCTCAGAAACTTCATTTTCATAGTTGGTGCTCTCCTTTTGTCTCTCCTTCATCACCCATGTTTCTGATCCATATATCAAAATTAATGCAAAGTAGGTTTTGTGGCACATCCTTACTCCATACCAGGTCTCTGATACTCTTAAAATATCCATCTGCGCATCTTCATCTTTCATTTATCTCCATCCTGTTCCCTCCATTTTGTTCAATCCAGCTTACCAAATATTTGAAACATTCCACCTTATTCAGTTTCTCCCCTCCAAGTGATATGCATGTGTGTTCTACTCTTCTTTCTTGTTGTAATTACTACTTCACTCTGTTTGGCAGAGAACGTTATGTCATAAGATGCAACTAACCTCTCCCAGACAGCCAGCTGATCCTGCACTTATCTTTCACCTTCTTCCTAAATATATTCCATTACTTTCATTCTTCTTTCCCCAATACTCTGCACCACCTTCCTCAATATTTTATCCATATCCATGGGTTAGTGGGAACTTTCTTATTTTAGTTCATTTTTCAGCATAAACCATCTGGTATTATCCATTCCCTCTTTGACACAGCTTTTACTATCCTCCTTCATATCCTTCACTCTTTCCATTATCTCCTTCTTTACTGATTTTTCTATCATTGCTTCCCACACTCTTCAGCTGCAGCTGTCATATGCCGTTTCAGTGTCAAGAAAGGCCATCACCAGATCCTTACCATATTCATAGTGGCGTTCTTGTAGCAGTACTGTAAATATGAGATCAGAGGTTGACCTTCCACATCTGAATTCATATTGTTCTCCCCTTAGCTGGCTTTCAACTCCTCTCCAAAACTTTCTAAAAAAATCTTGGCCTAGTAGCACATCAGAATAATACCACTGTAATTCTGGCTGTTTTTTTTTTTAAATATTTGTATCATAATCCCTTTCTTCCAGTCATCTGGTATTCTTCCCTCATTCCACACAACCAACATCACCCTGTAGAACCACTGTTTGCCCACTCCTCCAGCAGCTCTGTAACGATAAAGTGTCGTCTGCTAGGGGTTATAATGCACTAGCAGCTTGGTGTGGGGTAATTGTTGTTCGCCTAGTATCAATGGATTGCAGGTTCTTCTACTAATAATTCACAAAGTCGCCATATAGATAATCATTCACTTTATTCACCGAACGTACAATTACTAAGCCACCACCACCAACGATTATAATTTGACCGTATGTAAAGGCTAATCAGGACTTCTTCTTCTACAAACTGCAAGTTCTGAGCTACACTATTATCACTTGGTTTGGATGCTTTAGTTCAACGCCCACAAATTCACTGCTATTTACGAAACACTGCAGTTTATCTGCATGACGGGGGCGTACTTATAATGTTTCATCAGGTCCACTCGATAGTACCAGAACGCACCGCCAAACAATCACTGCCGCGCGCAACCAACCGTGACCGACCTCCAAGACAGTGAGTCACAGACTGCCTTCAACAATCCAACTCGCATCTCACATCACACTTTCAACAATTGGATCGTCCTGATTCTACCACTCAACACGAACACACACATGGTTTTTTATACTGTCTCTCCACAACCCCCCTTGGGTTTAATTTTTTCCTATTTGGAAATACTGGTTTACAATGGCAAAATTTAAACCCAACAACTCATAGAGACAGTATTGGCTTGAATGTGTCTCGATATCTATACCAAATTCTTACTTTTAAAGGTGGTGGTGGTCAACTAAATACATATCTGCTATTACATTTCAGTGTTAGAACAATGTTAGTTTACAACAGAAATGACCCATTTAAAATAATGTCCAAAATCCACCAAAAATCTTTGTCCTGTCATGGTGGCACAACACATACAAAACATGAATACACTGACATAATGAACAATGTACTGAATATATCAACATACTGATATAATAAACATAAATAACACATGATGATTAAAGGTGGGTGCAGCTTTTTACAAAACTTTGTGTTCACACAATTGAACCACCTGCACTCTTTCCATTCTAATGAGAACAAACATATTTATAATGCAACAGGACAAAAACAAGCAATAGAGAAAAAAAAAAAAAAAAAAAAAAAATCCAAATGAATGGTCAAAAATATGTACAACACAAACACTTATAATTGAATGGTTTCATACTGTGAGGTATAACCCCCCTTCAAAAAAAACAGGTGTGGGAGGTAAGGTAAACAGCTTCTTACTTACAACATATTACAATCCAAATACACTATCACTGGAAGCTGTTACAGTATATTACCTCATTCCTTCTCCTTTTATAATCCAGTATTTATAAAAATCACATATATCACAACAAATCAAAGCTCCATGTGGCTTGGCTTGTCTTATATTAACTATTAGAATTTGAGCAAAAGATTCGTAGCGAAAAATTCTCTCTGCCTATGGTAGGCAGTTAGGGATGGTATATCATCTTTTAAACTTTGTGCCTACCCTACTTTTATCTTTAGTTCTACAAAATGGTACCTTGAAAAAGAGAGACAGAAGAGAGAAAAAATAGTAATATCATGCATATGCATGCTAACCCCCCTACTACTAGAGGATAGTGGGACCAAAATAAAAAATAAATAAATCATACTTTAGTTTAAGATGAAAATTTACATCATCAACAGCATCAATTTAAGGCACGAGTGCCGGATACCGGTTTTATTCCTATGGGAGAACCAAATCTGGAACTATTGCAGTCCCTTTGAAGGTAAACCTAGACAAAGCCCTGACCCAAGGAAACCGATTCCTGATAACTGATGTGATTTTCTGACCTAAATTTTGATATCCCCCCCCCCCCAAAAAAAAAACTTCTCAACAGCATCAATGAAAGGTGTTTCCACCTGGATCTCAGTATCAACTGCGGGTAACCGGATCTGGAACTTGGTAGGTTCCTTTAAAGGTAACTCCTGGACCGGGCCTCCTCCCACAGGAGACTGAGTCCTGACAGCTGCTGATGCTCTGTGTGATTTTGATGTGCTGCTGATCACTGTAACCACCTGCAAAATCTACTATCAAATTTCAATATGTTTGTAGGGTTTCAAAGACACTACATTGTATACTCCCTTAAGCTTCTGTGTGGACGGCACTACCAAAGTGTATGAGTTTTCATTGTCTACTCTAGCAATTTGAAAAGGTCCTTCATAAAGATCATTAAACTTCTTAATGTCATGATCTAGGGCAGATGATCGACAATGTGTTTTGACCAGAACTAGGTCTCCAATGTGGTACTTGGTTGGTGTTAAGTGATCATCATGCCTTTTCTTTCTCTTTCTCCCACATTTAGTTAAGTGTTGTAAAACTAAACTTAGTTTCTCAACATAATCTACCTGTCTGGGAATTGTATGTACTCCTGAACTAATCTCGGTGGAGGTTCTTGGAACATAATCTCATGTGGGGTAAAAGATGTGGAATCATGTGGGATAGTATTGATAACCCTTTCTATGTTTGGAATTTCAAGAGCCCACTTGCAGTGATTGTCACTGCAGTACGTCCGGAACCACCTACCCAATTCTTTCATTACGCGCTCTACCGGATTTCCCTGTGGATAATAGAACGATGTTTTCAAAACCTTTATGTCCATTTCCTCTAAACACTTGTGCCAGAGTTTCCCAGTAAACTGCGGTGCATTATCCGTTAAAATACTGTTGGGATGCCCTAACTGTGGAATGTAGTCTCGGGCAATTCGGTTAAATATAGCTTTTGCGTTTGCTCGTTTAAGTGGGTATAGTTTTACAAACTTTGAAAAAATATCTAGCACTACACAGATATAGGTTACCCCCCCACGTGATCGCGGCAAGGGCCCATAAATATCAAGCGATAGAATATCATTTGGTGCTTTGGGAATAATGTTCTGCATCTCACCTACCCTCTTGACATTGTCCGCTTTTACCTTTTGACATATTACACATGTAGCAACTATTTGCCGTATGCGTCTATACATATTCGGGAAATAAAAGGTCTCAGCTAGAATTTTATAACATTTATTCGTGCCATAATGGCCATAGCTTAGATGGTGGTGACGTATAAAAATATCCACCCATTTTTCAGGAATCCACAGCTTCCAATCGTCACTACTATCGTGATTCCTTCGGAAAAGTATCCCCGCTTCCATACAATAAAACTTTAGTAAATGTGGCGGAGGACTACCCTGCTTCAACTCATCAACTACCGTCTTGATAATCTCATCTTGTTGTTGCTCCTGGCTCATATGTTTAAGACAAGACCTCACCTCCGTTTCCCCTGAAACATGTTTAATATACAGCAATCTAGGACTTGAGTTGTATTCGGTCACTTCTGCTTCATTTCCTAATCCCAAAGGTAGTCTCGACAGTGCATCTGCTACCTGGTTATCCTCTGCTGGCAAGTACCTTACTTCATAATCGAATTCCTGGAGCAATAGTGTCCAGCGAGTTAATCTGCCATTTAATAATCGACACTTATCCAAAAATGATAAGGCTTTATGATCTGAAAATACTATCACCTTTCTGCCCAATAACAAATACCGGAATTTCTGGAATACCCATACCACTGCTAGGCATTCGCGTTGTGTAATTCCATAATTTCGTTCAGCTTTATTTAGTAGCCGACTTGCAAAAGCTATATGCTTCTTCTCCGACACACCATTCGATTCGACTACCTGGAAAATCTCTGCTCCAAGTCCGTACTCTGAACTATCCGTTGCCACGCAAATAGAGAGCTCCCATATAGGTGAGTGTAAAACCATATGCTCTAACAATACTGTCTTAACAGCTTGGAAATCACGCTCGCAATCTTCAGTCCATTTCCAAGTAGATCCCTTTTTCTTTAATTGTTCAAAATGAGGGCTATTTATGATTTGTCCTTTTATGAACTTTCTATAGTAGTTACATAGTCCCAAAAAACTCTCCAACTGTTTTTTGTTTGTAGGGGATGGGAAGTCTTTAATGGCATTGAGTTTACTATCACTGGGCGCTATTCCCAATGGGCATAATGATGTGTCCCAAAAATTCTATTTTGTTGGTCAAAAAGACACACTTCTTTAGTTTCACTGTCATACATCCACGTTTTAAAGCGAACAAAACCTCGCTTAGTGTTGCCCAATGTTCTTCAATCGTCGTGCTAGCGATTAGAATGTCATCTACGTACACTTGGATTCTCTGCAACAAATCCTTCCCCAGCACTAAATCTAAAGCTCTTATAAAGTGGGCTACTGCTACGTTCAGTCCAAACGGTAACACTGTGAACTGATATGATCTCGCTTGGTACAGGAAAGCTGTGAATTTTCTAGAATCTTGTGCCACTCGCAACTGCCAATAGGAGGAAGTAAGGTCCAAGCTTGTTAGGTATCTCTTCCCATGAAACATGTGTAGAATCTCATCTATTGGAGGGGGGGGGGGGGATCCCTTTCTGGCACTAAAACTTTATTTAAGGCTCGGGCGTCCAACACTAGTCGTACTCACTGGTCCGCTTTTGAAATCACAACCAGTGGATTATTGTACGGACTTTGTGCCCGCTCTATAACACCCCATTCTAACATCCTATTTATTTCTGCTTCTACTTGACTTCGTTTCGCTATCGGGATTGGATACGGTTTAATATTAAATGGTTGGTTTGAGCTTACTGTGAAATGGCATTCATAGTTCCTAACAAGCCCTGGCTTGTCAGAAAAAACCCCCGAAAACTCCTGGAGAATGTTGTTTAGTTCTTTGCGGTATTCGGTATCAACCCTATCCACCACTTTTTCCAAACTGGTACTTGGAAACACATTAGTTACTGTGGCCAAGAAAAACTGCACAAGTTTTGTATAAAACTGGGGTTCTTTACTAGAACCTATTGTATTAGCTACCAACGACTGTACTGATTTATCTGTTCCCTCCTTCCAAAAACAATTCATTGGGACACAAAGTTGTTTGTCTTCTAACTGAAAATGTAAAGCCCCCTACTACAATCCAACATAGCCTGAACCGATTGTAACCATTCTATACCAAAAATGCAATCATGCGTAAGTCTAGGAATAACATACACATGTGTTTCAAAACTGCACCCATTAATTTCTCCCTCTAGTAGAATCTGTGTGCTTATAGGTTTGGTTTTTCCACCATTTGCCAAGGTGGCTACTAATTTTGGTACGGGATACAATGTCAAGTGCTCATTATGAAGCTGTAGCTCCTTAAAAAGAGATTCGGAAATAGCCGAAAGCTCTGCTCCAGTATCTATCAACACCCTGATTAGTTTCCCCTTAACCGTTATTTCAATAACTGGTGCTCTGATTAGTGGTGCTACTGTATAACCATCTTCCTGAATGAGATCTTCTCTAGGATTATTATTATAAATGCCACAGATTTGATAGCTAGGTGTTGACCCAGGTTCACAGTCCGCCAGTGCTTGGGCCAAGGCATCGGTCGGAACTAGTTTTTTGAGTTCACCTCCTCGTGTTGTGGATTTAATTCGGCCCCAGAAACCTGTTCCGATGTTGAGGTACTTCTGTTATGGTTAGTCTGTCCACCCCTTGCGTGTCCTCTCCCTCCGTTACCTCTACCTCCTCTAGTTCCTCTTCCTCTACTTATATATTGTATACTGTGTCCCCTTTTTGAATGTTGTTGGGCATTGTTGTTGTAAAACTTACCCCTGCCTTGACCATGATCATAAGTGTGCTGTTTGTTATTATATGACCTACTGTGGTTGTGTTGATCCTCTATATGTTGCATCTGACCCTTATGGTTTACGAAATCACTTTCTGCTGGACTCCAAGACCACTGATATACATCTAATACCCTCAAGAGTTTCTCCGCTGCTTCTCGCGTAGTAACCCCTTGTGTTGCAAATTTTTCTATTATGGGTGTTGGCATCCGATGGACAATGTCTTGTATTAGAATTATTTCAGGCATGGGATGGTCTAAGTAAGTTGCCTTATCAGCTTCCTGTAGAAAAAAGTCATATAACGTGGGAGGGGTTCCGACCCATTTAGGCCCCAACCCTATTGACCTGCGAACCGAGTACTGTGTTTCTTGTGACCAAAACCTGTTGAGAAATGCTTCTTTTAGCTCCGCAAATGTTGTGTAATGTTGTAGGTGGGTATCACTCCACAGCCTGGCCGATCCTGATAGATGCTGACCAAAACAATTTATTTTTTCTCTGTCTGAATAATTTATAAAAGGCCTCGAATCTTCAAAACTTTTCAGGAATTTGACGGGGTGTAAATTTCCCTGTCCACTAAACCTGCTATATTCAACTTTTTCTGGTATAGTGACTATGCACTGTGAAGAAGAAACTGCTTGGGTCTGTGTGTTAAGTGCTTCTGTTACTTGCGTTTTCAAGGAAACGACTTGTTGTTCACAATGCTGTATTCTCCTGTCTGTCTCTAACATTTTGGTCTTCACTGAACCCACTTGTTCATCCCAGTGTTGTATTTTCTGGCTATTCTCGGTACATATTGTATGTAAGGCATCAATGACATCTATATTATTTTCTACCTTTGACCTAATGTCTGCTATTTGTGTCTGCGCATGCTGTTGGGACTGTTGCAATAAGGCAATTCCCTTATGGGATTCATGCATGTCCTCCTTTAACTTACTAACATCATTGCTATTTTTTGTTACTTGTTCACTAAGTGTTGAAACCGTGTGATCAACTTTCTCCTTGTGTGTATTCAATGCATGAGAGAGTTGACTGACCTGTGTTTTTACTGTCAATGAATACTGTTCAAATGTTTCTTTAAGTTTTTTGTCAAAAGCAACTTCAAGTGACTGTAATTTTGTTTCAAAACCCTCAAATTGTTTTGTCTGTGCTTCAAGTGTTTCACGAATCTTAGTCTGTTCATTACATGTTTGTTTAGCTTGTGCTTCAAGTGTTTCACGAATCTTAGTCTGTTCATTACATGTTTGTTTAGCCTGTGCTTCAAGTGTTTGCTTGTTTGACTCAAACTTTTGGTTGAGGTATTGTATGAGTTGGGATATGAGAAAGGATTCTTCAGGTGCTGGTTGTACATGATGTGTTGGATGTGGGTTAAAAGACACGACTTCATCATCAGAAGATGATCTAGTTGAAAACTCCAATTGGTCATAAGAAACCGACTGTATTTGGGTACTATCGATTGATAGCTGAGAAATATTATGTGCATTCACAGGATTTGATTCTAATTGTGTGTTTTCCCCTGTACAACATTGCTTTGTACGTCCTGAAATTCAGTTATGCCTGTGTTATCATCCTCCTGAAGTTGAGTATTTGTACCCTCCATGGTTAAACAAATGTTCTATACAGTGAATTGAAGGATAAATGGTATCACAAAATAATCAAAAAGCTTGCTAAAATAACTAAAATTGAATTTACGTAGAAATTATTCCGTAATCCGATTTGTTGACACTGAAAACCAGAGCAGAACACACCTTCAAATCGAATAAACTTATGTCTCCCACTATCTGTTCTTACAATATTCCCAAAACAACAAACACACAAAACATAAAAAGGAGGAAAAATATCTACAAAGCAAAAACAACTGTGTCACTAATGATTGTCGAAAGCAAACTGAGCAACCAAACACTTCTAACCTACAAATTATTTACGCTAAATATAATCACAACTCAAAGATTATGCGTTGCAATGTAACCATGAATGTAACACGTGAAGAATATCTGTGTGCTGAAAATCAAAGACGAAAATATTTTACATCAACCCAAAAGCAATATCTTTGTCCCAGCGACATCTGAACATCAAAGATTTCTATTTGGGAATGGAAAACGTTACTAAATCTTTGCTCACAAGTTATTTTTCTTTGTGGTTACTATCTTTGGCCTTCTCGCTTGCTCAAAGACAATATGACCGCCATGAACCAAATATTAGAATTCGGAACAAGTGGTAGAGCACAACACAAGGGGACAAAAATTATGGGATAGCTTCCTAATAAAGCCTGATGAGACCCTTGTGGGGTGTCAAGTAACTGAAGGAAAAATGAACATGAAGCAATTGTGGCAGATATTAGAGGATTCAGTAAACCAATGGCCAAAATAGGAGGAGGGAAATAGGTACAGTTATAAAAAAAAGTATAGATTTCGAAATAGAAGTGATATTTCAGGGAAAGTTTCAGCAATGGGAAGGATGGTACAAATACAGTGGAGTCAAAGTGTGAAGAGATCAAGGAGATGTAAAAAAGGGGTAAGAAATATTTATTCAAAAACAGAAAATAAAGATTAGTACGGATGAGGCGGTTAAAGAGGTTAGTGAGATGAAAACATAATGTAGTTAAAAGATAGCAAGGCAGTAGGGAATACAGTATAACTCCAATTATCCGAATCAATTGGGACCAGACCCCATTCGGATAATCAGAAATTTGGATACTTGGATTTTTTTCTGAAAAAGGGTCTATTTTAATTAATTATTGGATGTATGTTGAAAATGGGAGAAAAACAGCTTTTAATTAAATGAGAAGGAAACACTTTTACATGTAAAGCGTTCTTACAAGTGCTGTGCATTAGTACAGTATGTACTTACTGTACTGTAAATAAGCTATTGCTTGCTGAACGTCTCGATCAAAGTGAGTTGTTTGATTGTACTCATCCGTTTTCGAGCAGCCAAGTTGCGAATCAGTGCATGTGGTCACACTCGGACTGACAATCCATTCACATCACCTCTGATGGTCCCGTGTCTTCTTCAACTTCGATATTAAGGTCAACTTCTTCCTTGAAACTTTCTTCTCTCACACTTTCAATAAGTTCATCATCATTTAGAATTTCATACCCGCGGTCTGGAAAATCTATATCTTCTGAACATCCAGGAATTTCCAAAAGAATGTTTCTGAATTCTTCAAGTGACACATCATCCACATTTTCTCCTGTCTCTTCCCTTTCTTTTTCTTGAGCTTCTTTTTTCTTTTTCTTCTTTTCCTTCTCTTCTACAGTTGGTATGCCTTTCAACTTATTCCACTCACGTCTTAATGCAACTGCCTTAACAAAGCACCAAGCTTCCGCCACCATCTAAGCGCAATCTTTCAAATTTATTTTTTGTGGTTAACCACACCCTCCACCAAAAGTTTACCTAAAATTGCCTTCTGTAATGACATTTCATGGCTTCGATAACAGACTGGTGCATTGGTAGCAACAAGCTTGTGACATTTGGCGGTAAAACTGTTGTTTTAAACTGACCATTTCCTCTTTCCAAAACTTCTTCGATGGCATGAGTTGGTGCATTATCACCAGCCAAAAGCACTTTACTTCCTTCTTTTCCAAGAGATTTTTGGTGCTTTTTCACATCAGGGATGAAAATTTCGCTGCACCACTCTGTAAACAATGCTGCAATCATCCAAGCTTTGGGTTGGTTTTTATAAAAGAGGGGAAGCTTTTTCATAGTACGTTTCCATCTTAATTAAAAAAGCGATTCGGATAATCAGCGATTCAGATAATCGGAGTTCGGATAATTGGAGTTCTACTCTACTTGAAACAACTAAACAAGGAATTAATTATAGCAAAGAAGGCTGAGGTTTCAAGTAAATGGTTAGTGAGACCATTAGAGACTATTCAGAAATGGCTTATCCACACAATTAGAAATGAACAGACTAAAAAATTTGAAATGCATTTTGAGGATATGATGAAGGAACTAAGAAAGCTAAAAAAGCATAAAGTACCTGGTGTAGATAATATTACTACAGGTGTCTTTAAGAAATTAGGATGTAACATTGTACCTTATTTGGAACCTTTTTTAAAAGTAAGTCTCAATTAGTGCTGTGCAAATTGCCTTTTTTTTTTTACTTGTAGCTTTACATCTCATTAATGTTGAGATCATTAGAGGAGGGATAGGACTGGGTACAAGGAATGGGAAGGGATTCAGCCATGGCCTTTTGAAGGAAGCATCCCAGCATTCACCTGGAATGATTTTGAGAAACAATGGAAAACCCGAATCTCGATGCCCAGATGGGGATTCGAACCGGCGTCCTCATGAATGCGAGGCCAGAGAGTTAACCACTCACCCACCATGCTCGGTCAAATTGCGTTCTACTTATGCTTGATCTCACGCGGGTATTCCTATGATTTGGGGAAGCTGTGACTGCTGGAGATTCCCTAGGCTCAGTGGACAAACAAAGGCTCAACAGTGTGGGAACAGCATATAGTGTCTTCCTTGCCTGTAACATTCAAGAAGGATTGTACAACATAGAAAACAGGACAAGATTGTACAGCAGGGACATTCTCTAAATTACAGTATATGAATTACTACTATTTATTTATTTTATTTGTCTTATAGCAATTTAGACACTTTTAAGAACATTGAATAGAATATATACACTGCAACTTTACAAGATTAAAGACGTTTATCCTTTGTCTGGTATCTTATCCATATTGCAGGTGACAGTTGATAAGTAAGTGTCTTAGTCAAGAGATCCTCCAGGGTTGTGTGACTGCCAGTATGTGCTAGTTCATTCAGTGTTACTCAAGGTGCACTACGAGGAGGCGAACTAGCTTTACACCCCACAAATAACAACATTTTGTGGTGCATATTCTATCAGCTGAACCATCTTAGATATGATGTGTAACGTGTATGTGCTTGATAAACATATGTTACGGAAGTATTACAAACTGTGAGACCAGTACATCAATAATTATCTACAGTTACTGACATTCATATGGAAGTCCCTGGATCCACATTTAGTGCATTATGATTTATACCGAGCGTAGTGGTGTAACGGCTAGCGTTCTGGCCTCACATTCGGGAGGACGGCAGTTCGAATCACCGTCCGGGCATCCAGATTTTGGTTTTCCATGGTTTCCCAAATCACTCCAGGCAAATGCCGGGATGCTATCTTCAAAAGGCCATGGCCGAATTCCTTCCCATTCCTTGCCCCCCATCCTTTCCCGTCTCTAAAGACCTCGCTGTTAGAGAGACGTTAAGCAGTTAAAAAAAAAAAAAAAAAGATTTATAGGGAGGTTTCAGATATATTTGATGTCCTGTAATTATTGTTGCAGAACAAATAAGAGGTTTATGTTATGCAATGATAAAGTGATCATTTTTTGAAAGTTCGATCTGAATTTATTAATACACCACATAAACATTTCAACACCACTACAAACACTTCAGTTTATAAATTTGACCATGCAGAATATTAACATCATAGTTTCTTTTTCCAAAGATTTCAAGTTCTTGCCACACATTGGCTTAATTGATATCACATCAATCTTTCCAGCCAAAATCAACTAATTTCAATACATCCTCAAATCTTAAAAAAAAAAACTCAGACTGAAATACCTGAATACTTTGCCAAAGTGTTCCATGTCCCCTGCACTACCCCTCTGAATAACTTTTACTAACTTTGAAATATTTTTCACACTTTTGAGCTCAAAAGTAGTGCAAGCTTGTGTCCCCTGCAAACTGTGCCACAATGCAGACAAGAGATACTGAATTACTGAGCTGCCATACTGAAACTGAGGACAACAATCAAGAAGCAAGATCCTTTATAGTGCACTGCAGCACCCAACGGTGCTTCTCGAAGGTTTGAGATTCAGTAAACAATTAATCTTATTGAAAACTCTTCTTTAAACAATGTAAACTACAGGAATGCCTCTCCAGCATTTCTTAAAATATATAAAATACATGAATCTTTAAAAATTTGTATTGAAACCTGTATACGTGTATGTATTTTTTAATGTGTCCTAACATAAACATGCTTCTCGATAACACTGAGTCATGAAATACAAAAACATTTTAAACCCTGAAAATGTGTTACCCCAACTCCAAATAATTTAAACTTAATGATTATACTCTTGCAGACGCGATTTGACTGATTTTCAGTGAATAAAGCACTACATCAACAAATTACTGTCTTATCACAATTAATGCACGACATTGAACACACTTTAACAACATAACTGAAATCACTCTCATACATAATTGTAAACAACCAAAAGATCATTCATATGTTCAGGAGAAAGAGTTTTTCCGTTTTCTGAAATGATGAAACCAGCTCTGCTATAAAGATATTCACTTGCAGCCCTTGTACTTGAAACTTGCGCTTGTACTTCTTGCGCTTCTTTAGACTCCTAAGGGTACCTTTTTTGCTCTAAATTTCCATCTAGCAAATATATTCTTAATCGCCATCGTCAGAGAATGTGTGTAGCTTAGAACTGGATTTGTTTTATTGTTTACTTCAGTCTGATTTGAATTGGAAGCCATGGCCCAATCTATGAAATATGTGTAAAAATGATGGATGAGAAATTGATGACAAGGGTAATACATATCACCCATATCAGTACACGTCATTCTAATGTGGTCATTTACAGCTATTCTTTCTTTTCCAGATAGAATATTTGGATGACAGAAAATCACCACAGAAATGTTGATATGTGGTGCATTCTGCGATTTTTACTTCTTCATTAACATAAAGTAGTGCCTGGTTTTTACGTACACAATGCATGTAGTAAATAACACACACTCCCTACCCTTTAATTTTTCAGTTGCTTTATTCTTTGATAATGCCAGTTCCTTAACGATTTTACGACTGCCTGTTCTGATTGTGCTGAGTGAGTACCAGTGTTGGTTTGTGGCCATGCAACACGTAAATACCAGACCAAGCCTACTGCCCATCTGAAGCTTACAACCAGGCTCTTTCCTCTACCATATTTCCAGAATTTGGTAGGCAGTAGTTGCACTGTCAATGATAAACCAAGTGAGCCAGAAAGTGTTTGCATGACTAATCTGGATACTTACTGCTTACTAGAGGACTGGAAAAGTGTGATAGTAGTAAATGTCCTAAAACGAGGGGTGACAAATAAGGTAAAAATTGCAGGCCAATAAGTTTGGCAACAGTGGTAGGTAAATTAATGGAGAGATTGACATGCAACCACGCCAGAAAAGTCTCTGAGGAATGTAAATGGTTTTGAAGTTGACAGCATGGCTTTAGGGAAGGATATTCATGTGAATCTCAGTTAGTAGGCTATATGCAATATATTTCAGATGAAATGGACAAGGGAGGCCGAATTGATAGTGTAACACTAGATCTTTCAAAGGATTTTGACAAAGGAAGGCATTTAATGGAGCTAAATAAGGTAAAAACTCTTGCAGTGGATGAAAAAGAGATTTGCTGGGTAGAAGAATTCTTAAAATATTGAAGAGAAAAAGGTAGGAAATGCAGTATCAAAAGAAATGGAAGTGAAAATGGGAGTGGCAGAGGGTAAAGTATTGGGACCACTGCTGTTCATTATTCTTTGATAGTTTATTATCAGAAGCTGGGTTTTTGCAGATGACATAATGCTATGTAATACCATCAAAATGATAAAGGACTGTGAACTGCTGCAGAGTAGCATCAACAGTATATCTTGCTGGGTAGGTTAACATAGGATGAAGATAAATTCAAAAAAGGGTCAGCTTATTAGGTGCACAGATAAAAACTAAAAAGGTTGATTATGATTATAGTCTGGCGAGAGAATTTCTTGTTGAAGCCTGGAAATTTAAATATCTTTGCATAACATGTGATAGCGAACTCAACTGGACAGAACTGAATCCTTCACTTGTTGGAGTGAGTTATGAAGGGATATACAGAAGAAGTAAGGGAATTTGGTCAGACCTTTGCTTGAATATGAGGGTGTGTTATGGGACCCACATTTTAGGTGTCAAAAACAGGAGTTGGAATAAAGAGAAGGGCTACTATATTTGTCTATGAAAATTACTGCAGAACACTGATATAATAAAGGACCTGGAATGGAATTCATTGGAGGATAGGAGAAGGGTAAAGAGAGTCATTGGAGTGTTATAAGGTGTATATCATTGGTGAGGTGTGGAAACATATTGGTGGAAAAATTAGGATAGTTGCAAGGAGGGGAAACGATGACCATGACCACAAGCTGGTGCTCGATTTCAGGGACATTGTTGTGGGAAGATTTTCTTTCATAGGTAAGAGGGTCAGGGATTGGAATAAATTACCAAGAGAGGTGATGAATAATTTACCAAAAATTTGATGAGAAGAAAAGTAGGTGAGTACAGGAAAGGAAAAAATGTTTGTGTCTGAAAATTGCCACCCGAGTGCTCCATTGCAGTTAAGTTAAATTAGGTAAGAAGGGAGGAAATAAACCCATCACTTGTCCCCAGGTAAAGAGATACAAAGATGAACAGCATATACAGTATACTGGTATATACTGTAACTGTATTCAGGTTTAGAGAAGAGACTCGTCAGTGTGTGCGCTTCCAACCCATTTTCCATATGTCTCATCTCTGTACAGGAATAATTTTATACCCAAAATATTGTATTATGTATTTGTTGCAACCATCCTTCCTTCATCTGTGGTAAGTGACAGGTTTATTTCTCTATCCTTCCTTATTTTAACAGCGCCTTTTTAAATATTTTACTAATTCAGAGAATGATTCTTTATTTTTACATATCTTTTTTAAATGGAATGTCATTAAAAGGACTTCCGGAAGAACCTTGAGTTTCGTAGTTCATTTTTTATTTCATTGCATTATTCAGTAGATAAGACTTCAATATTAATCAAAATACTCTTGTTTTAGGTTGTTATTAGATAGATTTGGAGAAAGTCACTAATATCTGACTTTGTTAAGATTTACCTATAATATTTTACATGTGAACCAAAATACACTTTTCTAGAACTGTGGAAATTTGTAACAATACAGGATTCTTGTGTTGTTGAGTGTGCGATGGTTGGTACCCCACTCTGACAATGGTATAAGTCAGACTCGCTGAATGTTTGAGCTTGGATTGTCACTTAATATGGTGCAGCCATTATTAGTGACCAGTAAAGAGATATTTGAGGATGCTGTGCATCATACTTTATGAACCTGCATTTCTTTGAGTATGTGAATATATTATTTCTTGACTGATGGCCATCCAAGATAGTTTGTAATGAAAATGAATAAACTGACGTTGCTGAATAGTGAATTGAATTACATTGTTTATTGTACTTCCCTATAGATATGAATTTCACATAGGATATTGTTAGTATGGCGAGTGTAGGAATAATATAAATAAATTAGAAATCAGTCTTGAGAATTCACAAAAGTTTATAGGACTTTAATGAATATAAAACAGTGTAGTTACATGGCAATATTGTGACAGGAATATGTGAGTGAAAGAAGTAGAAAATTGACATTCTGTCTAAATTTTCTGAACAAATGTGGAGTGCAACAACAATAAGACCGGGAGATATTGTGCACAACTGAAAGCTATACAACTTTGCAGAGTGATAGAGTGGAAAGTACTACCAAGTAACAGTGAGCGACAGCCAGCAGAACGTGGAGAGTCCAGCACTCCAGTTAGTGAAAGTGGAACTGTGTAGAGACAGCCCACTTGTGCCTCATTCTACAGAAACACTCAAAACTGTATGACTGCCACCACAGACTGTCTTCCTGTCAGAGCTACTGGAGGGAAACAACTGGACTACAGCATCCGACTGACCACCTTGGCACACAGCCGAATGGCGTTTCCATGCAGTCAGCTCTTCCAGCAGGCAAAAGAATTCATAGGCAACATATAAGCAACCAGGAGACCAGGGGAAAACATCATAAGATTGGACTCTTTAATGTATTTGCTTTGCTGACAGTCAAATTCATATCCTATTAAAATTTTCAATTTTTTTTTTCTGAAAAAGAAAGTTTTTTGTTTTGGCATTTTCTATCTACACTGTCATTGGGAATGACAAGTTCTTTTTTGAATTTTCCTGTGTAGGAAATAATTACTAAATTTTCTGCTTTATTTTCTCTACATGAAAAAATATTTATTTCAGGCACATTAACCAGAGAAATTATAATTTCTTTCTTGTGGTTTTGTATTATATGAATTTGTGTCTGATTTTATATATTTTGATTTTCTGGAAAACTAGCCAGGGAGGGTGAAGGATGATTTAAAAATGCATCTTGTGAGGAACTTTTAAAACCTTATTGTGCGGATATTAAAGGAGGAAATCAGAGATTGAGGGTAGATATGAAACACAAATTTTGAAGTCTCTGGACTGATATTAAATCAGAATATGTATTGGTCAGCCCCTCATTTGAGAAAAGTTTTGCAAAAATTCATTGTTGATGGAAAATTGTTAATTCCATTAGGCTGAGATTAAGAGGGATTGGAAATATTAAAAAGAGATGTGTGCCATATAAAGGGAGAATATGTCATCTCAGTTAAGCCATCTTAAGCAGGAAGCAAATGATCCAAAGGGTCATTTGGACCAGGAGTCAAATGTCACATGAAACCAGTTTACCCAATTAACAGTAATAACTGAAAATCACTATAACAGGATTGAAAAGATAGAGGTCAATTTCATAGCTCTAGGAAACGACATCCAGAAGAGCTTCTAATAAATGATGGAGGTGGATGGATTATCTTCTTCGATGAGACAGATATTTAACAGAATGGAAAAAATCCAAGTTTCAAACCCTATTAAAGCAAATGACTATCTCAAGATACAAGTTAAAACAGTGAGAAAGAAAGAGCTGCATAATGACTTAATGCTACAGGCACTGGAAGCTGAAGCTCTGGAAGAGAAGACGAGAATTGCAACATCGGGACCAATATTGTTTTGAAGTAGTCGTAGCACTCTCATCAACACTGATAACTGACATTAAACTTCATCCACAAATGACAATGAATGGCTAATGCTTTTCAACAGCATAGAATCCAAGGAAGAGAAACAAAGAAGACAGATTAGGTGAAAACTGTATGATGAAACAAGAAATGTAAATAGGAAGAAAGAAGATGAAGTAAAGGCCACCTGGAAGAGGAGAAAGCCACGTATGGCTACGTGGGGGGGGGGGGGGAGGTTTCACAGGAGGCGAAAATGGAGCTACGTGGTTTATGCACGCTCCCTTAACTGTAAACAGATGTTTGTTGATGCTTGATTCAATGTGCCTCATACTTTACGAACCTGCATTTCTTTGAATAAGTCAATGTATTATTTCTTGAATGATGGCCATCCGGGATAGTTGGTCATAAAAATGAATAAACCGACTTTGGTGTAAAGGACTGAAATGTGAACAGAATCTCAGTGTTTATTGTTCTTTCCCTTAGACAAATACACCAGATAGGACCTTGTCAGCCTGACATCACTTTCAAACAGTCAAATTTTCACTTAAAACTTATTTCCTGGCACAATATTGCCAATAAGAGTCTTTTAATTAGTATTACAGGCGATGTGATACTATTAATACACTAGCTGGTGCCCACACTTCATTCATGTTTGTAAAGAATTTTGATTGACAGCTGCCGTCATGTACCACCAAGTGTATGATATGGGAGACTCGATGCTCCTACCACACACAAACACCAGTGGTATGCACTATATAGTTTTGGCAGTAAGGTGAAATATACAGAAACATGTTTATGGTCAAAATATGAAAATATCCTTAATCGACCACTTTAAATCGTTAATATCTCCCACACCCACACAGTTACTGAAATTTGGCCAATGTTGTGCACGATCGTTGAACATATGCTACTATCATACACAAACACCAGTGATTTGCACTGGATACTTTTGGCTAAAAAGTGATACATAGGGACACACAGGTCATTGGTCAAAACGTGAAAGTGCCACCATTTCTCCCACACCGCTATAGGTACCAACATGCAGTCACCTTAGTGCACGATGGAAGACTCCAGGCTACTTCCACACACAGAGTGTGGTCTGCAGTTAACAGTTCTGGCTGCAAGGTGAAATATAGGGACACAAACGTCTTTGGTCGAAATATGAAAGTGCCCCAGGTCGACAACTTTCAACCACCATATCCTCCACACCCCCATAACTACTGACATCTAACCATGATAGTGCACGATGGGAGACTTAATGCCACTATCACATACAAACAGCAGTGGTGGTGGCCACCAAATGAAATATATGGACACAAATGTCTTTGGTCGAAGTACGATAATATCCTTGATCAACCACTTTCAACCACCATGTCTCCCTCACCTCCACAGTTACTGAAATTTGGCCAATATAGTGCTTGATTGTTGAATGTATGCTACTACCACACACAAACACCAGTGATGTGCGCTATGTAATTGTGGCATCAAAGTGAAATATAAGGACACACATGTCTTTCGTCGAAATATAAAAATGTCCTTGGTTGACCAGTTTCAAGCACAATATATCCTACACCCCCACAGCTACTGACATGGCACCAACATGGTGCATGCTCGGAGGCTTGAGATAACACCATACACAATCACTAGTGGACTGCGCTAGTTAGTTCTGGCTGTGGAGTGTAATGTAACGACTCACATATCTATTTTTATATTAGACCCACCACTTTCAACCACCATGTATACCACACACCAACAGCTAGTGACATGCAATTACTATAGTGCATGATGCAAGACTCCAGGGTACTACCATACAAAAACACCAGTGGTCTGCACTTGGTAGTTCTAGCTGCAATGTGAACCATAGGGACACACACGTCTTTGGTTGAAATAGGAAAATGCTGTGAGTCGACCACTCTCAACCGCCATATCACCCACACCCCTATAGCTACCTACATCTTGTAACGTACTTATATGTAACGTCTCTTTTTGTATAATACTTTAAATATATTTATATACTTTATTGCCTCTTATTTCCAGCACCAGACCAGTATATAGAGATTTCCTTAACCCCTCTTTGTCCGGCGCTGGTTTTAATATGATACTCACACTGAAAAATCAAAATTATTATTATTCCAATTCTTATCACACAAACTCAACTTAATTCCTTTGTCTATATCTACATATATCTCAATCTCAAATCAAAACACTTTCTACTTATCACCTGTATATTTTTTATTTAACAAACAATTCTCTTTTCTCAAGTCATATAACATTATCTTTATCCATAACCATAAACCTTCTGCTCTCAGGCTAATATTTTACTATTAATAATCCCGCTAGGATTCTTGTGGCTTCTCCAGTCAGCCAAACTGTTTCACCTCTTCTTTCAAACTTATTCATTCCCAAAATCAAAACTCATCCTCCCCATTCAAATCTTCTCTTCAACAACTCACTCTAGACTCTTCTTTTATTTTTCAGAGATCTCATTATTCATCTTGTTATTCTTTGACCTTTGAACTTAAAAATTCCGAGTTAATACACACCATTACAATTTATTAAATAAAAAAATAGCTTAATTAATGTAAAATCACACAAATGTGAGGTTGTGTACCTCACAATCTAACCACCATAGTGTTAAACGGGAGAGTTGATGCTACTACCACATACAAACACCAGTGGTTTGCGCTATATACTTGCTGCATCCAAGTGAAATATACGGACACATGCCTTCGGTCGAAATACGAAACTATCCTTGAGCCATCAGTTTCAAACAGCATATCTCCCACACCCCCATAGTTACTGATATTCGGCCAACGTTGTGCATGGTCAGTGAATGTATGCAACTACCACACACAGACACTTGTGATCTGTGCTGGATGATTTTGTCAAAAAAGTGGTACATAGAAACACACACATCTTTGGTCAAAATGTGAAAGTATTCTGGGTTGACCACTTTAAACCACCATATCTCCCGCATCTCCATAGCTACTGACATCTAACCACCATAGTACACGATGGGAGACCTGATGTTACTACCACACTCAAACACCAGTGATCTGCGCTATGCAGTTGTGGCAGCAAAGTGAAATATACGGACACCTATGCCTTTGGTCGAAATAAGAAAATATCCTTTATCGACTTCTTTCTACCACCATATCTCCCACACCCCCACAGTTATCGAAATTTGGCCAATGTTGTGCATGATCGGTGAATGTACGCTACTACCACACACAAACTGCAGTGATCTGCAGTTGATATTTTTGACTAGAAAGTGATACATAGGGACAGACACATCTTTGGTTAAAATATGAAAGTCCCCCAGGTCGACCAATGTCTACCATCATATCTTCTACACCCCCATAGCTACCAGCATCTAACCACCATAGTGCACGATGGGAGATTTTATGCTAATACTACACTCAAACACCAGTGATCTGCGCTATGTAGCTGTGGCAGCAAAGTGAAATATACGGACACACACGTGTTTGGTAGAAATATGAAAATGTACTTGATCGAAAACTTTCAACCACCATATCTCTCACACCCCAACAGTAATCAAAATTCGGCCAATGTTGTGCACGATCGGCATATGTATGCTATTATCACATACAATCACCAATGATCTGCAGTAGATAGTTTTGTCTAAAAAGTGATACATAGGTACACATACGTCTTTGGTCGAAACGCAAAAGTGCGCCAGTTTCGACCACTTTCAATCTCCATATCTGCGACTCCCCCATAGCTATCAACATGCAACCACCACAGTGCACATTGGGAGACTTGATGATACCACCACCCACAAACACCAATGATTAGTGCTATGTAGTTGTGGCAGGAAAGAGAAGTATAGGGATGCACAAGTCTTTGGTCGAAATATGAAAATGCAGTGCATCGACCACCTTTAACCATCATATCTCCAACACCCCCCTCAGCTATCAGCATTCGGCCAGCATTGTGCATGTTAGGAAACTGCATGCAACTACTAGATACAAACACCAGTGATCTGTGCTAGGTAATGGTCACTGAAATGTGAAATAAAGGGAAACACACGTCTATTTTTATATGTTATATTAGATTTACACCAGTTATTCAGAGAATTTAAAGCCTGTACAGACATTAAAATGTCACCCATAAACACTTTGTCTCTCTTTCAAAAATGAACTTCGTTAATTACAAGACTACAAATTAGTGAGAACTGGGTATTAAGAGCATCAGAGATCCTTTTCTGTACTAATAGCTTGAAGAAGGTAATGTGTTTCCAAATTAGGAGCTATCTGTCGTTGACCATCATAATAACATTGACACTGTTTATTATTCCATCATTATTATTCTTAAGTGAATTTTAGTCCTGCGGTGGAATTATTAGTGTCCTGGTATATTGTAGCATGTATACGTGTTTTGTGACAATTACAGGAATGTCTTCCAAATTCAAACAGCATTTTGGATCACAAGGCCTGACAGAGGCTTGCCAGGTTATTGATGAAAGAAAATATGACAGTATTACTTTCTTAGAATTAGCTGTTTAAGCTTTATCTTCTGGAGTACAGAATACTGAATAGGAGCAGTAGCATTATTGACACACGTAACACTGCACAGATGGTTTCAGAGTTCATCTCTGCTCTGCTGTCTCATCAACAACCAGGTGCAAGAGTCAATTTTTTGGGTATTGGGGAACTCACTATGTAAATTGCTTTCCTTTTTGTTTCCATAAACCATAAAGTTCTTTGTGGAAGACTATAAATCTATTCTATTTGCACTAGTGATTCAGTAAATGTTCATTTATGTATATAAAAATAGAAGTGGTTTTCCCTATATTTCATGTTTCAGCCACCACTACCTACCATAGATCATTGGAGTTTGTGTGTGGTATTAGTATGGAGTTTCCTATCATGCACAACGTTGACCGAATGCCGATAGCTGTCGGGGTGTTGTTGATGCAGGGCATTTTCATATTTCGACCATAGGCTTGTGTGATCCTAAACGTCTCTTTCCTGCCACAACTACATTCTGCAGACCATTGGTGTTTGTGGGTGGTGATAGCATCAAGTCTCCCAGTGTGCACTGTGGTGGTTGCATGTTGGTAGCTATGGGGGAGTTGGAGATATGGAGTTTGAAATTGGTCCACCTGGCACACTTTCGCATTTCGACGAAATACACAAGTATTCCTATGTATCACTTTTTAGCCAAAAATATCAACTGGTGTTTCTGTGTGGTTGTAGCATACATTCACCGATCGTGCACAACTTTGGCCAAATTTTGATAACTGTTGAGATGTGAGAAATACAGTGGTTGAAAGTTGTAGATCAAGGACATTTCCATATTTCGATCAAACACACGTGTGTCCATATATTTCACTATGCTGCCACAACTACATAGCGCAGTTTGTATTTGGTAGTAGCATCGAATCTCCCATCGTCCACTACAGTGGCTAGATGTTGCAAGGTATGGGGGTGTGGAAGCTATGGTGGTTGATAGTTGTCAATCTGGGACACTTTCATATTTTTTTACCAAAGACATATGTGTCCCTATGTATCACTTTTCAATCAAGACTATCTAGTGCAATTCACTGGTATTTGTGTGTAGATTGGTGTTTGTGTGTGGTAGTAGTATTGAGATTCCCATCATGCACTATGGTGATTAGATGTAGATAGCTATGGAAGTGTGGGAGATAGGGTGATTGAAAGTGGTCGACCTAGGGCACTTTCATATTTTGACCAAAGATGTATGTGTCCCTATGTATCACTTTTCAGCCAAAACTATCTAGCACATATCACTGTTGTTTGTGTGCGGTAGTAGCATAGAGCCACCAATTATGCACAACGTTGGCCGAATGCCGATAGCTGTTGGAGTGTGGAAGATACGGTAGTTGAAAGTGTTTGACCAAGGATATTTTCGTATTTCGACCAAAGACGTGGGTCCATATATGTCACTCTGCTGCCTCAACTGCAAAGCACAGTCCACTGGTGACTGTGTGTGGTAGTGGCCTCATATCGAGCACTATGGTGGTTAGGTGTCGGTAGCTATGGGGGTGTGGGAGATTTAGTGGTTGAAAGTGGTCGACATAGGACATTTTCCTATTTCTACCAAAGACCTGTGTGTCCCTATATTTCACATTGCAGCTAGATCTATCAAGCGGAGACCAGAGGCGTTTCTGTGTGGTAGTAACCAGGAGTCTTCCATCATGCACTATGGTGATAGCTTGTCGGTAGCTGTGGTGGTGTGGTGGATATGGTGGTTGAAAGTTGTGGACCTGATAAAAAATAGACATGTGTGTCCCTATATTTCATTCCACATCCAAAACTACCCAGTGCAGCCCACTGGCGATTGTATGTAGTATTACCCTCAAGTTTCCATCGTGCACCATGGTGGTGTCATGTCGGTAGCTATGGGGGTGTGGGAGATATGGTGGTTGAAATTGGTTGATGGAGGGCAATTTCATATTTTAACCAAAGACATGTGTATCCCTATATTTTACTTTGTAGCCATAAATATCCTGCGCAGATCACTGATGTTTATGTGTGGTATTAGCCTTGAGTCTCCCATCATGCACTATGGTGGTTACATGTCTGTAGCTATCAATCAAAATTCTTTACAGTCATGAATGAAGTCATGGTCATCAGCTAGTAATGTGAAGATAAAGTAATAAAAAAGTAAAGCTTCTATATTATTATTATTACTCCGCGATTCACTAAAAGTGTGTGGCGGAGGGTGCATTGCACCTATCCAAAAGGGTGATAGTTTGGAAGGGATATACAGGATATGACAGTAGGCGCCCATGGGCTATTGTGAGGAACCACCCCAGCATTCGCCTGGAGTGATCCGGGAAAACCATGGAAAACCCAGATCAGGATGGTTATCGAAAGTTACTCCTGTCGGATTTGGTTTGTCGTCAGTCTATGGTAGAAGCAGCATTGAGCCCATTCCATTAGCTTAGCAAAGATAGGACTGCAGTTAGTTTTCAAGATAGATGGAAAGACACTGAGGAGAATTGTAAATAACCGGCTTTTGTGATTTCCAGGCTCCTGCACTTCCCATATAAACTCTGGACTTTTTGCCCCACGATCATGCAGAAGGTAGTCAGTTATTAATATTCAGAGCAAATTTTCATCTTGGATTTTGAAGATGCCCTTAAGAATTTTAATACTTTCGTCTCACAACAAGCAGCATAATTTTTACATTACTAAACGTTATTTTAAATCAATATTATGCTGGTACCACAGATAGACTGACAGATCAAAGCAGTAGGAGGCTGTTTGACTTATAGTTCCCAAGTGCGTTTGAATTTACAATTTCTATACTACAGAATTTCGTACTGTATTAATCATTTCAGCAAACACTTGATAGGGATTGAAAATTCATCATTTACTTGGTTCCAAAAATTCAGTCTAAGCAATGAAAAAAATAAGTATCAAAGGGAATGTCTAACCCAAGATATGTTTGATGCCATTATTTCCTTTCATTCCCATAGGAGAGAAGTTGTGTTAATGATATCCTGTTATACTGAAATTGGCATTGAAAGCAATTGCTTAGGTCACAACAGATTTTTGAAATTCTCTCAAAATCACGCCTTGTCTCATTGCTTCTTGCAGTCCACTTGGGTTGTTTTACAAAAGCTACAATTCTGGTATGATGAACTATAGCAGATTAAACTAGTAATAATGGTAAAAATGATTGTTATCCACGTTACAGGCAGGACATTCTGATTATACCCTGAAGAACCAACTGGTATACCAGACTAATAACGTGCAGGGCCCCCGCAAGCACGCAGAAGTGCCGCAACACGGCATGGCATGGATTCGACTAATGTCTGAAGTAGTGCAGGAGGGAAGTGACACAATGCATCCTGCAGGTCTGTCCATAAATCCATAAGAGGATATGGAGATCTCTTCTGAATGGCATGTTGCAAGGTATCCCAGATATGCTCTATAATATTCATGTCTGGGAGTTTGGTGGCCAGTGGAGGTGTTTAAACTCGAAATAGTGTTCCTGGAGCCACTCTGTAGCTATTCTGATATGTGGGGTATCGCATTGTCCTGCTGGAATTGCCCAAGTCCGTAGGAATGCACAATGGACATGAATGGATGTAGGTGATCAGCCAGGATGCGTACGTATATGTCACCAGTCAGAGTTGTATCTAGATGTATCAGGAGTCCCATGTCACTCCAGCTGCATACGCCCCACACCATGATAGTGCCTCCACCATCTTGATCAGTCCCCTGCTGACATGCAGGGTCCATGAGGTTGTCTCCATATGAATACACGTCCATCCAGTCAATACAATTGGAAATGAGACTCATTAGACCAGGCAACATGTTTCCAATCATCAACAGTCCAATGTTGGTGTTGAAGGGCCCAGGGGATGGTAAAGTTTTGTGTTGTGCACTCAGCAAGGGTACACCAGTGCGCCTTCGGCTCCGAAAGCCCATATTGATGGCGTTTCATTGAATGGTTTGCATGCTGTCACTTGTTGATGGCCAGGCACTGAAATTCGCAGCAATTTGCGTTGAAAGATTCTCTTCATTCGTCATTGGTCCCGTTCTTGTAAGATTTTTTTCTGGCCGCAGCGATGTTGGAGATTTGATGTTTTACCGGATTCCCGATATTCACGGTACACTCGTGAAATGGTTGTATGGGAAAATCCCCACCTCATCACTACCTCCAAGATGCTGTGTCCCATCTCTCGTGTGCCAACTATAACACCATGTTTAAACTCACTTAAATCGTGCTAACTTGCCATTGTAGCAGCAGTAACTGATCTAACGCCTGCGCCAGACATCTGTTGTCTTATATAGGCGTTGCGCCAAACTCTGAGTGTTTACATATTTCTGTTTTTGCATACGCATGCCTATACCAGTTTCTTTGGCTCTTCAGTGTATAATCTCATAGGGCACTGTTAGAGTATGATGTCCCTTATGAAAATATAATGTTATGACAGACTGTATGGTTATTGGTTTAGCAAATTATTTTCCTTTTGTGTTAAGTAATGAATCAAATAGTTCTTCAAAAAAACCTTTTTTTCAGTGGTCTATTGTAAAAGTTATAGGAGATTCTTAAGTTGCATGCTGCTTTTATCTTTTATGAGCCATTTTATTGTTTTTAGTAATTTACAGACCACAAGCAGTTAGGTAGAATTCTATCTGTAATTGTAACTTCTGGGTATGTATTTTGGTTAGTGGTTCTATTTCCTCTTTAATAACAGTAGAGCAATTAAAATTAATAATTTTCTATGTTTTGTGTTTGCAATGTATAATGTGATTTGTTAAAACATGTTACGATATATATGTTGCCACAAATTCCAACAAGAGGCAATTGCCAATTTCTCCTAACTGTTGTGTTTCATACATTATTCATTTGAAATTTTTATCTTAATGGATAGTTATCATTCTTTATTTTTTTCTTTGAACTTTTGTATACTGTATATGTCTGTTATGGGTTCTACATGTAACATGGTTAAAGAAGAATAAATAAAACGTAATTCCTTTTTTTCTTCTTGTAGGCCTTGAGTAACTATCAGAAAGCAATGCACATCCTCGGAAGTAGTAAAAACAATCCACCAGTATGGAACTCTGTTGTGTGGGAAATGTCAACAACGCTTTTTACTATGGCTACTCTATTGCAGGATTTCCCTGATATCTGTGGAAAGGTATGTATTGTACTACCTCACTTAATATGAAAGTCAGTTATCATATAATAATTATTATATAATTTATCTGAAAAGCATTTTAAAAATATTGTGATGTTGCAGGCTGTGACAAAGATGGCTTAGTTTAAACTAATAATCTTTATATCATGAAAAAGTTATACCAGTTAGAACGATATCAAGAAAGGAAAGGAAATTACCATAAGATAATGTGGAAACAAAAAGGTGGAAGGGAAAGTAAACTCATTACTTGTTTAAGATAGGTGGATTGCAAAGGCACATAAAACATGATGAAAGTCTTTATTGTAGGGATTTGCTGCAACGTGTGTGAAGCTGGTGGGTGTGCATATTCTGTAGGGTAACATTTGAATTTGATTTTAGATAATGATGGGTTTACTTTCCCTAGCCTATTAGTTTTCATAATGCTGTGGTAAGCAGTTTGATTTGTAACAGTACCACGAGGGTGAGTCAAATGAAAACCTTAAATTTTTAATAAAAAAATCGAAATTTTGCGCCGTTATCCTGCAAGTTGGTAATCACACTACAAGCAGCGTGCAGAATGGCCTGTAGGTGGCAGCATAGTGCAGATGCACAAATACCGTCACAGTATCGGTATAAAGATGGCTTCCCCAATTGAGACTTGCATCAGGGAAGAACAGCATTCTGTTATTCGGTTTTTGAGTAGTGAAGGTGTGAAACCTATTGAAATTCATCGAAGAATGAAGGTTCAGTATGGTGATGCATGTTTGTCACAGCAGCAAGTCTACAAACGGAGTAGGAAGTTCGCAAATGGCGTGACTTCAGTGGAAGATGCTCCTCGTCCAGGTCAGGCACAATGAGTTGTGACTCCACAGAACATTGCAGCAGTTGAAGCCATAGTGATGGAAAACTGCCGAATGACACTGAATGACATTGTAGCATGTTTAAAGATTAGTCATGGTTCATCACACTACATTGTGCATGATGTGCTCCAGTTTCACAAAGTGTCTGCAAGATGGGTGCCACGGCAGCTGACTCCTGAAATGAGAGAACGACGTTTTGATGCTTGTGAAGAACTTCTTTGGCGCTTTGAACGAGAAGGTGATGGCTTCCTTGCAAGAATCGTTACTGGGGACGAAACCTGGGTTCACTTCCACCAACTGGAAATGAAGAGGGCGAACAAGGAATGGTGCCATTCCTCATCACCAAAATCAAAGAAGTTTCTAACAGAACGATCAGCAGGGAAGGTTATGCTGACTCTCTTTTGGGACGAAAAATGCGTTATTTTGGAGCATTACATGCCTAGTGGGACCACTGTCACCAGTGCATCATACACAGATCTCCTAAAAAATCATCTTCGGCCTGCAATAAAATCAAAGTGACATGGACTGCTGTCATCAGGTTTCCTTTTGCAACGTGACAATGCAAGGCCCCACACTGCCCGTACAACAGTTGCAACAATCACAGACCTGCATCTTGAGTGTCTTCCTCATCGACCATACTCACCAGACCTTACCCCAAGTGATTTCCATATGTTTGGACCACTCAAAGAAGCAATGGGAGGAAAGAAGTTCCGTTCTGATGAAGAGGTACGCCACACGGTGCATGAGTGGTTGCGCGGACTACCAAAAGAATTTTTTCTAAAGGAATTTATGCAGTTTGTATGCGCTGGAGGACTTGTATTGAGCGTGGGGGAGATTATGTTGAAAAGTGATACAGCTTTGTACCACTTCTGCACAATAAATAACATTTTAAAAAATATTTAAGGTTTTCATTTGACTCACCCTCGTATATTGCATTATATTTAATTATATGTGAACCCGATATTTCAAGAAACATTTCTTCTTGACACTGAGGTAATAGTTGGCTATGAAACTAATGTTTTTCAAGGGTAGGAGAAGTAGGCTAGTGAAATTTACTTAGGTTCAGTAAACCTATTTGCAATCCATTCATTTGGATTCCTTGATTGTTTCAAAAGAGCTTTTAACACCTTCAGTTATGAATGGTATAGATCTGGTGTGAAAAAACATATGAATACATCACACTGTTAGCTCCAAAGAAACAAAATTACGAATCTGTATGTGCAGTGTATACTATGAGGTATCAACAAAGAGTATTGTGAATTTTAACACATTATCGAAGTATTTATTGTATGTCATATTTTTCTTTTTCAAGTTTGCACTACTGTTTGCAATGATCTAATCAAGCTCGGTGGGTGAGTAGTAACACTTGTGCCTGCCATTGATAGGATGTGAGTTCGAATCTCTGTCCAGCCACACAGATTTCATTTCCCCCCCCCCCCTTTCTTTTCTGCTATCATTAGTCTCTTGACTGGTTTGATGCAAACCTCCATTCCTTCCCATCTTGCACTAACCTCTTCATTTCAACATACTCCTTACAACTTACATCTTTAGTCATCTGATTCATATTTTTGTCTACCTCTTTAGTTCTTTCCTTCAACTGTTCGCACCACTAACAAATTAACCAATGCCACATTTCCTAAAATATTACCCACCATCCTGCCTCTTCTTTCGGTAAGACTCTTCCACAACCTTATCTCTGCACCCATTATCTCCAAAACATTTTAATTTCATACTTTATCTGTCCGTTTAATTTTTAGAATCCTTCTGTAGCACAATATTTCAAAGGCTTCAATTTTCCTTTTTTCAGGTGTTCCTAATGTCCATCCATATTGCTACCGTAAAGTGCTGTATTCCATACATAGAGTTTTAAAAAGTACATTCTGAGTCTTAGATCAATATTTGAAACTAAAAGATTTCTCTTTTTGATAAAAGCTCTTTTCACTAGTGCTCTTCTGCTTTTAACGTCATTCCTGTTTTGGCCATCAATTATAATTTTACTTCCTAAGTCTCATATCTCATCTGATCCTATTTTTATATTTAACCCACTATTATTGCTATCATTCCCACTACTTCATCACTTTTGTCTTGCCACACTCATATTTTTCTTTTACTCCCTTTGTTGCTTCCCCTAAATACAAATTGAATATTACTGGAAACAGACTACAAACTCATTTCACATTATCCTGGTCAGTAATTTTGAAGCATGTGATGTTAGACTTATGGTGCAATAATTCTTTGGAAGTGTGAAGACTATACTTTTACTAAAATCAGTTGGAAAGACTCATGTTTTATAACTTTTTGATATCAGTTTGCATAATCTTGAAATTTCTCCTTCTACGGATTTTGAAGCTTTGCAGGAATCTCGTCAATTCCAAATGCCTTATTTAATTTCAAATCATTCAGAGCTCTGTCAAATTTTGTTCTTATAACAGAATCTCCTAACTCATCAATGTCTTTTTTCCAGTACACTGTTATTTAAATCATCCCCATCATACAGTTTGTCTGTGTATTCATTCCATCGTTTCGCTGTCTTCTGCTTTTAAAAGAGGTTTTCCATCAACAGCATTAATTTTTACATATCTTTTCTTTTTTTCTCCAAAATGTTGTTTGATATTCCTATATGCCACAACTACTTTATCTACAACCATTCATTTTCTACTCCTTTGAACTTTTCATGCAGCCACTTTTATTTTGCTTTTTTGCAGTCACTGTTTATTTGATTTCTAAAATGCCTGTACTGTTATCTTCCTGCTTCATCCTGAGCATTTTTATGTGTTCTTCTCCATCCATCTACTCCAAAATTTCTTCTGTGATCCAAGGTTTTAGGGTGGCTTGTTTCAATACATTCCAATCGTCCTCAGTTGAATTCCTTTCAGGTTATTTCTTAGTCCTATATCTACCATCTCTGAAAATTTTTCTCTTGTGTTAAATTGTTCACTTCAAGTCTGTTTAGCTTGTATTACTTCATTTTAGTGTGCACTTTATAACTATGGCAGCTCCTGGGTACACTTTACAGTTTATGTAACTTGATTCCTAAATCTTTGTTTGAGCATGATATAATATCTGATATATATCTGTATCCCCTCGATGTTTCAAGTTATAATCTAAGAATCATGCACAAAAAATTTACATTTTTCACAAAATTCTAACAACCTCCTGCCTCGCTTATTTCTTTCTCCTAGACTATTTTTTTTTTTTTTTTTTTTTTTTTAACAGTTTAACGTCCCTTTTTAACAACGTGGTCTTTAGAGACGGGAAAGGATGGGGGCAAGGAATGGGAAGGAATTCGGCCATGGCCTTTTTGAAGGAAGCATCCCGGCATTCACCTGAAGTGATTTGGGGAAACCATGGAAAACCCAAATCTGGATGCCCGGACGGGGATTCGAACCGCCGTCCTCCCGAATGCGAGGCCAGAACGCTATCCGTTACACCACCACGCTCGGTTCCTAGACTAAAACTGCATACAGTATTCCTCTCTTTACCTTCTCCCACCTTCACATTCCAAATACTATCAACACCCATAACATGTTTCAGCATACCTTTTTATTTTTGGAATGACTCAGCTAATAGCTTGCATTAAATTTTTGTTAAAAAAACTGAATAAGAATAGTGAAGTGCTTGAATTCTGCATACTATGGTTAGAAGGCTATGACAAAAGTGAAGGTTTATGAATGGTATTAAGTTTTTCAAGTTGGCCATGAAATGTTGGATATTGAGAGTTCTGGGCATCCTTGCACAAGCACTGATACAAATGTGCAAAATTTGAGGCTATATAGTCATTAGGGAATATTATCATAAAGTTTTAAATCATCTGCGAAAGGCATTCCAATTGAAACAACCAGCATTGTGTGTAAATAGATCTGGGATTTTTGCATCACCATAACACACTGACTTATATTGCACAACTGCTAATTTTTGCCTAAGAACAACATAGTCTGATTATCACAGATAAGGTCTTCATCATCGTACAATGATATAGAAGATAAACACACAATCACATGATAAGTTGAAGGTTATATATATAAAAAAGAGTAAAACTAGTTACCACCACTAGGTACAGGCCAGTCGGCAGTAAGCTGCCGCCCAGATTAGATGCTGGTTCTGTGATGCACACTGGCTGCCGGATGGTTAGCCAGATAATATATTTTAATGTGTGACTCTAGTACAAAAGTGTACTATTTTATTGAGAAGGGTTTTAGTTTTATTTAATATATTTTAACTAGTTCTGAAGAAGACTCCCTTAAGGCGGGTCGAAACCGGTCAATAAATTCATTGAATATTTGCAACAGGTTTGGCTGTGTTTTCATTATACAATTTAAAAAAGAGTATGTTCAAAAAAAAAATTGTGGATTCAAAAGACCTGAGCCATAAATGCATCATGTCTGGAATTAATAGAGTCTTGAACTGGCCAATTGTTCTGTGAAGTGCTGTGTTTGGTTTTAAATACATTTTTCAGGACCATATACAACTCGAAAGAAAGTGTTGCCACAGTTTTGTGCACATTTGTTAGCAACATTTAGCCCACACCGAATACAACAGTTTCTCTCTATTTACTTTTTTAATAGAGCTGTCACATGCACCTTCAATTATTTGTGAATCAACCACTATTGTAAAAGTAAGTTACTTAATTCTCACGTGCAATTGCGTTTGTGGTTTTTTTTACTATCCGTATATATTTTTTGGTCCTTTTTTATTGTTATCATCAGAAGTAATTAAATGTTATTGCATTGTAGAACTCATAAAACAAAAATAAGGAGCATTGAGGATAAGCTGTAATTACAGTCAGGATTGGCATTCCATCCACCTAAAATAGATCTTGGCTGATATGTTTTTGTTCCTTTCATACTTTGATCACTGCTTTAATGTTTATGTTACTGAGCCTGATTTTCAAACTGAGGGAGAACAGAGACTCATTTAAAGCTGTAGTTAAAGGTATCCTGGAATCGGTAAATTGATTGCATTATTGTTAAGTGGCTTCAAAATATAATTAAACGCTGAACTAGTGTTGGCATTCTAACTGATTTTGCACTTTGCACCTATGTTATTTATAATGCGGAAGTGTCAATTACATAAAACTGTTTTGAACTGAATAATGTTCTGATGTGAACTGGTATATAATAAAAGGTACCTCAACAGCATTATTTATGTTATTAATCGAGTTTTGAATTTTTGCTATATGTAACACATGAAAAAACTGTTAGTCTGATGCCTCAGTGTACAGTGATTGTGAATATGATTGCAGGAATACAAGATTCTTCACTTTGTACTGAACTTGCCAGCTAGATGTCCTGTCTAGATCACTCTGTAGCTGTTCACTATTGGGATATTAAATAACTAACCTATGATGAATAGTTGGTAATATTATTATTTTGTTAAAAATTATTTGTACCATTTCATGTCCCTCACATTGTATTAAAGTGAACAAATCCAGTCTAACCATCATTGAAAGTTGTGTTTATTCAAAACTTTAAAAGTGTGTCTTAATTTTTTTTTAAACATCATTTCATTTAAAGAACCAAGATGATGTGGAGAGGGAAGTTGTAGACTTTCTGCAAAAAGCCTTAAAATATTGTGACACTGAAACTGCTGGACCTCGCCAACCTGTTTACCAATTTCGTGCTGCGTCTATTCACCACCGCCTAGCTTCATTGTATCATAAAACTTTCAGGTATGTCATATTTCTTTTGGATATGCTGATAGTTCTTATAATTTAGGATCATACATACAGAAGAATTAAAATTTTAATAAAGTGAATTTATGTTTTTGTAGTTTATAAAATAAACTTCCAGCTAATGACATCGTAAAACATGTTGTAATTTAATTTAATGTATGTATTAATTTTGTATGAATTTGTTCATAGTAAGTACTGTTCCAATTGCAATGGTTTGGGATATAAGTATACAAAACAGTGTTTACATTCACTTAGTTATATCACTTAGTTTGCAGAATGATTTCTCAGTCTGTTTGCGTATACTTAAGTTCATTCAGTTAATATACAATTACTCTTGAAAAATACACACACACACACACTTTTGAAAAATAGTGATAATAGAGAAGAAATCTGTGATTTAGGAGTAAGTTCAGGTGGAAGGGTTTATTGTAGATATTGCCACTGGCCTTCATTCTATCTAGCTCACACATGTAATCCTTGAGGGGCTGAGATGATGTACTTTCACTCTTCATGTAAGACTCTTGGCGAAAGAAGGGATAGTGTGGATACACTTGGTTGTGGTCAATCCTTTAAGAACAATGCCTTTTTAAGATTTCCATGAGCACAATGTGTGACTCGATGAAAGCACTGATAGCCACTAATTTATTTATTTATTTATCAATCTTGTTTCATGAATCCCTGCTGAGGAAGGACCTCTGGGATGTGAAAGATGTCATGGTTAATACACATACATACACTATGAGTAATAATCATAGTAAAAACAATTATACATTCCAAAGACAAATAAAGAGAATAACAATAAACATTAATTTTTACAACTGAATTTTGCAAAAGTCATATTGAATACTATTAATTAATTTGTTCAAATTCTTGAAAGGAGTAGAAGATAATCTCTCAGTTTTTCTTTAAATATATTTTTATTATCTGCAAACTGTTTTATACTCTTGGTAAGTTTATTAAACAGATTTATACCAGAATAATAAACTCCTCTTTGTTCTAATGACAGAGATGTTTGTGTTTTGTGCAGGTTATTTCTGTTTCCTGTATTGAAATTGTGTACCTGTGAATTAGAAGTAAACAGGTTAAAATGATCTATGACAAAGCACATGAGAGAATATATATACTGAGAACTCATTGGATGAATATTGAGTTCTTTAAAAAGTTGTCTGATCTGCTAACTGTTTTAGGAGTAGTTACTACATAGGAGAAGAGCAATTGAATTATACTGAAGATGCAATGTCTCTATCTAGTGCTGAATCCCCTTCTTTTGAACATGCATTGAAGTTTTAAGATTTGTATGTTGGTGTATTTTGCAGTGCAGTGATTTTTCCTAACCAGTGTCCCATGATTACCTTACATTTTCTCATAGTGTGATTGTTAAAATTACTGAGTCATTGAGAGTTAATAATTTATAAATTGATAGAAATCAAGGAAAGTGGTTGACTTGTTTTCAACATACTTAGATTCTCAAGATTTCAGAAGTGTTCCTTTGCAAAGAAGGGCATAAGTTTCATTCCCAATACTCTTGCTGTTTGACTGTTGGTTAAATGATATGATATTAATCCGTTAATAGCATCTTAGAAGAAATGTAGCCAGCTGTTTATTTATTATTAATTTCAAAATCGTAATATGCCTTTCTAATAGCTTATTTATATACCTGGTATTAACTTGCTAACCTGCACTAATCTTATAATGCCGTTCTGAAAATTGATGTCATAGAACACTATGTTCGTAAGCAGAGGTAGTCTTTGATTAGTTTATATAGTTTCTTCATATCAGCAACAATGAAACAGGAAGAAATGCCATGAGGCAATATTAATATGCAAAGGAAAGATAAAAATAGACTCATCACTTATCAGAACAGAAGGAAGGAGGGCTGCAATGACAAAAAACACTACACAAACACAAAAAAAACACTTTTTTTTGTTCCATGTTCTTTCCTATGAAAATAGAAGGTAAAGTTTATGGCTAAACTCACATTGTTGCATAAATACCAATGGTCAATCCAACCAAAGGAATGACAATTGTAGACCATTGCATTCAGATTGGAGTTAGTGGGAGGAAGCGGGGGTGTGACAAAAACGATATTTTTGGAAGAGTTATGCACAGGTAAGAAAATTAATCATAATCTATCCTCTTATATAAAATGCTAATCTGGAGACTGCGCACGTCATCTGTAGCTATTGGCTAGAGAACAGTCACGTGCCAGCCTTCACTCGCCAATGAACAGCCACCATATTACAGTCATTCCTGCATGTCGCTTTTTGTTTATTTACGACAAATAGATGCAGAAACTCTTTTAAGGAGAATGGTGTTCGATGTTTATGTTATATTATCAGTATCAGTTATAAGTACTAGGTTAAAACATAACCTAAGAATTTTTTTGGCAGAAGATAAGAAACAATAAAGTTTATTAAAAACTCAGACAAACCTGTGTAATCGCGAAATGTATCAGTCAAATAAATAACAGTTATACATTTTCAAAATTATAGTCTCCGTCATGAAAAGTAAAATGCATTTATTTATGTAAAATCCTAACCAAATACTCTGATAATTTAACCAGAGTAACATACTCATATAACAAAAGATTAAAAATGATTCTTATTATGACTATGTATAAGCGATATGACTCGCAATTCAATAACGATATTATTGCCGTAAAATAGTAGTGAACAGAGATATTAGAAATTATCTACACAATTTAAAACATACACAACTTAATTGCGATATTATAGACATTAAGTTTGCTTTTTGTAGCATTTTATTCTTAAAAAAATGTGTGAAAATATTTCGGCTGAAAAAACATGGAACTACAACTACTTTTCAGTAACATGTCTCTAATGAAAGTAACATTTAAGAAACTTTAATTTCTCATGGTTTTTGCTATAACATAACTGCGTCGCCGGATGAAACGTAATAGTCTGAACTGCACAAACATATGAAGGGTAGGTTAAAAAAAATTAATGCAAGGCAATTATACATCACAAAGTTACAATTGGTATGTTTGTTTAAATTTACATGTTGCTTTTTATTTATTTATGACAACTAAAGCCGGGTTTAGTTGACTGCACTGGATCTGAAACAATGGGCCCAATAAAACGGGCACCCGATAAAGGGTACCCCCACCACTCTACCAGATTTTCCCTTGGTCGATCGTTACACGACCAGTTATCCGGTCCGTTTTTTCTTCCAAAACTGCCTCTGTCAGCTTTCACAGATTGTTTGGTGTGCATATTGTCACGCCCAGATTTTCAGATTCTCATGTTCAATTCCTCATGTTTTCTAACTTTTTTTAGATCTTTTAAGGTCGCAGATGGCCTAATGTTTCTGTACATCTCTAGAAGAGTTTCATACCCTTGCTGCCTCCTAGGATCTTTGTTGAAATACAGTTCGTTGCTTGGGTCCAATAAATGTTTTAAAGATTTGAGAACCTCAAGCATGTTGGTAATACATTCTTTTTCTCGGTTATCTATTTCCTTTTCCATTGCTGAATAGAATAAACAAGTGAAAGGAACAAACACCACAACACATTAAACATGTCACATGCAGTTGTAAGTGTGGAAAGGTGGGGGGACCCGATATCGGGAGCATTTTTGACCCGATCACGTCGCCCCACCCACATCTGGTCCAGTGCTGCCTTTACACGTCACATATTCTCAGGTTGGAGGGGTGGAGCACCCATTTTATCAGGTCCGGTCCGGTCGTGTAAACCCGGCTTAAATGCAGAAATTCATCTAAGGAAATAGGTTTTCTATGTTTACGTTATATTATCCGTATCAGATATAAGAACTAGGTTAAAACATAACCTAAGAATTTTTTGGCAGGAGATAAGAAACAATGAAGATTATTAAAAACTCAGAGAAAGTTTACACAAAATGTACGAATCGTGAAATGTATCAATCAAATGAATGAGAGTTATCCATTTTTCATATTGTGGTTTCCCATCATTTAAAGTAAAATGCATAAATCTGGATTACTGGAGATCATGATTCCGGCAGGAATTGGTGCCGTTGTCAAACTCAAGACTCCTCTAGAAATACTTTCCAAACTACATTTAACAGTGTTATGCCTGTCCAGGCTGTATTACAACTAGGGATGTAACGGATATCCGCATCCGCAAGTACGAAACTTTCGCATGAATTCCTACATCCGCTTCCGCATTCACAATTTTTTAATGCGGATGTATTGTGGATATTTTGTTTACATTCCAATATGTATTATTATTTTCACTTTATTCGAGATACTGCCCATCGCAGCTTAGCTAACAAAAAAGTGATTGTTTTCTGACTATCTTGCAATAAAAGTAACAATGAACTAAAGGGTGTTATTACCTAAGCCACGAAATTACTAGTTTAAACTTGCAAGTAAAGTAAAGATCGGGCTACAATAGACAGCACCGAACCCGCACTGTCACCGACCGACACTTTTCTTATTGTTGTCGCTCACTCGATTGAAGTGAGTTCAAACGACACCACACTGTGTGTCGGCAGTCATTAGTTGGATATAATTTTTGATGGTGCGGACCGGTGTGGGGCTGGTCGATATAGAGAATCGTATACAAAAAGTTCAGAAATTTCTGGTCCTTTAAGACTAAATGTTGTTTTAGCGTTACTGATTGCTTTAGAAAAGCATTCATTTTTTCAGCCTTACTTTAGGTTCATCAGATGTTCGTAAAATGTAGATATAGCCCTTGCATGTTCACATCACCAAATGAAATTGCCAGACGTGAAGGTCGATTTTAAGGCCTGTAAAAATTGCATTCGAGGCCCGGATTTTGAACCGGGGACCTTCCATACCCGAATCACAAGCCGCAAGCATCTGAATTTAGAAGTAATGAAAAATATGTATTTAATCATATAAAAGATTTTTTGTGTTTGGGATAGCAAAAAAAAAAAAAAAAATGCTACAGAAAAAAAGGGTTGATTTTATTATGGTTGAATATTTATTTGTCATTACATCCAGATTTGTCTCTTGACTTGGATACGGCATACGATTGGGGTACTGGAAGACCTTTGTTCAAATCCTTGTCTCAGATGCCAATTTCATGGGTCTTAAAATTGACAGTCACCTCTGGCAAAGCTTTGATTTTGTTAATGCAATGATGCTGGGACGCTCTGTGGTTCGAATTTCACGTGAATCTGTAGGTCTCCTTTTAAAAATAGGTGACAACGATAGAGGTACACTGCGTGGCTGATAAGAAACTCTGTGACTGAAATTTTTAGATCACCCGAAATTATTACTAATTTACAGAATCTTTACAGACTGTATTTAAATTAAAATGTATAATAATCTTATTATTTTTTGTTGAAAAAATATTGAGTGACTCGAAAGGAACCTGTAACTGCTTTCACGGACCATGAAGAGTTCTTTTATCGAAAATTGTAACTCGTAGGTCCTACAAGTTGTACTGTGAATGCGCCACTGGAGCGGTGGGAAGGTGGGTCGCGAGCACGGAACTGTGCATGGTGAGTAGGCGGTAACGGCCTGGCCTCGTATTCGGGAGGACGGCGGTTCGAATCCCCGTCCGGGCATCCAGATTTGGGTTTTCCATGGCTTCCCCAAATCACTCCAGGTGAATGCTTCCATCAAAAGACCATGACCGAATTCCTTCCCGTTCCAAACCCCGATCTTTTCACGCCTCTAATGACCTCGACGTCGACGAGGCGTATAGTTATAACACAAAAAAAGCGAGCTTGGAGATGAGCGGTGGCGTGGCCTTGTGCTAGACGCTTGAATTAGTGTAGCCAGCCACGAACTCCGCAAAGTTCGTATGATAAAGACTGGTTTTAGGACATGTACGTAATTATTTAAATAATTTAATTGACTTGTGAAATCATCCCACATTTTTTGTTGTTGAAAGATCAGGCAAAAATAAATCAATATGGCAGTATTATATGGAAATAGAATTTAATTATGAAAAAGATTGATTTTTAATTTATTTTTGATAAAATATTGAAATCTAAATAATTATATATTTATTTTTCCACATCCGCATCCGCTTCCGCAAAACACCCGCATCCGCGGATGTCAATCTCTGAACATCCGCATCCGCAAAGATGACATCCGCAACAACCATAATTACAACCTAATTTCTGCTTGAAAATAATGGTACAGGCTGTATTGCAATGGAATAACTGCTTGAAAATAATATGTCTTGCGACTGACTACAGTAGTATTATGACGTCATTACTGAATGTTGTTTTGGCGGAATCGCGATCTCTGGTAGACCCGATTATTATTCGTTTCCGCTTACAAGCTTTTCCAGAATAAATTCCTGCTACCACCATAGGTGATACCTGTCGTTATTCATATGAGAGTAAAAGAAGCTATGATTTTTGAACTCAATATTAGTCGAGGTTAGGGTTAAGTTACCTATTAAATTCTACCCAATAGCTACTCTCTCTAATATGTATTAATTCCTTCACTTAAAATGAATGCATTCAGTGGCCTTAGGTATCAACTTTTTGTTTCAAGAAGCAATATTGGGAATAGTTTACTTCGCAATACACATTGTCACTAACATGGAACTTATAAAAGCTCCTTATTCATTACTAATAATAACTAAATTCCATCTGCCATATGCTGTAACCAGAACATCCCGGCCCAGGCAGCATTTCAACTTAACCACTATCTTCGCTAATATTGCCGCTTCAAAATAAAATGACACAGAAACACGTTGATACATTAAACACATTGGAACTACATTTCGAGTAATAGCAACATTTTCTATATCAAGTTTCCTAATTAGAGTAGCATAGATTATCACAATTAATTTTATCATTCAACTTCAGTATGAACTGCAATTAGACTAATGCACACTCATTAACTCAGTCACGATATCACAATGTAAACTTGACCCACAATATTAACGTAAGTTATGTTACGAGCTGTAATGAATTCTGGACTTTCCATTGTATTGCAAATTTTTAATTTCAATAACTGTCAAGAAGCTGATGCCATAGTTTATGTGGCAAAATATAGTTCAACATGTATCCAGTATTCAGTTTACATCACTTCTACGAGAGCCATGTTGCTAGCATTATTATTCAGTTGGTTTTAGCTGTTGCCTTGGTATCACGACCTGAAATTGTTGGTCATTCACACTGATTTGCAATATGTATTAATGCGCGAGTGATAAAAGCTTTGATTTTAATTAGTGGCTTGGCTTTAAATGCAGCGTGAACCAGAATGCCAACTAAAACTTTATTAATAATTTAACCTTTTTCATGAGAACCTGTTTAGTGTCATGTATTGCGTTGTAACGAAATTGTATTAGAAGAGCTATAACGATAGTTCTGTAGAAAGAAATATAAACTGTTGTTAAACTCAGTTTTTTAAATTTATGCATTCAGCATGCTCACAAGGAGATGTCTTCAGTTGAGGGCATGAAATATTATAACACCTCAGGTATCCCACCATAATTTCGTTCATAATGTGTGTGTCATAACAAAATCATAATTTGAAAAAAGTTATATTATCGAAATCTGTGGTTAAGTTGAAATGCAGCCTGTACCAGAATGGCTACTAATATTTCATGGTGCATTGTGGATTAGGAGTGAAGAAGTTAGCTGCCATGCTGAATCCTGACAATAATGACATCAGAATCAGCTCAAGACGTCTATTGCTGCTGAGTGAGTAATGTGCGTAACCCTATATTTTGGTGCGCATTACAGCCTTGTTACCATTTTCCTGGTTTTTAGGTAAAATTTTCTTTGAAGAGTAAAATACAAAGAAGCACTTAATCATATTTTCAACCCGAAAGGAGACATTTTTCTGGTAGTTGCACTTTGAAAAATAACAATAATTCTTATACCATAACACACTTTCAAGCGGACGAAGTCACGGGTAACTGCTAGTATAATAATAAATGAAGTTTATTGGTGGTAAAAATAATTTTGAAATTATATAATAAATATAATAATAGCAATAAATTTTTTGAATAAACTGTACATACAGGTTGAGATGGTAAAGTAGATGTTGAGTACTATCCAAGACTGAGGCCTGGGTATGCCTGCTATCCAGAATCCATTAGTAGGCCAATTCTCACCTGCTGATTTCAGATGGGGGTGCAGTTTTAGAAGCATCTGTGATGGCCCTGACTGTGAAATAGTTATGGAGGTTACAAGAGTTGTGGGAGATATGACCTTTCTTCCTGATGAATAACTGGTTTGTGATGAGGCCGATGTAAGAACTGGGACAATGTAGGCAGGTGAGCTGGTGCATGAGGTGGGATGTGATGCAGATGGCTTGGCCTGTGGTTTCCAGTAATTCTGTTGCAGTGTATGTTGTATGTTTTGCAACAAGATTTGTTATAAATGACGGAGTTGTTGGCTATTTTGGGAGTATTAGAGGTTTACTATTTGTGTACTAATATATTTTTCTAGTGATGATGAGAGGTGTTGTGAGAAGGGAGTGTGGAGACTGTCACACATTTTTTGAAAATATCTCAAGAAACATTGCCTTTTCAAGTGAAGGTACAGGGCGTTCGCCGGAAAACGCAACCCTCCCAGTCTGTTGCCGTCGGCAACTTGCTCGGGCAGTGGGCCAGCAGTTTCCGCCAAACGGCACCGTGAATCACCGCACTGTTTAACACCGTCGCTGCCCCAAAAGTACAGTGACGCAGTAAATGGGACCCTTACATTGTTAAGAACGGTTTCATTGCATTGTAGCTAGTTTGTGACTTCAGTCTCTTATTAATCAGTGTTGTGAATAAACGTTTCTTTGCGGTTTGGCTGGTTTGGGGCTTCATACTCTTACTAATCTGTACCGTGTTTGAGTGTGAGTAAAATTATGGTACGTTACAGTTTGCAACAAAGAATATTTCTCTACGATACATATGTGAAGAAGAAGTCGTTTAAAAAGTGTCGCAGTAAATTTCGTCGCGAATTTCCTGGCGCTATACTGCCAGCTAAATCAACAATTCTGCGTTTGGTTAAAAAAGTAAGAGAAACGGGTTCATTTTTTAACAAAAAGAGACTGTCGGTCAACCGTATTCTCACATAGGAGAAAATTGACGATATCGCTTTTCGACTAGAACAGTCACCCAAAAAATCATTAAGTCAGTTAGGGCAGCGTGTGTCTCGAAATATGTTCAGAAGATGTGAAATGTGCATTACACAAGAGTGTCAACACTTCCAGCATCTTTTATAAGGTAAGCTAATGAATTACGTCACATTTAAATGCTTAGCACATACAAGTTTATGAAGCGTAATTATTATGAAATAGTCCGCGGCCGACGGTCGAACAATGCCGGGAGCTGACCGCTCGCTCGCCGCGAGCAGTTTCTTCCTTGTAGCGCTAACAGTGGGTTGCGTTTTCCGGTGAACGCCCTGTATTTTTTAGTTTTGTGGATTTGATGTAGAAAGTGATTTTTAAGTAGCCATTAGGCACATAGATGTTTTCATCAATGTGTATGTAAAAGAGTAGAACCATGTATATTTAAGGGAGTTTAGGAAAATCTGTAAATCACTCTAAAGACATAAAAGTGGAACAACATGGATCTGTGCATAGTGTAGTGGGGGAAGTTTCTGAAATATTTAACAAACATTTTACTTCACTTGCAGAGAAATTAGGCATAGAAAAGATATCCCCACATAGTGCCCTAACTAAGGCTTCTTGAAACTGCTTTCCCAAATAGATTTATGGAGATGCAGTTGCCACCTGTAACAGTCAGAAATAAATAAATTCAAGAAACAAATAAAACCTCAAAATTCTTCCAGCTATGAGAATATTTCAAGTACTTTACTGAAAAGATATTCAGATTCTATCAATCATGTACTTGCCCACACTTGTATTTAATCTTTAATCCACGATGTGTTTCCAAATACACTAAAATGTGTAGTTGTAAAACCGTTACTTAAAAAAGGAGAAGCAACATGTGTAGATAACTATAGTCCTGTTTCATTACTTTAAGGATTTTCAAAGATTTTTGAAAAAGTCATGTATCGTAGAGTAACAAAATACAATATCCTAATTCACAATTTGGGTTCCAAAAAGGATCATCTATAGAAATGGCTATATATTCATTTTTTAATAACACATTTAAGGAACTGAATAATAAAATGAGCCCTGTAGGAATATTTTGTAATCTTGCAAGAGCATTTGGTTGTGTAAATCATGAATTACTTTTGAAAAAGAAAAAAAAAAAAAAAAGGAATAGAATTTATAGAATTGCAGGTAAATGATTTAAATCATACATGGAAAGTTGAATGCAAAAAGTTTCCATTTTTCATAATAAAATCAGTAAATATGCTTCATCATACTGGGAGAAAATGAAACATGGAATTTTCGATAAGGCTCTCTCCTAGGAACCCTCCTCTTTTTGTTATACATCAATGACCTCCCTGAAAACCTATCCGACTAAGTTAAGAGTATTTTATTTGCAGATGATACTAACCTGAATGTGAGAAAAACTCCAAAAAGTAATCTAGAATTTAATGTAAATGATGTACTTAGTGAAGTAGCTAATTGTTTTAATAAAAATGCATTAAAATTAAATTTTGAAAAAAAATGATATTAGGCTTATAACAAAAAATTATGCACAGCTGGATTTACATATAGACTATAAAAATAACACAATCTTAGAAACAAAGAGTATAAAATTCCTTGGTACTAAAATAGTTGGCATGAACATATCACTTCACTACTGAAGAAGTTAAGTAGTGCCACCTTTGCAATAGGAACACTTTCTCTAACAGCAGATCTAGAATTAACGAAACAGTTATACCCCTCATATTTCCATTCAGTGATGTCATAAGGTATAATTTTTTGGGGAAACTCTTCACAAAGTAAAAAAGTTTTCATAGCACAGAAAAGACCTATTAGGATGCTGTGTAGGGTAAAACCAAGAACTTCTTGCAGATAATTCTTTAAAAAAAAAAAACCCTTAATATTCAATGACTTCACAATATATATATTCTCTTGTGTTCCTTGTCATACAACATTTAAGTCTGATTATATCTAATTCACAGGTACGCAATTGCAATACAAGAAACAGAAATAACTTGCACAAAATACAAACATCACTGTCATTAGTACAAAAAGGAGTTGACTATTCTGGGATTTGGCTATTTAACAAACTTCCCAAGAGTATAAAACAGTTTGCAGATAATAAAGATATATTTAAAGAAAACCTGAGAGGTTATCTTGTTGGTACCTCCTACTACTCCATTCAAGAATATGAACAAATTAATTAATAGTATTCAATATGACTTTTGCAAAATTCAGTTGTAAAAATTAATGTTTATTGTTATTCTCTTTATTTGTCTTTGTAAAGTATAATAGTTTTCACTATGATTATGACTCGTATGTATGTGTATTAATGATGATATGTTTCACATCCCAGAGGTACTTCCTCAGCAGGGATCCATGTATTTTTTTTTTTTTTTTTTTTAATTTATCAATCTTGTTCCATGGATCCCTGCTGAGGAAGTACCTCTGGGATGTGAAACATGTCATTGTTGATACATATACACATAATATGAGTCCTATCATAGTAAATATATATACATACATATTTTACAAATACAAGAAATAATAATAAACAGACATTTTTGCAACTGAGTTTTGCAAATGTCATAATGAGTACAATTAATTATTTTCTTCAAATTCTTGAATGGAGTAGAAGGAATTGCCAATAAGATAATCTCTAAGTTTTTGTTTAAATACATATTTATTATCTGAAAGCTGTTTTATACGATTAGGTAGTTTATTAAACAGATGTATCCCAGAATAATTAACTCCTCTTTGTACTAATGACAGAGATGTTTGTGTTTTATGCAAGTTATTTCTGTTTCTTGTATTGAAACTGTGTACCTGTGAATTAGGTGTAAACAGGTTAAAATTTTCTATGACAAAGCTCATGAGAGAATACATATACTGAGAATACATTGTAAGGATATTGTGTTTCTTAAAGAGTTGTCTGCAAGAAGTTCTTGGTTTTACCCTACACAGAAACCTAATAGCTCTTTTCTGTGCTATGAAAACTTTTTTACTTTGTGAAGAGTTTCCCCAAAAAATTATGCCATATGACATTACTGAATGAAAATATGAGGAGTACACCTGTTTCATTAATTCTAGATCTGCTGTTAGAGAAAGTGTTCGTATTGCGAAGGTGGCACTACTTAACTTTGTCAGTAGTGTAGTGATATGATCATGCCAACAGAGTTTCTGATCTATTTTAATACCAAGAAATTTTATACTATCTGTTTCTAAGATTGTGTTGTTTTTATAGTTCATACATATATCTGGCTGTGCATAGTTTTTTGTTTTAAACCTAATATAATGTGTTTTTTTCAAAATTTAATTTTAATGAATTTGCCTTAAACCAATTTGCTACTACTCTAAGTACTTCATTTACATTAAATTCAATAGTACTGTTCTGTGTTTTACGCACAGTCAGGTTAGTGTCATCTGCAAATAAAACACTCTTAACTATGTCGGATAAATTTCCTGGAAGGTCATTGATGTATAACAGAAAGAGGACGGGACCTAAGACAGAGCCTTGTGGAATTCCATGTTTTATTTTCTCCCAGTCTGATGAAGCATCTTTACTTATTTTAGAATCAAAAATTGAAACTTTTTGCATTCGGCTTTCAATGTATGATTTAAACCATTTACCTGCGGTCCCAAAAATAGCATAGTATTCCATTTTTTTCAAAAGTAATTCATGATTTACACAGTCAAATGCTTTTGCAAGATCACAAAATATTCCTACAGGATTCATTTTATTATTCAGTTCCTCAAATGTGTTATTTAAAAATGAATATATAGCCATTTCTATGGATGATCCTTTTTTGAACCCAAATTGTGAATCAGTGAGGATATTATAGTGTGTAACATGTTTTATTACTCTACTATACATGACTTTTTCAAAAACCTTTGAGAATGTTGAAAGTAATGAAATTGGACGATAGTTGTCTACACATGTTACTTCTCCTTTTTTAAATAATGGTTTTACAACAGCATATTTTAGTCTATCAGGAAAAACACCTTGTATTAAGGATTCATTACAAATGTGAGCAAGTACATGACTGATACAGTCTGAACATCTTTTCAGTAATTTACTTGAAATATTGTCATAGCCGGAAGAATTTTTAGGTTTTAATTGTTTAATGAGTTTATTTATTTCTGAGACTGTTACTGGTGGCAATTTCATCTCCACAAAGCTATTTGGGAAAGCAGTCTCAAGCCTTAGAGCACTATGCCTAATTTATCTACTACTGACGTAAAGTGTTTGTTAAATATTTCACAACTCCCCTATTTCGCTATACACATATCCATTTTGTTCTATTTTTATGTCTTTAGAGTGATTTACAGTTTTTCCTGTTTCAGTCTTTATTATATTCCATATTGTTCTCAATTTATTGTCTGAATTTTCTATTTTCGCCGATATGTACCTGTTCTTGGCCTTCCTTATTACATTTCTTAGTATTTTAGAATAAAGTTTATAGTGAACTTTCAGCGCATTGTTATCTGATTCTCTCATTTTTAAATAAAGGTCCCTCTTTGTTTTACTAGAGATTCTAATACCCTTTGTTATCCATCCCGTGCCCAGTTCATTGTTTGGAGTGTTGAGAATTTTCCTTTTTTTGAAACTACCTTCAAAAAGTGTTAGAAATATATTAAGAAAGGAATCAAATTTCGCATTAACACCCTGCGCATTATATACTTCTAACCAGTTTTCATTGTTTAAGGTATCTATGAAGTTTTTTATATTATTTTCACTAATATTTCTTCTATAAACCCAGCTTTTCTTTATCTGTTTAACAGTGTTCCTGGACTCGATACATAATAGCTGGGCATCATGATCTGAGATACCATTTATTACTGGAAGTATGCTGTAATTACTGCACTGAGAAATATCCATAAAAAAATTATCAATTGCAGTCCTGCTATTATTTTGTATTCTTGTAGGAAAATTTACAAGTGCTGTTAAGTTAAAAGACAACATCAAGGCTTCCATATCTAATCTATCATTGCTGTGATTCAGAAAGTCAACATTGAAATCTCCACATAATACTATTTGTTTGCTATTTGTAAAACTTAGTAGCAAAGACTCTAAACTAGATAAAAACAGTCTGAAATTACCTGAGGGGGCCCTGTATATTGCTATCACTATCAGCTCTTCCTTATCATATTCTAGTTTAGTAACACAACATTCAAAGTGTTGTTCTATACAATACTTACTTACAACTACACTACTGCATTCAATATTATTTTTAACGAAAATGGCAACTCCCCCTTTCTCCATTTTACATCTGCAGAAATGAGAGCTTAATTTATAATTTGGGATGGAAAACTGATAAATAAAAACAAGTCCAGATCTAATTCGGATGAAGCTATGAAGTTTTGGGCACTGAGTTCTGTGTTGTTACATTGTTTTTCACTGCTGTCAGTATTAGCAAATTAGCAGGATTCAGTGAACCAGCAGCCAAAATTGAAGGGGGAAATAGGAACAATTATAAAAAGGCACAGATTTCAAATTTGAAGAGATATTTCAGAGAACGTTTCAGCAAATGGAAGGAAGGCACAAGTACAGTAGAGTCAAGGTGGGAAGAGTTCAAGGAGATAATAAGAAAGGGGGAAGTAAAATTCGTTCCAAAGCAGAAAATAAAGAGAAGTAGAGAACCTGTGTACTATAATAGGGAAGTGGGGAGGTTAAAGAGGTTGGTACGAAGAGAACATAATAGTGTTAAGAGACAGCAGGGTAGTAGAGAATATTTGAAACAAACAAGTATTTAATAACAGCAAAGAAAGTGGCTAAAGATGGGTTTATGAAGAGTATTTTCAGTGCAGGAGGACCACTGACTGATGCATCTAGAAATTTCTATGGCTATATCAGGAAACTGAGGGGAAGGGAGGGTGTAGAGACGCTTATAGATAAGGATGGAGAAGTAGTTACTGACGATTTGAAAAAGGCAGAGATTTTAAGTAACTGGTTTAGTGGGGGCATTAGGAACAATGAATAAGAAATGGGAGGGTCTAATTCGGAGAATGAGCTTAAATATGATTAGAAATGAAGATATTAAAAAATTTGAAATTCATCCTGTAGAAATCATGAAGGAAATAATCAAGCTGAAAAAAACATAAGGGGGCTGGTGCAGATAATATTAATACAGATATCTTAAAGATAGCCGGTTGTGACATTGTACCTTATCTTGAAATATTATTTAAAATGAGTCTGGATACTTGCTGCTTACCACAAGACTGGAAAACTGCGATAGTAGTACCGGTACGTAAAGGAGGGGTGAGAAATAGAGTAAAAAATTACAGGCCTATTAGTTCGACTTCAGTGGTAGGTAAATTAATGGTATGATTGATATGCAACCACATCAGAAATGTATGTGAGGAACGTAAGTGGTTTTCAAGTAGGCAACATGGGTTCAGGCAAGGATATTCATGCGAATCTCAGTTGGTGCGATATATGCAAGATATTTCAGATGAAATGGACAAGGGAGGCCAAATTGATAGGGTAGCACTAGATCTTTCAAAGGCGTTTTGACAGAATAAGCCACAAAATGGTAGTAAATAAGGTAAAAACTATTGGAGTGGATGAGAAAGTGATTTGCTGGATAGAAGAATTTTTAAAAGGTAGAAAACAGAAAGTTAGGGTAGGAAATGCGGTATCAAAGGAAGTGGAAGTACAAATTGGAGTGCTGCAGGGTAGCGTATTGGGACCATTGGTATTCATTATTCTAATGAATAATTGTGTTGATTGTTTACTATCTGAAATTAGATTGTTTGCAGATGACATAATCCCCTTATATAAAACGCTAAGGTGGAGACTGGATGCGTCGTCTATAGCTGATTCAGCTATTGGCTAGAGAACGATCACGTGCCAGCTTTCACTCGCCAATCAACAGCCACCATAATACATTCCTTCCATCATCTTGCTTTTCGTTCATTTACAGCTAGACGCAGAAATTCAATATTTACGCTACTTTATATGTATCAGTTAGAAACAGAAATGGAGAAGGCGATTCAATATTTACGCTACTTTATCTGAATCAGTTATAAGGACCATAACCTCAGAATTTTTTTGGCAGATGGTAAGAAACAATGATGTTTATTAAAAACTTGGAGAAACGTAATGCGACATGTATTAGTCAAATAAATAACAGTTATCCGTTTTCGAAATTATAAAAATGCATTTATTTAAATAAATCCTAACCAAATACTCTGATAATCTAACCAGAATAAGGTACTCATATCACGAAAGATATAATTAAAAATGATTTCAATTTATAATTCACAATTCAACAACAATATTCTTGCAGGCCAATGGCAGCGAGCAGAGATAGATTTTTTTTTTTTTTTTTTTTTTTTAAACAGTTTAACGTCCCTTTTAACAACGTGGTCTTTAGAGACGGGAAAGGATGGGGGCAAGGAATGGGAAGGAATTCGGCCATGGCCTTTTGAAGGAAGCATCCCGGCATTCACCTGGAGTGATTTGGGGAAACCATGGAAAACCCAAATCTGGATGCCCGGACGGGGATTCGAACCAACGTCCTCCCGAATGCGAGGCCAGAACGCTATCCGTTACTGCGAGCCAATATATGTTACAAAGTTACAATTGGTACGTTCGTTTAAATTTACATGTTTCTTTTTGTTTATTTACGACAACTAGATGCAAAAATTCATGCAAGGAGAAGAGTATTCCATGTTTGCGTTATTTTATCTGTACCAGTTATAAGAATGAGGTTAAAACATAACCTAAGAATGTTTTTGGCAGATGATAAAAACAATGAAGTTAATTAAAAACTCAGGGAAAGTTTACACCAAATTTACGAATCACGAAATGTATCACCGGGATGAATGAACGTATTCCGTTTTTGATATTATACTTTCCGTCATTAAAGTAAAATGTATTTACTTAAATAAATCATAGTCAAATACTCCAATATTCTAACCATAGTATGGTACTCATATCACGAAGATTTCATTAAAAATGGTCAATATTCGCTTTTTCATACAAGCTTTTCCAGAACAAATTCAGACTACCACCATAGGTGCTGCCAGTTGTTATTCATATGAGGGTAATAAAAGCTACGATTTTCGAATAAAATATTAATGGAAGTTGTGGCTAAGTTCACCAGAATCACAACTGACACATTTTGTTACATCACAATTCACTCTGAAATTAGTTTTACAAACCATTTTAACTGCTTTTATAAGCGCCATTATTTAATGCGGAGGAAATAAGTTTCATATTTATCGTGCTGAATTGTGCCTGGACCAGGAATAAAACTGAAATTACACTGATTGCAAAAGTTTGTGTGGGATTTGTAATTTGTTTTTAATTTTATTGGTTCTATACTTCCATCGTCATTAATTCAGTAGAAGTTACTACTGTATCGCTATGTGAACCGCAAATGAAATATATAGATCATTACAAAATCAAGGACATGAGTATTATGAATAACAATTCCATATATTTAGCCAATTTGCAAAAAAGTGAACTGCTAGAATATTGGGTTCAAACTATCATTTTTGACGGGCTCGAAGCTAGTGCTGTATAAAAGGATCAAAACGATAGAGGATTGTAAACAGTTGCAGGGTGATCTGGACAGGATATCTAGCTGGGTTGGTAAACATGAGATGAAGATAAATGCAAAGAAGAGTCAGCTTATTAGATACACAAATAAAAAGTAAAAGGTTAATTATGAATGTAAGGTGGGGAAAGAATTGCTTGCTGAAGACTTGAAATGTAAATATCTTGGCATTACATTTGATAACAAGCTTAACTGGGCAGGACACATTGGACAGGTGGTAGGAAAAGGTTTCAAAATCCTGAACTTGTTGGGGAGAGTGTTGAGGGGATGCACGAGAGAAGTAAAGGAATTGGGTTACAAAACTTTGGTCAGACCATTGCTCGAATATGGTAGTGTAGTATGGGACCCGCATTTTTGATTATCAAATACAGGAGTTGGAGAAGGTGCAAAGAAGGGCTGCTAGATTTGTTTCTGGAAATTATCGCAGATTGCAATCAATGACAGATATGATAAAGGAGCTGGAATGGGATTCATTGCAAGACAGGAGGAAGATGAGGAGGGTCATGGGACTGTACAGGGCGTATACTGGCGATGAGGCATGAAAGATATTGCAGTAGGTATGAAAAGTATTTCATGGAAGGGAAATGTTGACCATGACCACAAGCTGGCACTCGATTTCAGGCACAAGGGTGTGGGAAGATTTTCTTTATTAGGTAAGGGTGTCAGGGATTGGAATGAGTTACCAAGGGGAAAGATGAATAGCTTACCGAAAACGTTAAAAGAATTTAAGGTTAAAATTTGTAGAGGGCAAATGTAGGTGGGTGCAGGATAGGGGGAAGTTGGGCATGTAGGGAAATTGCCACCTGAGCGTGTGCTCCATTGCAATTAAATTAAATTTAAAAAAATTAATAATACCACCAGTGGAAGATGTTGCAGAATGAAAGAGCGTCTGGGATAAGTATAGCATTGTCAGGTTTTGGGGTGAGAAAGTGGGGTCCTTGGAGAGAACAGCAAACTGAGGTTGGTAGAGTCAGATAGAAAAAAGATTCTCAACGGAGATTATGTATTTGTGCGAGAGTGGAGAGAGTGTAGCAGTAGGTGTGCTGCAGGTGGGTGGCAGAGCAGCTGGGGGAGGGGGGGGGGGAATTGAAAATTGTGATAGATATGTGGTCATAGCAGTAAATGGTGGATAGCTAGTATCAGCGGTGTAACTAGGAGGGCAAGTTGTGGGTGGCTTGCCCTGCATTTCATCCATTTTGGCGAGACCTGCACCTCACAAAATAAAATAATCGAAAATATTATTGTACAAAAAATACATTTTTAATTGACTTCATATACTCTTGATTTAATGTCATTCCACTCCTACATTTATTGTTTTAAATAAATATCTTGCTTTATTATTACTGAATATAACACTACATGAAAACATGATGCAAATGTGATTGCATAGACTTCTGAGGTCATTGTCTGTATTATCTTGGTTTTCTGGGTGGAGCTGCATCAATTTATTAAAACCTAATGTTTCAGTCATCATGTTGTTGCCATCACCAGAGGTTTTTAATGATTGCAAACAATGCTGACTGAAATGTAGAACCAAGATAATACATCAAACAAATACTTTATTTTCACATAACGTATCAGAAGTGTATAAATACTCACAATTTTTTTTTAGATTGGTGCTATTAGCCTTTATTCACATTTCTTTTATAGCAATAAAAATGAATTACATTTTTTTCTTTAAATTTTCCTTCATCATTTTAACTGAGCAGCGCGAAAATATCCCCCCTTTTTTTTATTAAAATGGAGATTATTATTTTACTAAAGCTCCCAGGTGTCAAATTCATGTGGTGGCCTACCTTTCAGGGAGCTTCTGAAAGTCATCAGTACTTCTGTATGTTTCTGCTGGTATTTTTTTATTTTAATTTAACTGATTATTGTTGAAAGTAAATATATTGCAGAACATTTTTAAATTTGAATTACTCCTTCATGTACCCTTGGGGTATTTGTACCACTAATTGGTAACCACTGGTGTACTCTATACTGTTATGTTACACTCTGCTCGCTAGCACCCTTGGTTACTGGTAGAAGTTAACTTGGAACGAAGAATCGTGTTTCCAGTTGCTATAAACTAATTGTCAAATTTGTTTTTGGCACAAACTCATTGATGCCAATGATCGAACTTGTTACCAAGGCATTCTGTAAGCCAATGAAATTCATGCAGTTGTGTGGGGCATGTTTACCTCCCACAAATTGGTCGTCTCGTTAAACTAAACTAGCCCATGAGAGAACATGGCTATGCCCAACTGATCGGTGACCATGTGCGATGGATGCTTCATAATCTTCAAATATCACAATAATGATAGGAAATTCTGGGGAATCTTAATTCCTTATGGAGAATTGCACCTATTAGTTGAGTCCATGTTATGTGTGGTCCCTGCATTGTTCCAAGATAAAGAATGCTGCACTTTTTCTTAGAAAGTATACATAGGTTTTGACATGTCAGTGTTAATATTTACCCTATCTTTTGATTCTAAACTCAAATTGTCAGTATTCACTGTGGCGATGGCATGGGAAGCTGTCAAAGTGCTGTATCTTTTAGAGCAAGTGATTAGAGTAGGTAAAAAAAAATAAAAAAATATGAGGGTGTTGTGCTACAAAAATGTTGATCAGAACTTTGTTTGAGTATGATGGTGTATGGTGACATGGTATGTATCAGATAGGGAAATAGGAAAGGAGTGGGAGGGAGGGCTGCTAGATTTTTGTTTGTGGAAATGCAGAATCCAATCAGATATGATAAATGAGGGACTGAGAGACATTGTAATCATGTGAAGAGGACATTGGGTGTATATAAGGCATATATGGGATGAAACATAGAATGGAATAAATGACAATGACTTCATTTCAGGTATAGTAGAATATCTTAGTTTTCATTTGTTGGTAAGGAGTCAGAGACTGGAATAAATTATTGAGGGATTTGTTGGATGATTTACCTCGGTGAAAGAATTAAAAGTAAAAAATTCAAATAATGCAAAATTAGATGTGGGTCAAAGATATTTATACACCAATAATCAAAGAGGAATGAAATGATAAGCATGTCTAAATGATGGCAGTGTCAGAGATGCTGTTGTAGGATTTTGATTGCCAAGCAATTGGATAGCTAAATGCTTGATTATTGAAACTAATGTTTTCATGATCTGAAAAGTTGATGACCTTTAGACACCTTACTAATTGGGCTTAAATTCATTATTACATAACAATATTAAGAGACACAAGTTGCCTCCTTGAACTACTAAAGCATATATGAACATCATCTATGGAAAACAAGTTTGATGAATCCATTTTGTAAGAAGATGCAGGTTTTATTCTGCAGTGGAATAAAATGAGATTGACTATGTTGTGGCTTGAATTTACACTGGTAGAAGAATTAGGAGTAGAAAATAAAAGAGAAGATATGACCATGACCACCAAGCTAGCACTTGATTTTAGGCATAAGAGAGTGGAAACTTTTGTTTCAGAGGCAAAATAGTGAAAAGTGAAAAATTATCAAGGGAAGTGCTGAACAGTTAACCAAAACAAAAATAATCATGATTTGAAAAAGTAGATACATATGGAACTTGGGACTTTGGGATTAAAATAATTTTTTGTTAAACAAATCAGATCAGATAAATCAGTGTTGCTAAGAAAGTCAGTGAGTTGTAAAGCATTTAATTGCATCTTTTGCAAATGGCGTAGATCTATTTCATTGCACAAGGGAAATGAACGATATCTTCAGAATATGTTTTGATAATCTTTTAATTGAAAAACAATGTTGGTGTTGAAATTCTTTCCATTTTCAAAACTGGATTCATCACTTTACGATAATGCTAAGATAGTAAAAGGAGTGTGGGGAGTAATGATGCCTGGGTTCCTGATTTTTTTACTATCCTGATCATGAATTTTAAAGTGGTTTTCTGTAGTCAAAAATATTAATGCTGGGATGAGATCAAAAACTATATGTTGCATATGCATAAAAACAAAAATCACATTTGCCAACTGTTTACATAATTTTCAAGCAGATTACAACATTCATTATCTATTCTAGTAGTCTAGTAAAACTTATTTCAAATAGAGTAATTGCAATGAATGTTACTGATGAATGAGATGCCAAAACTGCAAAATTTGTTATATTTGTTTGTCTAACTGCACACCACACATAAACCAAAGGATGAATATTAACAGAATTGCCCAAAGTGATATATTTTTTAGGAGCTACTACACCTTTTATCTAGATTAGTAACATGTTTCCCAATAATACATGTTGGGAGGGGGCTTGTTTGTCTATCTGTCTGCACATTACACAAAAACTAATGTACAAACTTTAGCAAAACTAAACATAGTGATAGTTAATGTTAGCAATTATGATATGGAATACTTTTTATCCAGATTAGTTATATACTTATTGATAAAGCTCCAAATTTTGAAATTTTTGTCTGTCCACACATCTTGCAAAAACTAATCGAAAGTTTTTAATGAAGCTGTCCAAAGTGATAGTTTATTTTATAGGTTAAGATAGAGGATTCCTTTTATTCAAATTGGTAACATGCTTCACTATAATGCAGTGGTCAATACTGCAAATTTTGAAATATTTGTCTTTCTGCGCATGTATCACATAAAATTAATGAATGAATTTCAAAAAAGCCAAACATAGCAATAGCATATTGCATCAGTTAACATATAGGATAGTTTTTATCAAGATGATACAGAGGTCAAGCCTGTAAACGTTGGTATTTTTGTCCATCTGTGCACAAACCTAGCTCAGAGAAATGCCTTCTGCCATAGATTGACATAGGATACTTTCTATGCCGAGAAGGTACATAGCTATATGTATATATATATAAAATCCATGTATATCAAAACAGATTAGTTGGTTTAAAGAAATTTAGCACATTGAGTGTTTTAAAAATGTAGTGGTTGTTTTGATTTTTTTTTTTTGTAGATACATATATTTCTCTCACTTGCAAACAGAAAGCAACATTGACTTATAATACACAGCGATGGTGTTTTTAAATTGTACAAATTATTGTATGTGATAATTTATATACCCACAATTGAACCAATTAGCTCTTAACCATGACAGTCCTGGTCACTTCAAGTGTTGCTTACAGGAAAGCTTTGTTAATAAAACAGAAGCTTCCATGTGGATCATCCACAACCATAAAATGTTCTGAATCAGTGACATTTTCAAGAGGTGGTAGTAACAAATGACGTGCCCAAATGTGTTTGAAATATTTAATTACTACCTAATATCAGAATTAAGGTAACAGACCCTAGAATGAGGTAAGACCAGGCCTGTTTCTCTTCTTTTTCCTATCTGCCAAAATTTCTTTGATAGATAAGGTATTAATAGCACAAATCTCAAATTCTGCATACATTAAGTTGCAGGCATAGCTAGTCCTTCATAAGATTGGATTGTCCTCAGTTATATTGCCACTGACAGTTTTCATTCAACTGAATGTTACAATGTATACTATAACTTTTATAAGAAAAGGTAAAAAACTTAAGTATAACTTTAGTAGTGGTAAAACAAACATTACTTGATGAAACATGGGGGAAAAATTGTTTTTGGGCAGGGCATGGTTATAAAGTATATCAGTAGTGCTGTAAACAACAGTATTAATAAAGAGCTATTGGAGAAAGAGCTAACTTTTTTGTGTTCACATTTAAAGTCTGTTTCATGATCACATGTGATCTGCTGTAATGAAACTTATATCTGAAACCTTAACATGATTAAAATAACAAGTATTGTTTTCTATGTGACTAACTTATACATTTCAGATCACTTGGTGCAGAAGATCCTAAACGTAAGAATGTACTGCAGCTTTCAAGAATGCATTATGAGAAGGCCAGTAACCTTTTTCTTCTGCTGGAACACCCTTCAGAATTCCTGAGAGTGCAGTTAGAAAGGGTGGCACTGTGCGAATTTTTAGCTCAAGGTTTGTTATGTGATAAGAAGCAATATTGATAAAATGAAGGTTACAAATAACCACATTAATAACCTAGACACGCCTTAAAGCTCTACAGGCGTATAATTTCGTAAATTTGCATAACAAAATTTGTTTACAGAATAGTGGGCTTAATTGAACAACATGATACCACATGTTTAGAGTCATTTTTGTAGTTAATTCAGGAAATAAATCAAACTAAACAGTCAATGCAGGCAATAAGTCTGGTTTAAATAGTAAATTCAAGTAATAAATCTAACTAAACATCTACATATATACTCTGCAATTCACAAAATTGTGGGTAGCAGATGTAGAAGGATTGAATCTAAGATTTGCATATGTGATTTCGATATACTTTCGCTAAAGTTGACATTTCCTTCACTTTGAAAGATATTCAGGATTATAAGTAGTCAAAAGAGGATAGAAAACTTGTTGCTAGAGAATCCTGCTATAGAATTTTTATACATTGAAAGTGAAAAGCCAGTATGAAAGTTTTAAGACATAATTACACACTTTAAATTCGAATTTTGGAAATTGAGACTCGCCAAAAGCAATAGCAACACACAAATCACTACTAGCACACAGAAAAACAGCGTAATCATCGACGAAGCTCAATCAAATGGCGCAGCCGACTGGAGCTCTTGATCGGTGGACCACAGAATGCCCATTGTTCAAACTATTTTTTCTGTTGTTAGGCACGAATTCGTGGAAAATAAACCTTTGTTCCGAGTAATATGGTTTATCTACTTTGAATATAAATTATTTGTTTATTCATTTACCTACCTCATTTCACTTCATCTCACATGAAGAAACTGTGATGTATTTACTATTAACATAAAGATAAGCAATTACAAAGTAGTGTCCAGGTAGCTGTGTAATTGACGAGTGGTAATGGAATTCAGAACATCCTACGTTTGAACCTTGGTTGGGATAGTATTTTTTTGCATGCATTTTTTCCCTGTCTTTGTTTGCTGTTTTTTGCACTACAGAACCAAGTTTTTATTCGAAGAATTAATAATGGTTGCTAAGAGTCATGCAAACATTTGAAATAAATTACTACCATACAAGAAAAATTAATTTTTAAACTTACCAGAGATAGAATGTCATGCAAAAAATACAGATGCACGGTGGTGAATAATGGAATTTATTTTAGAAGTGAGATGTAGAAATTTCACGCTAATCTTGAAAAAGTTCTGGAAAGCTTTGTGTCCTTTTCATTGGAATTTTTACATGACTATACTACTGCAGGTTACCTTCCTGACATAAATGCGTCTATTTAGGTAGATTATTTTTAATGTGCAAGTATTATTTTTTTAATCTGTTTTTCGGTGTGCAAGTAAAGCCCAATTTCCTTTTTGAAATCTTCTTTGGTTGTTTCAAATGGTTGTAATTTGCTTGTTATCCAAAAAGTTGTGAAGCCTTCAGAAAAAAGAAAAGAAAAATTAAATTGATGTTTTGGTGGATTTGGGGAAAAATGATCATGTGATGCAACCAACAACAACTAGTATCCAAAGAAATTGACAAAAGAAAAATTAAACATATTCTGAAGCGAGGATCGAACCAAAGGGCCCCAACCCTAATAATACTCGCTTTAAAAAATGTATTACATTTAATTCTACAAAATTGCAGTGTAAATGAGCTTCACAGAATATCGTAAGCGACTTTGTAGCAATATCAAATTGAAGTTGAAGCTCCACAGAATAAAACTCTGTGGTTGTTTCTATAGCTAGCCCCACAAATAAGGTGTCTACTTTCAATATTTTTCTGCTGTAGGGTTTTACGAATTTTTCTCAATTTTATTTTCAATATGAACTTTCATTAATAACAAGAAATAACCAGCAACAAACAATAAAAATAGTTGAAAACTTGGATAATAGGAAACGCTCCATTCGAAGCCGCAGCTTTTACAGACATGTGACGTCATGAGTGTTGTTACCCATGCCAGGCAGCAAAGGAGCATTTTGACGGCCTTTTAAATTCTCTAAATTTTAACTTTGAATTTACACAAAATACGGCACTTTTGTCAAAAAACCTCTGTACTCGGTGAATAAGGTGTACCAATAAACAATTTAAAACCATTTTCAAGAAGTAGTCAAATACCCTTTTGCATAACTAAATAGAATTGTTACAAAATAAAGCATCATGCCTTGCACTGTAGCAAAAGGTTTCAGTTGCCATCCTGGTCCAGGTTGCATTTCAACCTAACCACATACTACGCTAAAATTGCTGCTAGAAAAACAATACTTAATCACACACATATTAATACATGTACTGTATCACATTTTAGTGGCAATCCATATAAACTTGATCAAAAATCTTCATGGGTTCTTACATCTTCTTTTTTGTTATCCATGATTAAGATCGATATTACAACATTTGAATGGTTACTGCAGTAACATGTGGCTGGAATAAGAAATGAGTAACCTTTTAAGTAACAGGACAGTCATGAAAACAATTTAAAAAATTAAATTACTCAGGCCCTCTGCTGTAATAACAATCTAATAAAAACTGCCGCTAACTGAAAATTAAAGCTTTTATCTTAGATATCTATTGCCAAATATTTTAACCAATAATTTTACTTTGTACAAATATTAAATAAATATAAGCAACTAATAATTATTATGTCGATTTAAACAGAATACATTCCTTTAATTTCAGTGTTGTAACAGTTAATTTATTCGCAGATGTTTAGCTAAATAGAATTGTTATTAAATAATGTCATAACCTAGAACAACATCTCTGGTTGCAAGTTCGGCAATGTCGGCGAAAAGCGTAACGTCATAATGCGATATCGTAGTGTGACGTCACCCCATGACACAACATCGTGACCAAATAAGCATTTTATAAGAATGTATTTTGCTAGTCATTATTAATTTCATATAAAATCTTGTGCATTTCATAGGTGTCAGACTGTAAAATTGCACTTATTGTGCAGTTTACCAGTTACCACTGTTACTGCCAACATTTGGGCACAACCTCGAACCTTCCTCATGACTGTTTCAGTTTAATGTATTCACTGCAAAATGCTGATTGTAACTCCATGGTTCAATCAATGCTTCTTGTTATAATGATAATAGTTTGGTTAAAAATTGGGGAAAATGATGTAATTATACCAATAGATCCAACGTCAGAAGGCAATTAACATATTTATATATAAATATGTCTTTTAAAAAATTAAAAAAACTCCAGTGTGGCTGTCTGCATTATGGCACCACTACAATGCATCAGGGAGGTGCAATGGAACACGGATCGAATCCTGGTCTCCTCATACCATCCATCCTGATTTGGGTTAGGTGGTTTTTTGCAATCATTAAAGCAACTTCTGGGACAGTCTCCAATAAACTACACATTTAACAAACAAAAGTACACTTAATCACACAGAACACAATTACATGTCTTGCATACAAATCGCAACACAACATTCTTCCAATAGTGTAAATGCTCCAGATCTGACAAATATGGTTCTGTAACAGGAATGATTCATGTCCTTCCACTCTCATATTTACATATTGGATATTTTGTGCACTTGAGTCAGTGTCTCGTGGTCCACCAGGCACTAAAAAAATAAAAAAAATAAAAAAAAATAAAAAAATATAAAAAGTTTTTGTAATATTAAAAGTTACATATCTTCAGTTGTATAGACAGTTAATCAGACCTTTGGGGAATAATTTTTTTGAGGCTGTAGTATACAGAACAGGGCCCTTATACAGAAAAGGGTAGTGTTGCTGCTCATCTTCAGACAGGTTGATAAAGATAATTTTTTCACTCATTATTAGTATCAATAAGGGTTCTATTATATTCATTCTTCACTTTTTGAAATAAGAAAGTTGCTTGAAGCAAGGTAAGGGAAGCAGAGTGGATGCTCCAGCATTATGTACTGGCGTGTTTCTTGGAACAAAAACCAGGACCAATTCTTCAACATTTCAGATCGTTTACTTCTCATACATTAATTTAGGGGAGTCAAAACCTACTTATAGTAAACCTGATTTATAATTTCAGGCCCCAATCAAAGTAAATAATCCCAAGGATGATTAATAGATTTTCAGGGTATGCCGCATTGTTTATTTCATAATCTGAACTGTCAGCTGGCATCTTACAGCCTTAATCAGGGATACTGTTTATGTTGACATAGCAAACAGTATCTCAGATGGAGGCTGTAGGATGGCAGTTGAAAGCTCGGATTATGAAATAAACAACACGACGTACCCTGAAAATCCATTAATCATGAACAAAGATGGCCTCTGAAGCCTTACTAATCTCAAGGATGTCAGAGAACATGATCATCATCAATTTGAATTTTGATTTGCACATCCATACTTTCTTTTTCCTCAATGAGAGTTTGGGCTTTTTCAGTGCATGCATCAGTATTTTGTTTCAAGGTCATGCATAAAATCACATGATCAATCTAATTCTAATTGCTCTTTATGAAATGCTAATGTGAGATTTAACATTGTCCAGTATGTCAGAAAAAATTGTTATTTGATGGCTGTTGCTTCTGATTGGCCGAATGGATTTCCAGTACCAGATTTGAACACAATTTGTTCATTTGATTCTTGGCTGTCCGGGTGGCGCCGCGTCATGTTTCTTGAAACTGACGTTTCGATCCTCATTCTGGGGTCTTCTTCCACGAAACGTCGGTTTCTAGAAAAATGACGCGGCGCCACCCGGACAGCCAAGAATCAACTGACTCTGACCGCAGAAGCCTACTATTACACAATTTTTTCATGTTAAAACTGTCACATAAAATTTGCTGTACATTGTTAGTAATTGTTAACTCTCTGACTGATACATCAATTGTTGGTAATGATGTTACCAACTGTTTTAATGATGTTGTCTGTTTTTGTTATTCATGGACACCCAACATGGGGACCATCTGTAATGTTTTCTTTCTCACCTAGTGTAGTTTTCCCCACTTGAAAACTTAAGTTTGTGAAAAGCAATCACCATCATACACTTCTTGCAGCAAACTAGGAGTATTGTGTTGTGACAGATGACAGTAGAATTTGGAATATCATTCAGAAGTATTCATCACATTGTTTAAGATATTCTGCAGCACGAGAAGTTTGTTCCTGATGGGTTCAATGAAATCTGTTCAATCAACACAAGAAGAAGTGGATGGGGGCAAGTCTGCAATTTTTTCAAAGGTTTTCCACAGAAGGAAACAGTTTTCTTCACCACATTGTCACAGGTAAAAAACCATGGATCCACCACTACACCCCCAGTAGTAAGTAGTCATCAATGGAACGGAAATACCCTCCTCTCTAAAGACAAAGAAGTTTGAGGTGACGCCATCTGGCTGAAAAGTGATGACCATAGTGTTTTGGGACAGTGTCGGTGCCATACTCATGGAGTTTTTGGAAAGAGGGCACAGAGTAATCAATACTGCAAGACTTTGACATGATTATGTGTAGCAATCAGGAAAAAAACAGCCAGGATTTCTCACTGAGGGCATCATCTTCCTTCACGGCAACTTGCGACTTCATACAGCCAAGAAGACTGCCACTCTGTTGAAGCGAATTCGCTGAGACCTCCTCGATCACCTTCCCTACAGTGGACCTTGCTCAAAGAACTTTTAATTTTTTCCTCACTTGAAGGAGCACGTAGGAGGCTAACGATTTGCTTCAGATGAGGAGGTGAAACACTTTGTGACAACTTGGCCGAACACTCGTGGACAGGATTTTTACTAGGAAGGAATATTAAAAATCCCACAAAATAACAAGAGCCTAAACTGATATGGATACTTATGTCAAAAAATAACCTAATGTATCTATACTATATTCACTCTCAAGGGGCGTGTCAAGGTCATGTGCCCCTTGCCCCACGCAGTATTGTCGTGTTTATTCCGATACACCGTTATAAAACTGTAAGTGAAATGGCATCAGATCATTGTTACATTAGGCGACAGTCAAAAACAATTATTTTTGACGTGTATAATTTTTTTAAAACATTAGAAAACTCTGAAGAGAGAGTTAATATACTTTTTAGGGAACCGCAAAGAATGAAGGCAGAGGCGTTTGGCGTATCGTTACAAACAGTGCAGCGTGTATGTAGCGAAGCCCAGCTGAGTGTTCTAGGGCCATCCTTTTCTTCTCCAAAGAAAAACATTCACCGAGAAAAACCGGTCACGGAGATTGATGACTTTCAGAAAGATGTAATTCGACGTTCCGTTCTAGAATTTTATGATCAAGGTGAATTTCCTACCTTACGAAAATTGCGTGAGGTACTGAAAGAGAAAATTAATTACACTGGAGGCATCACTTCTCTGCATAAGTTATTAAAAGCACTCGATTTCAAATACAGAAAATGTAATGACGGTAGACGTTTTCTGATGGATAGTACAGGCATTGTTGCAGCAAGGGCCTCATTTTTAAGAAAAATGCACGGTTTAAGGTAGGAACATCCTCGTCGACCTGTCATCTACCTTGACGAGACGTGGGTAAATCAAAATCACGCAAGGAAGTTTATTTGGCAACACTCTAAGCGCAATGGTGGCCTCAGGGTTCCTGTAGGTAAAGGCTCTCGATTAATCGTTTGTCATGCTGGGTCAGCAACTCATGGATTCGTTGAAGGGGCTGGTTTAGTGTTTCAGTCTAAGAGTTCTGGCGACTATCACCAAGAAATGAATAGAGAAGTGTTCAGAGAATGGTTTTGTAACTTGCTTAAGAGTCTGGAAGAAGGGTTTGTTCTCGTAATGGATAATGCAAGTTACCATTCAAAACACAAAGAAAAATTCCCACCACTAACTCAAGAAAAGCTGAAATTGTGTCATGGCTTCAAGAAAAGGGCGTACCTCATTATCCATCACATACTGTAGCAGAGTTGCTTGCTTTGGTTAAGCAGCACAGCAGTTTTTACAGGAAATATGAGCTTGATGAATTGGCTTTAGAAATAGGACACGAAGTTGTACGGCTTCCACCATACCATTGCCAGTACAATCCGATTGAGCTTATATGGGATCAAATAAAAGGAGAACGGGCCGATAAGAATTCTACTTTTAAAATTAAAGATGTCAGAAAATTACTGGAGGATGCCACAAACCACATGACATTAGAAGACTGGAAGAAATGTGTTCGTCATGCAGAAGGTCTGCAAGAAGAAGACTTCGTTAAGGATGGACTATGAGATGAATGTGTCGAAAAAATTATAATAAATTTGCGTGAGGAGACCGATGATAGTTCCAGTGAAAGCCACAGTGAAGATGAAGACAACGTGCTGTGAAGTGCCTGCTTGGTAAGTCATTTCTTACTCTGCTTCAGCTATATTTACTGCATACATTATGCAGTTGTGTGAAATCTGGCTATTGTTTATGTCAACGATTTCTGTAAACAGAAACTATCGCTTCAAAGTCAATATCACTTACATTTCAAAATTTAAACGACGTGTTTCGAGAGTAAACTTCCACTGGGAAACACATCTAAAAATTGGATTTAATCCTGTAAATGTCTTGCGCAACTTTTAAAACTAGGAATAATAACTTGGAACAGGACGTTTTATTCATTGATATGTAAATATTTTTTTTTCTTTATTAACATATGAAATTGTAGTTGGTAAACACGAAATTTCTTTCATATACGATTCACTCAGTTCCTTCACGACAAATAGTTTAAATGCTTGATTTTACTGAAGAAATCATCAAATTAGATGCAACATATCGTACCATACGTTGTGTGATTGCGCATGCGCGGCAGCTGTTTCCCCTTTGCCTGTAGGGACTGGGGCAGCGGAGTGGGGATAGAGCAGAGTGACCTCGACCCGCCCTTCCTATCTAAACATAGTATAGTATAAGTTGACTGTATTGGTTGTATGAAATAAAATATACACATTTCACTGCAGGCTTTGTTAACTTAGTTTCTGATCACCCCTCATATTTATTGCTAAAACCTATCTTTTACATGTTGTCTGCCAAACATCTGCATTGTGATAGTTTGTGAAATTCACACGATTCCTGATTTGACGCAAGAATCATACCAAACATTTAGACAAGAGACTGATTGTATTCCCTAACCTATATCTCAAAATAAACTTCCCAATAAACTTTGGGCTTTTGAACATGAGGTAACTCTTAACGTATGACACTGCCAAGATGAAAAAGGCAACAGGGTCATAAAGGAGAAGCAACCAGTACAATGAAGGTAAGCAAACACATGGATCCATAGTTGTTTTACATAGCATAGCAAATGCTACATAGAATTGGTAATATGTACATCTTGATCACTGATATGAGTTTGCAAGAAATAATAAAGTAGCATTTTAGCCTTTTACACAGTAATTGTTGAACTTTATACCAGCATGGTTCACATGTCTCCACATATTATTTATTGTTAAATTAAAAGTGTAACCTGAATTGCTTAGGCATCACAATCTTATATGACACCGTGACTTACCTCTAGGCTGTATGAATGAAATGTGAAATGTATTATACCCAGATTTCTAATAATCATTTTGATCCATTACAACACAGATAAGGACATGATTAAGGAAATCATACATGGATCTAGATGATTCCTTTCTTTGTGAGATTTTCAGATGGTTTCAAAGACAGTAGATTGTCCTTTCCATCAACCATATGTAAGTCATCATCTTAGTGAGTTTATATAAAGTAAAATCAGTCGTCAGTTTATCCTGATGAAACCTTCCAAAACACAAATGTGCTTTTCCATATCCTAATAACATTAGTCTTTCACTTTAAACTTTAATCACGTTTTATACCAAAAAATTAGACACTGTTATTTCAATTTAATTATGCCATACTTTCTATATATATTTTTCTCCATTAGATGTTCTAATTTCCTCTGAAGTTTGTTCTTTGTATGTGTACTAACTTCAAAGTTAAAAAAAAAATTATAACAGTTAAATTTGAATTGTTTATATTTATCTTTTATCCATTTTATAAAATATGCAATTTTTTCAGAAGATACACTGGGATTTAATTTTTTTATTTCTGTAGTGTGTAGAAATAGAAATAGGAATGTATTTCGTATGTTATTTCTCTTTAATTTTTGTAACAGCTGATTGAAGTAAAATTTTTAGACTAGAATAGCTATAACCCAATAACACTAAAATACAGTGAGGCAGTAGCTACAATTTTTCACTTTGTTTAGTGAATTACTTATTAGTAGTTAGTATAAACTTTTTTTCTTCTCCAAATTCAAATTTTGCTTTCTATTTATTATTGCCTTTTACGCTGAATACAACTAAGGGAATTATTCCATGCAAGTACAGTTTAATTCCGACTAAATAAACCAAATTCTTTTACAGCATCCACAGGTTTTAGCGGAAAAGTAAAGGCTTTACAAACAGCAATAGAATACATTTGTCAATCTTTGCCAATACTTCATGTCATGTCAGAAAGGTCTGAGCCCATCCAGACCCAAATATTTGCTTCGGCTGATGACTGCAATGCTGGAAGGAATGACTGCAAATGGAAATATGAGCAACAGTCTAATAAATTGACTAGTGATGATAGTGAATTTACAGAACAGTCTGATAAAAAAGATAAGGAAGCTGGAGTGTTATTGGATGAAGAGGAGAATATTGAGAGAAATGAAGAGTTGAAACTTTTGGTACTTCTGGAACAAAGGGTTCAGTTCATCTTACGTACTTTAGCAAAGCTGTACCACACTAAAAACAAAAAAGAGTAAGCTTAATTTATTGTTACTGAAAAAAATCTTTTAATTTTACCATTTACTTAATGCTAAGCAATTTCTTTCCAGTAAATTTTATGAAAATGTCTTGAATTCCTCATTTTCTCTCTTTTGTTTCCTAGCCTCCTCCTTTAAATCCCAAAATATAAAATATCTCATTTTTCCCACATTTGAACTTATGGCTGACTACTCTGCTTTGTATTAAGTTTCCTCTGAGAGATCCAAAAACTTGTGTTAGTTTACCATATTTGTGTGTTCATTATAGTACTACATGTAACAAGTTATTGTTGAGATTCCCACTGCATACTTTTTTCTCTCTCTATTGTTTTTTTGTACTGAAATTTTTATGAAGTTATAAAAGTCCCAGGACTCTTGAAAGGGTTATTGAAATTATTGTGATATAACTTACATGGAAAAATATTTCACCAGCTCTTCTCTTATCTGATATTCTTGATAGATATTAATTATTTCTTCTCTGTATCATAAACCACTTTCTTTTATTGTTCTCTATGGAGCAATTTAAACCTATATTGATGATTAAGGTTTCTTCCCATACATGCCAGTATTATAAATAGATGAAAGATTTTGGAAAAATTAACAGAGGAAATCGTAAGTTAATGTTTACTTTAAAAGAAAGAAGTATTTGTTTTCTGAATGCCCTCCAAATCATTTATTTCAATTAACAAAGTTTTGGTTTTCATTTTCAGTCTGTACAAGGTGTTTCAAAATGAATATTGAGATTTTGAGGCTCTGCAGAATATTTATTATTTCACTTACAATTATAATTGTCATGTGATATAGAGTCGTGTGATAAACTTCAGTGTCTACACACCTCCCGCAGGGCCGGATTAAGACAGTGCGGGGCCTGTCACAAATGTGAAGAAAAGCCCCTAGATTATTGCCCTCCGTGAGAAAATTGTGGGGCTAAAAAAAAAAAAAAGTCGCCCCATCTAACCCATGCACGGCGCCCCCCCTAGGAGGTGCAAGGCCCCCCTAGAAGGTGCATGGCCCCCCAGAAGGTGTGATGCCCATAGCATTTCCTACCTCCTGCTACGTGGTTAATCCGGTACTGACCTTCCGAACCACATGACTCGTTCCATAGTACATGAATAATGTATAAAACCGAAATATTGCATATGTTTTTGTTTGTCATATGTGGTTTTCACTCATCATTTGGTGAGTGATGAGGCATTTTCCCTTTCCTTTGTCATTTTCTTACAATTATATATAATACATTTACATGTAAGAGCCATATGGAAGATCAGAAAAGTGACTCATAAAGGGTATCTGCTTTGGTCACATCATGTTTTAACAAAGAAACCGAGCATGGTGGTGTAACGGCAAGCGTTCTGGCCTCGCATTTGGGAGGACGGCGGTTCGAATCCCCGTCCGGGCATCCAGATTTGGGTTTTCTATGGTTTCCCAAATCACTCCAGGCAAATGCCGGGATGCTTCCTTAAAAAGGCCATAGCCGAATTCCTTCCCATTCCTTGCCCCCCATCCTTTCCCGTCTCAAAAGACCTCGCTGTTAGAGAGACGTTAAGCAGATAAAAAAATGAAAAAAAAGAAATTTTTCCAAATTTGACCCTGAAAGGTCAATATTTCTAAAATGCTGTGTTGTGTACCATGAGCCATTTAGCTCCCTGTATTCCTCACCAAAATTCATACATGAAGTATCATTTTAAAGATTAGGATCTCCTTTTTGGTGACATCATATACTAAGACAGGAACCTAACTGAATTCGACTCTTAAAGGGCAAAAGTATCAATATTTCTACAATGTGTTTTTGTGTCACGAGCCATTAATCTTTCTTGATAACTAAATGACATAGATAAATTAGGAATTACTTTAGAGATTAAGGTGTCCGCTTTGGTCGCATTATATTTTAAGAAAGAAATTGTTGGGAATTCGGCCCTTAAAGGGCAAAAGTATCATTATTTCCATAACATATTTTTTTTTATCACAAACCATTTATCTCCATTGATAAAACCAAAATCAATAAATAAGGTATCATTTAAAAGATTAAGGTCTCCACTCAGGCAACATTATAAATTATGAACAAAATTGTTCGGAATTTGACCCTTGAAGAACATAAGTAATAACTGTGAAATTCACACATTTGAGACAGTTCCAGAGCCAAGCCACTAGATACCAGCAGCAAATATCACAAAGATATTAATAAACTGCCTCACTGGTGTCAACTTTTGTTACGTATCTATTACACTAAATAAATAAACAATTCCTACAAATGAGGTGGTTCTTCTTTCATTTAATTACAAACCACCAACTTTACTCTTCATTGTATTGCGAAATTTTCTCACAGGTCATCTGTTTCAGATAAATTGGTCTATGATCGTTTTGTGACTTTGTGAAAAGCTGTTGAAAATGTCTAAATGAAAGTAAAAATAAGAAAAAAAGAAACAGCATACTTCTCAGTGATGATTGCATTTATTAATGATTATGTCCATGGTTATTCAATTTGAGGAGGAGTGCATTTAAATTATGCCAATTGAAAATGCGAGATGAGTTCAATCGGCAGAACACCACTGAAATACTGGAAATTTGTGATGTGCCTGGAATGTGATCAACTTAGAACCATGTGGTTTTGTTCCAAAATTTAAGTTGCACTTAAGTCAGAATTTCATGTTAAACAAATGATTTTTTCCCCCATTATATTTGGAATCTCAATGGATCTCAAGGTGTTTTATTTACATTTCGATCATCGCACTACCAAATCAGTTTTGATTGTTTCGTAGATCTTGCATCATTCGGTCTAATTACAAAGACTTTTTATGTGCCATCGTTCTTTCACCCCAAACAATCAATTTGCAATGCTGCAGAACATTGGCCATAACACGCTTCTTCGAAAGGTTGCATGTTGGAGTTTTATTGATCTGCATATACAACAGCAACCTGAATGCTGAATGAGCTACTTGGCCACCTTCCAACAATGTAGCTGCAATTCTTGATAAAGGAAGTGCAAGTGTAGTTTGATTCTGTGAGCAAATCGTTGCCAAAATAAATGAAATAAGAACAAAATTTCCAGTTATACTGTTAGCATCCAAGAAGAAATCCCTCTGGCTCCATCATTAGCAACTTTCATGAGCATATTTTTGTTGCCAATTCATCAATGGAACATTCCTTCAAACAGATTCTTTCAATGCAACACAATTATATTGATTTTCTCATTTCAGCTATAGATTAAATGTGTCCTGTATTGGACAATTGGGTGTTGTCATGACCAACTTAGGTAATACCTTGTTAAATATCATCAAGCACATGCTCTCAATTAATATCAGTGGAATAGAAATAAAATAACTTCATTTGTTGGACAGATTGCGAAACAACACAAAAATAAAAACTAAGGTAATTTTGTTTTAGTTTAGGATGGAATGCATGTTTCCAGTTTTTTCTCAAGATCTTCCAATTTTATTTTCAATAGAAGACATTTAATTATTTCCCTCCCAGGAGTATAAGGAACAAAACAAAAAAAAGAATTACACATGTCCATCATTCGAATAATGAGCTATGGTTTTGAGTTCATACAAAAATACAAATAAAAATGCGCTTTCAGTTTTTCCTGAATTTTTCTGGGCAACTTTTGCAATTTTCCTTTCTCTAACTTTCTCAGTTTAGATTCACAATTTGACTGGCAAAAGCCCTCCCCTCTCCCCTTTTACCCCCCTCCCTTCCTAATTGATCATTATTGAAACCCACAGTTTTTATCTGATTTTGATAAAACTTTGCATATGTATACTTTAAAACGAGAAGAAAAATACTGTCTACAATTGGTTTACAAAAACCAACCCCTCTCCCTCTTTCCACGTCCTTAATTTTTGTCAATGTTCTTTACACAAAGCTACAGTTGACACTGTTTAACCGATCACCATGAAAGTTGGCACATACATGTATTTTTCATGGAGAAGGTTTTCAACCAAACCAAAAACCACTCCCTTGCTCCTTTTACACACCTTAATTCTTATGCAAACCCACTGTTTTTATCCTTTTTCGATAGAACTTTGCACAGGTATAATTTAAAATAAAGACAAAAATACTGTCAACATTTGGTTTATAAAAACCCAACCTCTCTCCCCCTTTCAACCCCCTTAATTATTGGCAATGTTATTTACACAAAGCTACAGTCGACACCGTTTGACCAATCACTATGAAAATTGGCACATATATGTATTTTTCATGGAGAAGATTTCTGATCAAACAAAAATCCAAAAACCACCCCCTTGCCTCCTTTACACCCCTGGATTTTTATACAAATCCATAGTTTTTATCTGATTTGAGCGGAACTTTTCATACTTAGTATTTTTCCCTTTATTTTAAATTATGTCAACTTTTTGTTTGCCAAACCAAACCCGTCTCTTCATTTACAGCCCCTTAATTTTTGTCAGTGTTCTTTACACAAAGCTACGGTCAACACCTTTTGACCCACCATGAAATTTGGCATATATATGTATATATGTGTATTTTTCATGGAGAAGGTTTCTGAACAAATAATTTCAAAAACCCTACCCTCTCCCCCTTTCATTTTTATACAAACCCATAGTTTTTATCCAATTTCGATGAAACTTTGCACATATATGCTTTAAAACAAAGAAAAAAAATAATGTCTACATTAGTTTTACAAAAACTCAATCTCTCTGCCCCTTACATCCCTTCAGGGTCGGCGTTGGGGGGGGGGGGGGTGTAAGCGGGTCAAATGTACCCGGGCCCGCCAGCTGAAGGGGGCCCCGATCACCGGCTGCAGGGGCCCCTGGCTTCGATGAAGCCAAGAATCCACCTATTGTCTCCCGGCTTTGTAGAGTTAAAAAAAAAAAGGTCGCCCATTTTACCACGGGCCCGAAATTCCTAGCACCGGCCCTGCATCCCTTAATTATTGTCAATGTTATTTATACAAATCTACAGCTTCTATTCAATTTTGAAGGAATTTTGCACACGTATACTTTAAAGCAAGCAGAAAAATACTATCTACATTAGGTTTACACTTTCTCTTTTTATCCACAGACTCCTTTTAATTTCCAAAGTTCTTTATAGAAACACACAGTTTTAAATCCCGTTGAAATAAATCCAGATTTTTAAGTTACGCCAGAATATTAACATAAAAAATGTGTCCTAATATTTTAACATGTACATCAGAGTTTAGCTTGGACCCCAAGCTCAAATGTTGTGAAAGCCCATCAAAAAATCGTTATTTTCTGCATGATGCTGGAATAAACGGATACATTCCAGATACAGATTTATGTATGTGATATGTGGATGGTAGTTGTTATGACTATTGAGCAGCAACTTTAACAGGTGATATTGTTAGTTTGAAATACAGCCTGGACCAAAATGTAAACTGATATTCTGTAGAACAGCATCCTGTTCACCCCGTTCTGGGAATTGTTCGGATATATCAATCTTTAGTTCTGAAAATTGCTGGTGCCAAATTAATGAAACTTTGTATGCATGATTTATATCCGAAATATAAAAACAGTGTACGGGTAAATCAATACCGATTAGACGGGGCAATGCCGGATACTCTGCTAGTATATATATATATATATATATATTGTAAGTGAAACACAAAAATAAAATAAGAAATTAAGTAAATAAATAAAATTAAAACAATGTATGAAGCGTAAATCAACATGGAAGAATATGCCAACTGTCAGCTGCATAATGGTTGCAAATAAATGAAAAATTCAGAACAAGTAATTAAAACAACTAAGTCAGAGGCAAAGAGATCGAAATGGCATATTCGGAAACTAGTTTTGGTATGAACAGCTAAGAAAACTAGTTAAAATAGCCGGAAATTATAAATTATGTTAGGATGGGTTTGATGAAGTAACGGACATAATTTTTTTTTTATTTTTTTGTAACTGCTTTATGTCTCTTTTTAACATCGAGGTCTTTAGAGACGGAAAAGGATGGGGGGCAAGGAATGGGAAGGATTACGGCCATGGCCTTTTTGAAGGAAGCATCCCGGCATTTGCCTGGAGTGATTTGGGGGAAACCATGGAAAACCCAAATCTGGATGCCCGGACGGGGATTCGAACCGCCGTCCTCCTGAATGCGAGGTGAGAACGCTAACCGTTACACCGCCCCGCTTGGTACAGACATAAAAAAAGATGATGAAACAAGAAATGAACCACAAGTATGGGAGTAGATGAAGATGTAAAAAGAATACGAAAGCAGTGGGACAATTGGGACCAACATGGAAGAGAAGCCACAAGGCAACAATCTCAGCAACAATGGAGTAGGAAGTAAGCCCGTGAGAAAGGAAAGGAAGATAACTTATACCAAACATTCACCAAAGTTGAATGGAGGAGGGCAGCAACAAAAAATATAATTCACAAACACAAGAAAAAAACAGTATTTTGGGCCATGCCATTTTTCAAGAAAATATAAACGTGACTGAGCGTGCAAGTGTTTGTAGTCAACACAGATGTGTAGTATGGAATTGACCTTTGGATGTGGTGCAGGAGCAATGATATACTATCATCAGAAATACTAATAACTAGAAAATGCAATCAAAATAGTAAAAAGGGGACATGTTAAAGATGTTTTAACATTTTTAAAAAATGACAATAATGAAATAATAATGATAATAAAAAAAATTGAAAACGGTCCAAGTACACGAAAAGTAAGTAGTAGCGTAAAGTATTAAATCACTGTGGTGCTCAGTAGTAATCTAAGTGCTGAGCTAAGAATATAGACCTCCACCTGACATATATATATAAAATTTCCAGGCCAATCAGTTCAAGAGGAAGAGACTGTCAAATTCTTCAGTTTGGATATTAATCATAATGTAAATTGAAGGCTACATGTCTCTGACATACTAAAATGAAAGGATGGGGCCACATTTTCAGCATTATATGATCTCTGCAAGCAGAAACTAGTTTATTTTTCTTGTTTTTAATCTGTAATGTGATATGCAAGAATATTTTGGGGCATTTCAAATCGCAGTGGGTAGTAAGAATTATGTTTAGGGTGAGCAATAGAAATTCCTGCAGCGAGCTGCATTTTAACATCAGTTGCAGGGTACTATATATGCATTAATGTCCTTTGTATAAACTCAAATATGTTCTGTTTGAAATGAAAAAAAAGGTCACAATTATGCCTCTAGAATTGATATTGTTGATGGTATAATATCATTGAAAGTGGTAGACCAACATAACAACTCAGGGCACATATATACACCAAATTTTGAAAAACTATACGTAAGAAATAAAATTTCAGAAATATAAGATATATAAATATTAAAGATAATAAGTGCTGGGTCTGGTAGGAGGAATTTATTGGAGATTGAGGCCTGGAGGATGTCTGGTTTCAAGGATATTCTGATAGGCTAGTTCCCATCTACGTAGTTCAGAGGAGGTTGTGTTGTCAGGGAAAATTCTGATCGCCTTAACTGAGAAGCAGGTGTTAAAATTATTCAGTTTGTGGGAACTGGCATGTTTTTCAACTGGATGGGCCTCATTGTTAGTATATACTGTCTGCCTGTGGCCATTCATTCTGATAGCAAGTGGATTAGAAGTGAGGCCTATATATGAGCTGGAGCAATGGAGGCATGTAAGCGCTCTTTTGTGTGTTTGTTTTTTTGTGTTCGTCATCCCAACAACCTTCAGCTTCGGTAAGTGTTGGGGACATATTTTCCTATCAATCCTTAGTTTTACATATATAACTTTTCACAAAATGTTCACTATTTTAAAGAAATATCAACTTTGTTTATATATACAGTCCAGTACACCTTGCACTTATTATATTCAGGAATTCCACTAACATAGGTGGAGGTACCTACCGACTTTAATCCTTATATCTGGTGTTTGTTATTATATTATCACTGTAGTATCCTCGTGGCCAACAGGATACTGGCTTTAATGTTGAATGTTTGTTGTAATTCTGATGCAATAACAATTATGAATGTAATCATAACAGTTTTTCAATATGCTGGTAGTTTTAGTTGCTTATAAACTTATAACCAGCAGTATTTATCCGGTGCCTTTAATATTTAGTAGATATTTCTCAATATAGAAGTTTTAAAACAAACGAATTAAAGCTGCTTTAGGAGTCAGTTGCCTACAGGAGTGACAAATGTACATCATTTCCGTCCTACTGTATGGGAAATTTTTATTGTTTCTGTTGACTTCTTTTGCGAACAATCTGTGAAATTATAAAATAACTAATGTTTCATTAAAGGAAAAATGATTTTTAAAACAGTATTGTATCAAACTCTGTTCTGCTGTATCTGCAAAGTAGTTGCCAGTAACTTGTAGGAATACAGTTGTTATAATTAATGTAAAACCTATTCTGTGAGAATGGTGTGTACATCTGTTTTGTTATGTGATGATTTTATTCTAATATGATATGAACACTGCAGAACTAACAGTGAACATGCTGTGTTGTCTGGTAGGATACCTATGAATTTTATAAGTGTAAAATTTTACTTTTATATAGAAACTACAATACTTAAACGCTTTTTTAAGGAAATAAGAAACAATCGTATTTTATTTCATTGGTTGCCTCAACTTATACTTTTTCTTGAAATAGGTGTGACAGTCAGTATGCTCAACACTACAAAAATTTGTACAGTAAGTCTCTTCGCAAAGATGATATCAATATTCTGTCTCATTTGGTAACATTGTTGACTGAAATGGAGACTAATACAAATATAAGTTGATATTTGGCAGAATATCTTCACAGTAATAACTTCTGAGGTAAGAATGGTAATCAGAATTCTTTTGTTTATTAGATCTAAATCTTAGATCCTAAACTAATTGTCTATGAACAATAACCTTTATGGAATATTGTCATGTACACTAAACTGAAGTTTAACGGAACGATGGGGAAAATTTAATTCATTTCAAGGAATGCAATTAAGTTATAAATCACAAGCTAATTGCTGTGAAGTGTAACACAGTCCAAAGACTTAACAGGTTGTGAAAGAAAAGATACTGTTATTGTTTTTAATATTAGTACTCATATTTCATTGTATTTTTTGTTGTTATTTTCTAAGTCCCATGGCTGGATCTCAGTGATACAAGCTGAACTGAATCAATGCAAATGATTATGGAGAGTTTGTTTATAGAAGGTGAAAACTTAGGAAACACAATATAATAAGTTCTGTAGCTGTCATTCCTATCATGGACTAGGCTTAATAGTTTACTTTATCATAGAAATCCTGAAGCCCAAGAAATGATCATGATAATAAAGGATTTTTGGTGTGTAAATATAACATTAGGTTAAATAGACATGGACATCAGCCTCTGAGTCCATGAACAATGATTGGAAACATGCCTGTATGCAAGTTTGTGGTCAATTTTGGTATCAAATAAAGTAAGACAATTTGTTATGTTGATACTTATAAATAGGATAAAATATTTTTCTGTCATACATTTATCCATAGAATTCGTGTGGCTCAAGATTAATTGTGGAGTATCTTATAATCTACAAGAAACAGACACATTCATAGAGGAGAATTATAGTGATATTCTTCGGCCATCATGTCGAAGAGACTAAGTCTTAAAAGCAGTAGTACTATTGGTGATGATTTTAAAGTATTTCTGTTGTGATATGAAAGCTTTAAAGGAAAATTAAGCACAACAGAGTATATTGTTAATCAAATACACAAATTAGTTGTAATGTGGATCTCATGTAAAAAGAAAAATAAGGATCAGTATCAGGAAGACTGTATAAAAGCTAGTGTAGTAACAATATGGAATTTTCCCCCCCTGCAGTTAGCCCCAGAGGACCAAGAGACACTGACCACCTGGTGTCCTGTGTGAAATCTTGAGGATGTGTTGGCATCTTCCCTACCCGTGTTTTAGAATCAGATTTATGAGATCTGTAGCATTTAACATATAGTAGCTATGTTTATGTTGCCATCTGTCTACAAAATATTTAACTTGTGTATCATAGGTGTATTTTTGTTTATGAAATATGTAGTTAATGAGGTGGAGATTAGGGACCTTCACTGCATTTACCTCGATGATGTTGGTAAACCATCTTAAAAAGCGATTAGGACGGCTGATATGTGAGGATTAGAACTCAAACCTGGTCCCAGTGTGGTGGCAGAACTCAAACCTGATCCCGTTGTACTTCCCCAATGCAGTGTGGTGGCAGAACTCAAACCTGGTTCTTTTGTACTTCCCCAACCCAGTGTGGTGGCAGAACTCAGACATGGTCCCGTTGTACTTCCCTAACCCAGTGTGTTGGCAGAACTTAAATCTGGTCCTTTTGTACTTCCCCAAACTTCCCCAATGCAGTGTGGTGGCAGAACTCAAACCTGATCCCGTTGTACTTCCCCAATGCAGTGTGGTGGCAGAACTCAAACCTGGTTCTTTTGTACTTCCCAACCCAGTGTGGTGGCAGAACTCAGACATGGTCCCGTTGTACTTCCCCAACCCAGTGTGTTGGCAGAACTCAAATCTGGTCCTTTTGTACTTCCCCAAACTTCCCCAATGCAGTGTGGTGGCAGAACTCAAACCTGATCCCGTTGTACTTCCCCAATGCAGTGTGGTGGCAGAACTCAAACCTGGTTCTTTTGTACTTCCCCAACCCAGTGTGGTGGCAGAACTCAGACATGGTCCCGTTGTACTTCCCCAACCCAGTGTGTTGGCAGAACTCAAATCTGGTCCTTTTGTACTTCCCCAAACTTCCCCAATGCAGTGTGGTGGCAGAACTCAAACCTGGTTCTTTTGTACTTCCCAATGCAGTGTGGTGGCAGAACTCAAACCTAGTCCCATTGTACTTCCCCAATCCAGTGTGGTGTCACCTTAATGTGTGCGGCTGCTCTGTCAGTTTTTGACGCATATATATATATATATAAAACAAAAAAATTGAAAGATGAAGACATCAAAGCAAAAGATGATAACATTTAGAGATAATGAAATCTGGATTATGTCATTTGCTAGTGAGTTAGTAATAATGTAAAAGTTGTTTTTATTCAGAAACTGTTTCATAAAATTTACTAGCTGTCATTCACATGACCTGTTAGTATATGTTTTGTTTTCTTAAATAATTTGTTTCAAACTGTAATGAACCGTAGTGTTTATAGTTTTTTTTAATCAAATGTAGAATGTTAAAAAATTGGTAAAAATAGCAAACAATGGTCTTCTGCCGGATAAGATCTTTTAGACACGACGTTTCGGCAGTCACCTCCGCTGCCTTTATCTGGTGAGCTGTCATCGCGAAGTAGCTGCCGCGACAGTTCGACACCGAATGTGTGCGCCTCGTGGTACTGGCTCCTTATATACCCTGCGGCCGGCGGCCCGCTAGCCGGAGCGGCTGCCTGCTGCGCTGCCATTGGTCGGCGCGTCAACCGGGCTCCGCCCTGGACTGCTGTGTCCCAGCTCTCTTCTGAAACGAATGTTATTCTGCCCAGAATAACATTCGTCCCAGAAGAGAGCTGGGACACAGCAGTCCAGGGCGGAGCCCGGTTGACGCGCCGACCAATGGCAGCGCAGCAGGCAGCCGCTCCGGCTAGCGGGCCGCTGGCCGCAGGGTATATAAGGAGCCAGTACCACGAGGCGCACACATTCGGTGTCGAACCGTCGCGGCAGCTACTTCGCGATGACAGCTCACCAGATGAAGGCAGCGGAGGTGACTGCCGAAACGTCGTGTCTAAAAGATCTTATCCGGCAGAAGACCCGTGAAGAATTCCTGTCTACCATACGCCGGGAAAAACTTAATTGTCACAATAGCAAACACTGTTTACAAAAGATCTGTAGAAGCAATGCAGTTTTTCTTTTAGAAACAAAAACAATTAAGATTTTCAAGCTGCCAGTATCAGAGGAAATATATTGAAACTAACCATGAGAACAGCATTTAGTTTTTAGGGCAATGATTGCAGTGTGGAAACAGATACTCTGAACAATTGCACTAAAACCTAATTGGAAGGAGGAGTATAGGCTCAGCCTATACCACAACTTCTTATGACTTGTGCACCAGTCAGAGTCATTTACATTCTAGTCAGATTCTATTGCACTTTACAGTTATGGAAGAAGCATAATCAGGGAACTTACTTATTGCCTGATTACATCAACTACTCAGAGATCTCAGAAATTCTATTGCATAATCACTGGCATCATTTTGATCAATGATGGTGTTTATCAAAGTATATCCTGTATCATTTCCATCAGTTTTAGACACAATTTTCTTATTGATAATAGACACTTGCTTGATTTTGTTTGCAGTTCTTTCCTTGTGTTATCTGTCAAATCTTCTTGAACATAGAGTTGGTCTATCCTCTACCATCATTACTTCCAAAGACTGTTTGACTTCTTTGATGGTTGTTAACACTTCACCATTAAGAAGAAAATAATTTCTGATGCTGTCTATGAATTCCAACTGAAAGAGTTTGAAATCAGCCTTTTTTTCTTAACTGCCTGGCAGGTGTAACATCATACAATGCATTTGGCTACATTATATTCAGTAATAGTGAACACTTAAGCTAGGTGATTAACAGTATTAAATGAGTATGTTATTTTATAGAAAGATAAAACAATTAAATTTCTTAGTTTTGTGATGATACATTTTACTTCTGCAAACCTTAGGCTGTATATAAAATGTTTAAAATACCGTCAGCGTCCACTCTGTAGTTTTTGTGTGTTATTCTTAGCTCTTCTACTTAGCGTCTGTAAGACAAAATCTGTGTGTTTGGTAACCGCTCTTATCTTATTAATTGGTAAAGAAACATGACCACCCAAAAAGAAATTCTTTAACTAAATTGTGTTTCAGATTATTTTTACTCTTTTTTAAACAATTAGTTTGCTATCTTGATATATATTTGTGTATCTTTATTTAGCAAAATTAACTTATTGGTAGAGTGTTGGCTGTCTCAATGTTTCATCCATCAGGTAAATTAGTCTTCACTGGTTCACACATGTTGCAATACTTTAAGTAGATTTTGAATAAAGTGTTTTTTTAATAAAAGTGAGGGTCATCCCCTAATGCAGTTAAGTGCTGAAACTATATATGAAATCCATTCAACTAATCAATGAATGTCTCGGCATATGCACCTACATTTGCTTGGTTGTGGTGGGGGCTGGTACCTGTTGGTAAAGTCATGTCCCCAATGTGTTCTGTGTGGTTCACGTCTTGTGATCTAGGTGGCCAAATAGTGTGTTGAAAATGCTCATCAAACTAATCACACACTATCTAGGCCCAGTGATATGGTGCATTTCCATTCTAAAACTTCCCATTATTATTGGGATACCCGGATGAAGGTGTTACAAAGCATTTAAGAATAGCTATGTACTGTTGTCGGACTGTTTCAGTTTTACCAGAAGATTCAATTCATATTTGTTCCTACACCATATTGGAAGCACCACCAACTCACAGAGTTTCTTGCTAACCAGTTCGATCCACAGCCCCACTGATTTTGTACCACACTCAACTCCAACCATCAGCACTTTTCACATAGAAACATTTTCCTCCTTGCTGTTAATCCTTTTCTCTGAATTATTTACATACCTTTACGATTTCTTTCATTTTCTCTAAATGATGAGACTCTAACTCTGTGTTCCTTTCTCCTTCTACTCTTCATTCATTTCTGTAATGTCTTTTCTAATCCCCTCATCCAGTCTAGTTCCTCATGCCTATCCTCCTCGTCTCTCTCTTTCATCTCTTGCAGAAGTGTGAGAACAGAATTCGTCATAGAAATCCCTATTGTTGTTCTCCAATAAGGGATATGACACGTGACTGGGGTGGTAGAGCAAAAAGGAAATGGGGAAGTAAACTCATCGCCTGCCAAATATAAGAACAAAAGATCTGCGACAATACATTAAGAATGGTGAACACATTTCACATTAATTTAGAGAACCTTTTGTTCGAGTAGCAGTTATATAAAATACGTGTCAAGTCAATGGATGTGCAGCTGTTGCTCACATTGCCTTACATTGCACCACTTCACCACCACCCTTGTTATGTCTCCAACAATCATTTTCTTCTGTTCATGTTTTAACCTTTATCCATCAACTAGCCACTTGTTTCATCAAATGCCTAAATGGAGAAGGGCTCTCCTAAAATGTAGTCAAGTATACTCATCATGTTTCTTATGTCATCACAACCTTCCTCCCTTCAGCATTGTTAAGTGTACCTTCCCAGTCCTTTACTTGTTTTCATTTTTTTCATTTTGTGATACAAATGCATTAAGTTTCAATATGTGCTATATTACTCTCAGTGTTAAAATAATATTAAAATTATAATCTATTGTATTGTGAAAAGTAAAATTCAAAGCAGCCATTTGTAAAATAAATATCTTACATTATAACATGAGAAATAGAATTTTTTTAAAATTACTTAAATAAAAAAATAAACATTAAATATGAAATCAATATTGAGAAATGTATTTAATGATATCATTGAAATGATACACAATTTCTCTTTGTTTCAGAATCAACGAAGAATTCGGCTCCAGTCATGTCCAAGTGTAAACTGAAGCTGTATCTCATAAATGACTTCATTAATTTTTGAATTTGTACTTACAAACAATTTTTAGAATCTTAACTATTTAACAGTTTGTAAATACTTTATTTTATATGCCTAAGTGAAAATAATTAAAAATCAGTCACATATCAAAAAAAAAAATTTTAAAAAATGGCACTGTGACTATACACAATAAATTAAAAATTTCTTGAGAAGGAAACAAAGAAGAATAGAAGCTACAACGTAAATACATACTCTAGCAATAATGGATTTGATTGGAAATAAGAAGTCCTGATTAGAGTATAAAGAAGGAAAAAGAGTGGAGTCATCATTTACCACATGTAGTGTCAGGATTACTCAGAAACACAAACCCTTCATGCACAGTAAACCATAGAGAGTAATTGTGAGGGGGCCTGGGATTTAAAGTATCTTGTTTTTTTACTGGCATTTGCTTGTCACATATTATATGAGGGGACCGAGCGTGGTGGTGTAACGGATAGCATTCTGGCCTCGTATTCGGGAGGACGGCGGTTTGAATCCCCGTCCGGGCATCCAGATTTGGGTTTTCCATGGTTTCCCAAATCACTCCAGGCAAATGCCGGGATGCTTCCTTTAAAAGGCCATGGCCAAATTCCTTCCCGTTCCTTGCCCCCATCCTTTCCTGTCTCTAAAGACCTCGCTGTTGAGAGACGTAAAGCAGTTAAAAAAATATATTTGTGTATATGAGGGTAGTTCGGAAAGTAACTGCAATTGTAGCATAGTGCGGGCAGGATTGGGGCAGCACTGCCATTGTGACATTCGTGTTTCTGTGACTCAGTAAACATCCAACTGTGACAGTAAGAGCCTCATTCTGTCACCTATTTGCTTGATATACCATCAAATCATGCACGCTGCAAATAGGATATCCTGCCAAATGAAAGTTGCATGCTGTAATAAGATTTCTTTGGCCACAAAACATTTCGGCAGCAGAGTTTTGTCATCACTTGTGTACTGTATGTGTCCCAAACATTATGCGTGAAGGTGTTATGTGGGAGTGGGTACAATTTTTCAAAGTTAAAGAACAAACATTCGTGATGAAAAGAAGAATTGTAGGCATTCTATTGTGATTAATTATCTTGTCATGAAAATTAAAAAAATAATTTGTGAATACTGAAGATTTGCCACATATGAACCTTCTGTATAAAGCCTGCAAATTTCTTGCATCGTTTTGGACAAGGTTATCATCAATAAATTAGGTTATGGGAAGTTCTTTGCCAAATGGGTACCAGAAATGCTGATGGAGATAAAAAAAAAAAGACGACAACAACAAATAGGCTCTGCCTTAGATGTTTTTTCACTCTGTGGTGCAAAAAGAGGAGATTTTTTTCTAAGCGAATTGTGTCTGGTGCCGTGCTTAAAGGGTAAAACGAAACAATAGTTGGTGGTCTGTATTCATAAATGTTCTTTATAAGAGTTGAAGAAAGCATATCAAATTTTGTCTTTCAAGAAGTTTATGTCTACTGTTTTTTGGGATGCCAAAGGAAGCTACTCAAGAAATTGTGAATCAATTCAAATTATATGTTTTTGATCATCCCCCTTAGAGCTTGGACTTTGTGCTGAGTGATTTTAATCTTGTATGAAGAAGTGGCTTGTGTTGTAGCACTTTGATGACAACAACAAACTGTAAAATGTCATTAAAGCTAAAGGTACACAGATGGCCAAATTTTATGAAGAATGAATTTGTAAATTGGTGAAATGCTATCACAAATGTTTAAACTTAAATGGTGACTTGAGAAATTGTCAAAACCTAGATGTATGTAATAAATATTTTTTTCTATGCGGATTTTTTTATTTATAAATAACCTGAGGTTACTTTCCGATCTGCTCTCATATCTTCCTGATCACTATCAAATTGTGTTATTGGAAACTAGGCAACAATGATAATAAGGATGTTTGCTGTAGGGTTTGGTTGTGTCTTAAGGTTTTCTCCCGCATAGCATGCTTCTAAACTTTTGTAACGCCAGTTTTTACACGTTTCAGTTGGCACAAGATGCTCTTTTGAAGCTGTATTCCAAGTGTAGGCCTTGTTGTTCGGAAATCTCTTAATTGTAGGAATGCAATTACCATCTTTCCCTGGTTGTTTCTTCCACAGATAGTATTGCCTCGTATATTTTCTCCAAATGTTGTTTCCAAGTTTAATAAATGGTGAAGGTATGAAATTAGAAATAGAGTTTGTTACATTTTTAGGTGGTTAGTTGATGTCCAGTCACAGGTCGCCATGTCACTATGTGAGGATAGTTTCCTGTCACAGGTAGCCACTGTTAGATTTCTTACATATGATTGCTTGTGTTACAAGCTCTTTTTTTTACTTGTGTTACAATATAAGTGGTTACTGTTAAACCACTGGTTTTGTTAGGCAGCTGTTTATAACTTGAATAACTTTGAAGATTTATGTTATAGTTTTTTATAGGCCGGGGCCTGTGACCGTCTCAGCTGGTCAGAAATTATGCCTCTATGTGACTTCTGGCTGCTGCTTCACCTAGCTGAGTGGCTCTAGCACTGACAATGAATTTACGTATTGAAAGGAAATTTCTACATATCCTTAAAAGCTAGTTGGAAGATAAAAAGATTTAAAATAGATGACAAGATTATATTTCAGTACATTTTTACATGGGTTGTTTTGGTAATGAAGTTTTGGATGCTTAAATCAGTAGTACACTATCTGCTGGGTAAGGACACGGTAAGAAACTTCCTTGTACACCGAAGTCTGCAACTGAGGGGAGCTTGGAGATAATGATTCTGACTTTTGCAGGTTAAATCCCTAATTAGAGAGAAGATTCTTAATATTGTTTTTCTTTGCCTGTTTGTTACTGGGCTGATGACCTTTTTTTTCATCAATTGATTAACACTTTTAACATGATATAGTGGTAAAATTTTCCGTAACAGGTGTCCCATAAATGCTATAGTTTTAAAGAAGCATTATCTTGTTGCAAATAACAGTTTCTCTAACTACAAATTTAACCTATGTTGGGAGATCATCATTTTTGGCTTGAACACTCGGAACTCTCAGGCATTACATAATTGCACAACCACTCCTGATAATGGAAGCTCACAGTTTTCATTTACTGACTATGCAATTTATAGTTAAACTCAAAATAATTTTAGAATAAAGATCTGCATAGGGAGTATGAATGATAAATTTTTATTTTTCACTGTTTTATTTTGTTAATGGTTAACGATGGTCATGGGTGAAGAATTTGGGTGTGAAGTGGATGTAATGGGTCTGTTGCTGGCAGAAAATCTGAAAGCTCAGTCAAGGCAGCTCGGCATGTATACCGAGTGTGGTGGTTGAGCGGTTAATGCTCTGGCCTCACATTCGGGAAGACACCAGTTCGAATCCCCATCTAGGCATCCAGATATAGGTTTTCCATGGTTACCCAAAATCACTCCAGGTGAATGGTGGGATGCTTCCTTCAAAATGCCATGGGCAAATTCCTTCCCATCCCACCTCTAATGAGCTCAATGTCAATGAGGCATAAAGCCATAAGAAAAGGAAAAAAAGTTGACTTGTGTGCCACAGTTTCTTTCGTAGCATGTAACAGTTTGATCAGACAGGGCTTTTTATTGCCCTTCGGTGGGGTATCATGTAACGTAACCTAAATTTCTATTGCATTTAAACTATTTCTGCCAAGTCCCCTGATCCCTGGTCATCTTTCCGTTGCTTTAGTGACAGTTCCAAGCTTGTGATTTTGTATCAATGTTTTGTTTATTCACCTGCTTGCAAGTGACCTTAATCCCAGCAAGCACTGTTTTGCTTCCTGCATCCCATTTCCTTTTAATGATCTTGTTCGCGTTTAAAAAAAATATTGAAAGTGACTGGTTTGTTGTGTTGACCACTTTGCACGAGTTGTAGCTGTAGTGCAGAGCTTTTCCTCTGCAAATTCCACCATATCTCTTATTGGTCTGCACCTTTGCTGTTAAGTTAATAAAAAAAATTTAAATAAACTGTGATGCATAGATTAATGTGTAAATAAGTAATTAAACTTCTGTATATTTTTCTGCGAATTTTTGGATGGTTCTGATGTTTCTTTTGCACTCAAGTGAATGGTTGATACTATCTTTATTGCATTTTTTTTATTATTTTTTTATTTTTTTTGCTGAAATCATTATATGGTTTGAATGAAAAAAGTTCCAAATTGATCAGGATATATGTGCCGTAAACCACAATTAAATATTATGTGGCATTGCGTAAGTTGTTAAGATTTATTTTTAGCATACTTCGTTTTCACTGGGGTCATTATTTCAGCCAATGTAAGTTGCCTCAGCCGTTAAAATATTGATCTTCATCACAGGTCATAATAAAGAAAGGCGTAGGAACCTGTAAAGATTTGGGATCAAATTTATATCACGATACATGATGACACTGACATGCGATACAGGGACTGTATTAATTCACGTGTGATTGAAGCTTTGCTTTTCTAGCAGCAATATTTGTGGAGATTGTGGTTAGGCTGAAATGCAACCTGGACCAAGTTGAGAACTGAAGCTTTTTGCTACAGCACAAGGGACGATAAATTACAATGAGCTTTATTTCATAACAATCCTATTTAGTTAAGCAATTGGAGAGAAATAAATTACCATAACACTCTGTTAAACCCGTCATTTTTGATGGGCTTTGGGCATAGTAAATATCAATGAAATAAATTCAATATTATGAAACTTTACAATGATTGGCAAACTTTCACATTTGATCCAACTGATTTTCAATTTAAAACAACAGGGAATGAGCTTCACCATTTCAAAGATCGCTTGCAGTAATGAAATAAATTATATTAAAATGAATTTGTTGGGTGCCAGGGTATTTTTACATTACTCACCAAATTATTATTACTCCACGATTCACTAAAAGTGTGTGGTGGAGGGTGCATTACACCTATCCGAAAGGGTAATGGTTTGGAAGGGATATAAAGGATATGGCAGGAGGCGCCCATGTGAGGAACCATCCCAGCATTTACCTGGAGTGATCGAGGAAAACCCAGATCAGGATGGCCGGGGTGCTTAATCGAAAGCTACTACTGTCAGATTTTAAGTTTACTCGCCCGGTAAATCCTTTCTATTCCATTCCCTAATTGCTCGTGGGAAAAATGAGTACAGAAATGAATCAGTTTTGGCCTTGATTTCTCTTATCTTATTTTCGCGGTCATTCCGATATATGAATGTTGCTGGTAGCAATATTTGCTTGCTGTCATTCCGAAATAAGTCAGTCATGAATTTTTCAATTAGCTTCTGTTGAGAGCAACACCTTTGGTGTTCTAGGTCTTCCCAAACTATCTCCTTCAACATCGCACTTACGCTTTCCCTCCAACTATATATACCTGTCACGAATCGGGCGGCTCTTCTCTGAAATTTCTCTAATGCCTCCATTAACCCCTTTTAATGGGGACCCCATATAGAACAACAATATTCTATGTGAGGACACACTAGAGACTTGTATACAATCGATTTAACTTCTGGAGTGCATTGATTTAAATTACGACCTAGAAATCGGAGCATACGATTTGCTTTCTCAGTTACATTCTCGATATGCTCATTCCATGACAAATTATTACGAATTGCTACCCCTAGGTATTTAGCGGAATCTACCATTCTAAGGACAGTACCATTAATTGTATATTCAGAGCTAAATGTTGTCACCTTTTTACTTACACACATTACTTTGCACTTTTTAGTGTTTAACTCCAACTGCCAATCTTTACACCATGGAATTATTTTCATATTATCGTCTTGTAACAAAGTGCAGTTGTCCTGGGTTGTGATTTCATGGTAAATAATAGTATCATTGGCAAATAATCTTTTCATCCCCCATATTATGTCTCACAAATCATTAATGTATATGAGAAACAACAGAGGCCCTATCACGCTTCTCTGGGGTACCCCGGATTTCACCTTGGTAAGTGATGAACGCTCACCGTCAAGAACTACACACTGTGTTCTGCCCTTCAGAAAGTCTGCAACCCAGTCGCATATTTGTCTAGATATGCCGTAACCACGAAGTTTCGTAAGTAACCTAGTGTGAGGCACAGTGTCGAAAGCTTTTTTAAAATCTAATAGAACTAAATCAACCTGGGATTGCTCATCTATAATAAGGCATAAGTTGTGAATTAGAAGTGCAAGTTGTGTTTCGCAGCATCGGCCTTTTCTGAATCCATGTTGATTTGGGTTTAAAAGCTCCCCTTCATCCAAGAACCGCATGACATTTGAATACATGATATGTTCTAAAATCCTGCAAAATATTGAAGTTAACATGATGGGCCTATAATTTTGAGGATCATTAACATTCCAATTTTTAAACACTGGACTTACGATAGCGGTCTTCCATTCGGCTGATATTTTTCCTTGATCCTAGGAGACGGTATATTATTTCATCAAATACGATGCAATTTCCTTTGCGTACCTAGATTAGAATCTTGTAGGAATACCGTCTGATCCTGAATCCTTATTGGTTTTTACATTCATAAACAATCAAGAATGAGATCATTCATAATTTTGTCAGTACGATTGTTAAATATCGGAATCTCCTCCGAGTTTTTTATCCTGAAAGTTTTTTTAAATATATTATTCAAAATTTCTGCTTTCGCTACCCTTGTTTCTGTTAATTCCCCATTTTACTTAATCAGCGACGGCATAACCTTACGAGAGCCTCTTATTAGTTTGATATATGACCAGAACTTTTTGGATTAGTAATCAGATCTTCGTATAAATTCCTGGCTTAGACTTCTTTAAACGCATCACGCATTGCCTTATGCACTTCCGCTCGCGACTGGACTAATTTAGCGCGATTAGATGAGTCCCCCGATTCCTTCATCGTGGCACGCCTTTGCCTCCTGAGCAAACGTTTCAATTCCTATTGAACCAAGAGAAGTTCTTACTAACCTTAATACACTTCTCAGCGACAAATTGATTTAAACAAGTCCATATTAGTTCTCTTAAATTAAACCAAAGTTCCTCAACATTTGTATTTAGTGTGTACCATACCCGCATCGTTTGCCTTATCGAAGCAATATACGAGTTTGTCTTTGTTATGCTTCAGATTCAGACTAGATTTTAAAGTTACCACAACTGCCTTGTGATCACTTATACCGTCTTCTGTACAAACTATATCTACAATATCAGGATTGCTAGTAAGAAAAAGATCCAGAATAGACGAAGAATCTTTGTCACACCGCGTTGGCTCATCGACCATCTGTTCAAGAGATCTTTCTGCAAATGATTCTAGGAACGTTTCGGTTATTAATCAATCTCTTCCGCCCAACCTGGACGTGTATGTGTTTCACTTAACCGACGGTAGGTTAAAGTCACCACCCACGATCATTATATGTCCTTAAAATTTTTTGTTAATAGTTACAACAGAGCAATTACCGTAACGGTTTTGTTTACGGCCACGAACACACCCCCGCCCATTGAGACAGTTCTGTCCTTCCGAAATCATTGAAATGAGGGCCAAATACTTCGCTAGATTCAACCTCTGGCGTCAACCAGCTCTCGGTTCCTAGTACAGGGCGTTCGCCGGGAAACGCAACCCACTGTTAGCGCTACAAGGAAGAAACTGCTCCCGGCGAGCGAGCGCTCAGTTTCCGGCATTGTTCGACCGTCGGCCGCGGACTATTTAATAATAATTACGCTTCATAAACTTGTGTGCTAAGCATTTAAATGTGACGTAATTCATTAGCTTACCTTATAAAAGATGCTGGAAGTGTTGACCCTCTTGTGTAATGCACATTTCACATCTTCTGAACATATTTCGAGACACACGCTGCCCTAACTGACTTAATGATTTTTTGGGTGACTGTTCTAGTCGAAAAGCGATATCGTTAATTTTCTCCTCTGTGAGAATACGGTTGACCGACAGTCTCTTTTTGTTAAAAAATGAACCCGTTTCTCTTACTTTTTTAACCAGACGCAGAATTGTTGATTTAGCTGGCAGTAAAGCGCCAGGAAATTCGCGACGAAATTTACTGCGACACTTTTTAAACGACTTCTTCTTCACATATGTATCGTAGAGAAATATTCTTTGTTGCAAACTGTAACGTACCATAATTTTACTCACACTCAAACACGGTACAGATTGATAAGAGTATGAAGCCCCAAACCGCAAAGAAACATTTATTCACAACACTGATTAATAAGAGACTGAAGTCACAAACTATCTACAATGCAAAGAAATCGTTCTTAACAATGTAAGGGTCACTGCAATGCACTGTTGGGGCAGCGGAGGTGTTAAACAGTGCGGTGATTCACGGTGCCGGTTGGCGGAAACTGCTGGCGTCACTGACCGAGCAAGTTGCCGACGGCAACAGACTGGGAGGGTAGCGTTTTCCGGCGAACGCCCTGTATTATATCGACATCATTAGTCGCAACTGCAGCCGTGAAAATCTGATACTTTCCCTCTAATACCCCGACAATTTTGAACCATTATCCGTAGCTGATTCGTATTGTTATTTGTGGAGTCTAAATTCGCATTTTTCTTATTCGTATTCTGACGGGAAACGGGTGAATTATTTGTAGCTGTAATATTAAAATTATTCGCGCCATCACTACCAGGACCAGCGTCTAGGTTATCGGCATATTCTCTTCGATGAACTGAAGGATCCTCGGGCCTCACGGTGTTCCTAAAAAAATAATTCATATCAAGACGGTTCCATATTTTAGCAGCTACCTTTGTCGCCATTCTCTGTGTGTAGTGGACGCCCAACCTGTCAAATGCGTCCCACACTGGCAGCTATCATCGGTCGAAGATCGACGAAGCCCCAGTTGTTTTTGCGACACAGCTCCTGCAAATTACAATTCAAATTAAAGATTTTCCACCATACGGCCTCCCCACAATCGATGATTGAAAGATTTACAAGAGTTTGTACATGTTTGAAAATGGTTAAAATAGCTCTCAGCTTTTAATTATACACTATCGGAGGCGAAAACTATGAATCATTCAAAATTTCTTTTGACACGTCCGTTAGGGGGCATCCATAAATTACGTGAGGTGAAATAGGGGAGGGGGGGTCCGGCGAAGTCTCACCAGATCTCACCAGGGGGGGAGGGGGGGTCTACGGAAATCTCACGTGAGATTTTGCGAAAAATTTGGGGATAGTAGAGCCAAAAAAAAGGTCTACAATTTGCGCCAAAGTCGATTTTAGGAGGGTATTTCGTCAAAAACGTTAGGGTGTGACCTAAAAAAAAAGGTCTACGAAAGTTTCGAGGGCGATTTCTGGGGGGGGTTCTCATGGACCAGATCTCACCAGAGGGGGGGGGGGGGGGGTCCGGCCAGATCTCACGAAATCTCACCAGGGGGGAGGGGGGGGGGGTCCAGAAATCCGGAAAAACACCTCACGTAATTTGTGGATGCCCCCTTACAGGGGTGGTCTCAATGGTACGCACTGTTAAGTTTGTTGTGCAAGTACCGTAACAGTGTAGATCGATCCGTCGAAGGCAAAAATGTTGCAGCATATGCTCGCTACAACACTCAAATCACTATTGTCCAGAGGAATTCTGCCTACTGCAGAATCAACTTACTTTTCTTCTTCTACAGTTAAAGTCACATGGGCGATCCGGCCGGTCATCACCCTCAGCTGTATCTATTACTTCGTGAATCCTAAGATCCAAGACACTGCAAATGTGAGCGTTATGGGAATGATCCCTCGCAGAGTGCGAGGGTGAAGCCGAATTTGAAGGGTAAACGGGCTACGTTTACGTGTAAAACAAATGGATTTATTTTAAAATTGGAATAACTGTTCACCACAATATTAAATGATGCGTTATAACCTCATTGTTGATGGTAATATTGAGAAAAGCTATAACAATGCGGTGTGACAACTTCACATTATTACAAAGGTTTACATTAGAAACAAATCAACAAAGCAAGTTAGAAACATAGCACGTTAAACATTAAAAATCTCAGGAACTCAAACACTTTCTGATAAATTAATAGATTGTATACCGTCATCGTTCAGTTGTAACACGGAAATTAAAACATTGTGTAGGCCTACACATTTATAGTCCTTTAAAAGCAATCATGCCTAAACAGAAATCCTCAAGAACCAGTCTCCTGCGAGAGTGGATTGGAACGGATAAGAACTTTTCTACAGATGGGAAAATTATATGTTGTCAAGCATGTGTAAAACCAGTAGGTTTAATTTGTTTTATATACGTATATCTTATCTTATGTATATATAAAAATCTCGCGTCACGCTGTATGTCCGAGATGAATTCCGAAACTACTTTTGATGAAATTTGGATTATTGTGTGTAATTTGGTCCAGCTTAGAAGATAGGATAGTTTTTCTCTCGATTATTGACCTAAATATTTATTATTGCGAATTACAAAGGGAGGAGGGGAGAGGACAAGGAACGGAAGAGACCATAAGTTAATCCTCGCAGTCGAAAATTCACAGCAGCAGTTTATAAAAATCTCGCGTCACGATGTTTGTCCGAGATGAATTCGCACTTAACCTTGCCTTCACCTCCGGCACAGCTTGCTGTGTAAGGTGTACGCCAGAATATTTCCTTGTTTCGGATTCCACGCTAAATTGTAGGTCCCCTATATCGGGAAGGAATGATTAGCGGGTAAGGTTAAGGCGGCTACGACAGAGGCGAATACGCAGCCAGTGGAAACCCTTCCACCAGGTCATTACGACCACACGAAATTATTATTATTATAGTTCCAAACGTATCTAGGTGTACATTTTTTTACGTCATATTGATCCCTCGGGGGATATTTTCCAATTAAGTAATTTGTAATAAAATGTAAATTAAAAAAAAAAAAAAAAAATACGTTCGTTTGTCCTTAATTTTAACTCTCCGATAGTATTTACCAATTACTTTTGAAACAGTTTTTATCTTTATTGGTGAATATTAATTTGAAAACATTATGGAGTTTGGAATAACATTGCTGAGTCACAGCAACGCGTGACCGGGTCAGCTAATCTTTTATAATTAAAAAAAAAAATAGATTTTATTTGTTTTCATTTCTAAAGTAACATAAAGTGACAGAGTCTAGACTGCTGGATGAAATTTCATAATATTAACTGGGTATTATCCGGGGTTTTATATTAAGGTGGACTATTTTAATTTTTTGCTTTCTGTATAGGTGCCTGCAGAAAAACTATTCCACGTACTATAGTATCAGAATTCAGCAACTCATTTGGCAAATGTTACCAGGAGAAATGCTTCCGAACAGAAGCAGAATTTCATTACAAGTTCAAAGCTGGGTGCAGAAGATTCGTTTAACAGGCGTCTGTGTCAAGCTCTCACTGCCGCTAATATACCACTTTCAACACTCCAGAATGCAGTCCTGAAAAGCTTTTTGGAAGAATATTGTAACAGAAAAATATGAGATGAATCCAATTTAGTAAAGAATTACTTGCCTCAGATTTATGAAAAAAACATCGAAGAAATACTGATGGACATTGCTGACCACTTCATCTGGTTAAGTGTAGATGAGACGACAGATGCCTGCGGCAAATTCAGATACATAGCCAGCGCTGTTATGGGCACGCTCGTATTTGGGGAACCTGGTATACCACATGTCATTATGTGCAGAGAACTTCCAACGACAAACCACTCTACTGTGACAATTGCTGTAAGGGATGCATTAAAGATGTTGGGGCCAGATCCAAAACACGAGGATAAGTTGTGGTTGTTGGTGACAGACAGTGCAGCTTTACGATAAAAACAGGGGAGTGTCTGAAGGCATTCCATCCCCGAATGGTGCATGTCACGTGACTAGCTCATGGGCTCCACCGGGTAGCTGAAAAAATTCGGGAGCAGCACCCTGTAGTTAACGAGACAAATTTTTCAGTCAAGAAAATATTCCTGAAAGCGCCAAGTCGAGTCGTTACGTTCAGGGAAAAGCTCCCATCAATACTCCCTCCCAAGCCAGTAGTGACACGATGGGGAACCTGGCTCTCAGCTGTAATATATTATGCAGAAAACTATGAAAGCATAATGGAGATCATCGAATCATTAGATGAAAGTGAAGCTATTTCTATAATAAATGCAATGAAAGTGTTGCACTCCGTACCAGCTGTACATGAGTTGACATATATAAAGGCAAATTTTTACAATCTAGAATTTTCAATCAAGAAGTTGGAAGGAAACACTCTACCGTTGACGAAAGCACTTTAAATCATCCAAGAAGTTAGGGACAAAGTGGCTCCTGGACCAGTTGGGATGTCTATAGCTAAGAAGCAGGAGAGTTTTTAACCAGCAGTCCAGATTTCAAGAGGATGGAACACATATGCTGTGTCCTCTCTGGACTAAATAAATAAGAAATTTTGCCTTGGAATCCTAAGGAATTCGCTGATATGTAGTTCACTCCTCTTACCTCATTTGATGTAGAGCGTAGTTTTTCCGCATTCAAGAGAATTTCAACGTTATAGAGAGGATGGCTTACTCCTGAAAATTTGTGAAAATATTTCATTGTTCAGTGTCGTATTAGAAGTTTTAAATGAGTTGTTTACCATACACAATAAAGACGAAATGTTTTGAACATAATAGTGGTTTATTTCGCATGTTTTAATGTGATCGAGCAATGTCATGTTAGAAGTTTTTAAGGAGTACTTGACATTGTACACTCCTGGAAATTGAAATAAGAACACCGTGAATTCATTGTCCCAGGAATGGGAAACTTTATATACACATTCCTGGGGTCAGATACAACACATGATCACACAGACGGAACCATAGACACAGGCAACAGAGCATGCACAATGTCGGCACTAGTACCGTGTATATCCTCCTTTCGCAGCAATGCAGGCTGCAATTCTCCCATGGAGACGATCGTAGAGGTGCTGGATGTAGTCCTGTGGAACTGCATGCCAAGCCATTTCCACCTGGCGCCTCAGCTGGACCAGCGTTCGTGCTGGACGTGCAGACCGCGTGAGACGACGTTTCATCCAGTCCCAAACATGCTCAATGGGGGACAGATCCGGAGATCTCGCTTGCCAGGATAGTTGACTTACACCTTCTAGAGCACGTTGGGTGGCACGGGATACATGTGGACGTGCATTGTCCTGTTGGAACAGCATGTTCCCTTGCCGGTCTAGGAATGGTAGAACGATGGGTTCGATGACGGTTTGAATGTACCGTGCACTGTTCAGTGTCCCCTCGACGATCACCAGAGGTGTACGGCCAGTGTAGGAGATCGCTCCCCACACCATGATGCCGGGTGTTGGCCCTGTGTGCCTCGGTCGTATGCAGTCCTGATTGTGGCGCTCACCTGCACGGCGCCAAACACGCATACGACCATCATTGGCACCAAGGCAGAAGCGACTCTCATCACTGAAGACGACACGTCTCCATTCGTCCCTCCATACACGCCTGTCGCGACACCACTGGAGGCGGGCTGCACGATATTGGGGCGTGAGCGGAAGACGAACTAACGGTGCGCGGGACCGTAGCCCAGCTTCATGGAGACGGTTGCGAATGGCCCTCTCTGATAACCCAGGAGCAACAGTGTCCCTAATTTGCCGGGAAGTGGCGGTGCGGTCCCGTACGGCACTGCGTAGGATGCGACGGTCTTGGCGTGCGTCCGTGCGTCGCTGCTGTCCGGACCCAGGTCGACGGGCACGTGCACCTTCCGCCGACCACTGGCGACAACATCGATGTACTGTGGAGACCTCGCGCCCCACATGTTGAGCAATTCGGCGGTACGTCCACCCGGCCTCCCGCATGCCCACTATACGCCCTCGCTAGTAGGAGGTAGTAGCCGATTCAAGCCAGAAACCGGGAAAACCCGTGACGTCACTAAGTGGTGGGGGGGACCTCCCTTGGCGGGCTTTTTGAATCAGCCAATGGCGGCCAAGGTCGTATGACGTCACACGTTAGTTCCTCGGCCTGTCGCACAGATGGCGGTAGCTGCCGGGCTTGCGCATATGTTAGTTCCCCGATCTGCGGATAGATGGCACCATCTCCCAAGGGCTTAATTTCTTTGGGCGCAGATATTCCACACCGCCCACCCAAGCTATTTCTGTTCTGGAATGCGCGCGTTGTGAAATGTGTACACTGTTTCAACACACCTACGGAAATACCCACTCGATTGTTTGCTTTTCCATTAAGCGTTGCGAAATATGTATTCCTAGCGTCCTGTTAAGCAAGCACTGAACATCTTGGCTACTATCGACACACAGTAAAATATTTTGTATCGTGAAAAATACTTAAGCGATTTTTTTACGTGAACAGACATCGGTAGCGTTGGGGCTAGGTCGCCGGTTCGAGTCCGGCCGCGGTGTTTTTATTGAAAAAGCCGTTCCAACTCGTCAATTTCAAAATTTTAGTTTCCATACCTAGAGAGGATACCTGCCTTGAATAAAAAAAGCATAAATGTTTCCTTTTAACGTTCTATATGGGGAAAAAAAGCGTCATAAACTCCAGATATAAATTCTATGTGTACCTGTTTTCATGAAATTATTTAGCGTTCTTGCCTCGCATTCGGGAGGACGGAGGTTCCAGGCATCCATGGTTTCCCAAAATCACTCCAAGTGAATGCCGGGGATGCTTCCTTTAAAAGACCATGGCCGAATTCCTTCCCATCCTTTCCCGTCTCTAAAGACCTCGCTGTTAACATAAATTCCGTTCATCGAAGCAGGCAGACATTAAAAATTAATTCACCGACGAAGAGACGGGAAACAAACTCACTTTTTCATTATGAACAATATAATATAACTCACGAGTGTCACCTACAGTCCGTGTATTTTAAAGGATGTATTAAATTAGGGGTATTTATATTTTTATTTATATTTCTCGTGTCCAGGACATAACAAGTTGAATAAACAAATAACATTAATTAATTAATATTAACTATAAACACAATTATATAGAATGTGACCAGAATTCCGCAATCTTGATGGCCTTCTCGTTTGCCCTGTAAAGGTCGTCGATATTGCAGGTTTCAGGGAGATTCCTGCATATCAGAAGATGTTGTGGGTTCTGAAGCTCGCCACATTCACATAGATCGTTGTCATTAGTGTACCCCCATTTTTTAATATTATATTTACATCGGGACACTTCAGTTCTTAGTCTGTTTAGAGCCTTCCATATAGCATATGGCTGATTACATCCCGCAGCCGGTGCCTCTTTGATGTTCCTCCACCAGGACAAATTTCAAAATTAGGGGTAATGAAATTGTGTGTCTGTGAATGTCATGTCCGTCCTGTTGGTGTATCTAATTAGCTAGAATAAATTCATTCTCATGCAAATACTTAATAATAATGATGTGAGTAACTTCAGCACTCGGGAATTCGATCCGAGGGGGTGTGCTAGGCGAAAAGAAAACATTAAGTTCTCGCCCGTGTAAATCTACTTATATGTCATTTTCTCATTGCCACAACTATTACCCACCCAAATTGAGTGTCCTTAGCTGTACTTTGTCTAAAATTCCAATCAATCCCTTGTGACACATCAGTGATTGACACCTTTAACTGTATTTTACAGCACAGCACGTATGTTCCAGGAACGAAATACGTCTGTTAATCTTACTAATTTCACCCCTGTGGAATCGAAGTAAGCCAGTCCTATGTGATAAAAAAATCGAGTCACGCTAAGCACAGAACATGCCTGAGACCATCGCCTGTAACCAAGGTGAAGATATAGAAAATTTACACACTCCCTTATAGAAGAAATCCAGTGCACTATTCCTAATTCTTTCACCAAGATCCACCTCTAGCCTCATCGCCAACATACCCACAGCACTTCCCCAAACTTCATTCTGTTTTCCAATGATTCCATTCAAACCTCAGATCAGTTACCTTTTGTTCGTGTGTTAAAGTAAACCAAAAACTCATACAGTCTTCTCCTAATTAGTAGCCAGGTACCAAAATGTTCACTTAAGGTGGTTCTACTGCAGTTTTCCAGGAAAATTCTCCCTTTTTCCAGGAAATTATTTTTCAATAAATCAGGACCCAGGAGAGTTCTCCATTCGGTTTAAATGTTCCCATCTAACGCCAACCTTCGGATTCAGGACCAAGTGTGACATTTGATTGTAATTGCATGCTTCATCCAACTAACCACGATAAAAGTGACATAATGCCCTTAGCTAACTTGGTCATCAAACAGACATCATAACCCACATTTTCATAGAAGACCCCCCCCACACATCAACAAGTATCCATAGGTGTAGACACTAGTTCTATTACACCTAAGATAGCGCTCACACTTGAACTGTCGTAAATTGTTAGGTCAAAGTGGGTGTTTAGATATTTTCCAAGGTGGAGATATAGAAAATTTACCCACTTACTTATAGAAGAAATCCAGTGCACTATTCCTAATTCTTTCACCAAGATCTACCCTAGCCTCATCGCCAACATACGCCCAGCACTTCCCCAAACTTCATTCTGTTTCCAATGATTCCCAATCCAACCTCTGAACAGTTACCTTTTGTTCGTGTGTTAAAGTAAACCAAAAATTCGCAAAGTCTTCTCCTAATCATTAACAGGGATTCCAGCTACCAAAATGTTCACTTAAGGTGGTTCTACTGCAGTTTTTCCAAGAAAATTCTCCAGGATAATATTTTTCAACCAATCAGGTGCCAGGAGAGTTCTCCATTCGGTTTAAATGTCCCCATCTGACGCCAAACTTCGGATTCAGGGCCAAGTGTGACATTTGACTGTAATTGCATGCTTTGTTCAAGTAACCACGATAGAGTTATCATGATGCTCTTAGCTAACTGATAGTTTCTTGGTCATCAAACAGGCATCATAACCCACATTTTAATAGAAGATCCCCACACATCGACAAGTATCCAAAACGTCACCATAGGTTCTATTATGCCTAAGGTAGTGCTCACACTTGAACTGTCATAAATTGTTAGGTCAAAGTGGGTGTTTAGATATTTTATCCACTCAGGCCTCATCACCTAAAGTCTAGTGCCAGATTGTGGTCATGGCCAACTTAGGCTCCATACC